>JAYKKT010000059.1:6022500-6252500 GCA_036023115.1 Brasenia schreberi | reverse complement strand
CCCCCTTAAACCACAGCCAGCCCCCAACGGCTAGTGGGCCAGGGCCGAATCACTCTGGCCCAGTTCTTTAACACCCCCTTATAGGGGACTTGTGCCTGGTCCGCCGCTAAGGACGCTTCTACGTACTACAATTCGAAAGGTGAGGCCTACCGATTTTCAAGCTGGGCTCTTCCCGATTCGCTCGTCGTTACTAAGAGAATCCTTGTAAGTTTCTTTTCCTATGCTTATTGATATGCTTAAACTCAGCGGGTGGTCTCACCTAACCTGGGGTCGCTAGGCTTGCCCCCTTAGAGTTCCTCTTGCACCGGGGCATCGCGTGGTTGGACGGCTAAAGGTGTTCCACCGCTTGCCGCAACGCAAAGAGCCGCGAGCCTATCATTTTAGCCGACGATGCCAACAGGGGCAGCGACGGCCAGTCCTCCGCTCGCCTCTCAACCCTTCCCGAATTCGGGAAGGGCGTGGGAGGAGAGTGACGCACACGCAAGTGTGTCCTCGATCGGGTGGTCTCGGGCGCAACTTGCGTTCAAAGACTCGATGATTCACGGGATTCTGCAATTCACATTAAGTATCGCATTTCGTTATTCTTCATCGTTGCAGGAGCCAAGATATCTGTTGTCGAGAGTCGTTTAGATAGATAGAGGCAAAGGTCACCCCCCATTGCCATGGGTGCGGGCCAATGCTCTTTGTTGGTATTGTCCTTGACGTTTGTGGCACCGTTTTGCTTGTTACGGCCACAATGACATTCCCACCACGTGTGCCCCAACCGAGACCCGGGGATCCTGGCTCAAGGCGGTGCAACAATCGGTCGGGGGACGCCCACCCGGGGGCGGGCAATCCGACGACGAGTGATGATAACGTGTTCGCGGGTGTGTCGATCAGGATTGGCAATGATCCTTCCGCAGGTTCACCTACGGAAACCTTGTTACGACTTCTCCTTCCTCTAAATGATAAGGTTCAATGAACTTCTCGCGACGTCGTAGGCGGCGAACCGCCTCCGTCGCCACGATCCGAACACTTCACCGGACCATTCAATCGGTAGGAGCGACGGGCGGTGTGTACAAAGGGCAGGGACGTAGTCAACGCGAATGATAGTTAAAAAACAAATTTAGGGCAAACTCGAGCCCTATTCCATGAATCTGTCACTTCTCATTCCCCCTCCCCTCACTCCACCCATCATAAGAGTTTCCCTTTCCTAAGAAGATCTCAGGCAAGTTTCTCGACCCTTTTACTCCCATTTGTTGGTGTTTTGATTTAGATTTATTGGAAGATTTGCGTTTCTAGTATAGTTTATTTTGTCTTTTGTTTCTTTTCTTTTTTGACAATTCTTCTGTTCATACAACGGCAATTGAGAAAAGCAGCTGGATTTCATGAAAGACTTAGTTGTTGTAATTTCTTGAAAGACAAGCTAGTTCTTATGATTCGGTGTTTGTTTTGGGACTTGTTGAGTTTAATAAGTTGTTGATGTGTTTTTATTTGAAATTGGTGTTGCAGTTGTGTTGTTTTTAGAATGAGTAGTGTGGGTTCTAGTAAAAACTCAAATATGGAATCATCTTGCTTTAGAAAATTGTTGGATTTTATTTGGCCTGATAGTTGGGGGAAAAAATTGGGTGTTGATGCATTTCTTTTGTGCATGAATGGATGGGAGATTGTGGCTTCTAGTAAAAGCTTTTAACTTCATTTTCCTTTTCCCCTTCGTTAATTTGATTTGTCCATGTAAGCTATGTTGATTCTTGTATGTTGAGAATCAATAACATCAACATGTTCTCCTTTTCACTTCCTTGAAGTTAAACAGTTGTATTCTTTATCCTGAAGCATTTTGATTTATGTGCATGTGCATATGTTCTATTGAACATTCTCTAGGCTCTAGCTATATATTGGTTGCTTTTTGTGGGATGTTTGGGGTTTCAACTTTCAAGCATAATTTTTTATCGTATTCCAGTTGCTAGTGTGATTGATTGTCTTAAGGTTTGTTATGTAGAATCTGAATCAAGTTGATAGGAAAAAAATTGAAAGAAAGTTTAATAGGAACAAATTTCTCTCTATTTATCAATAGAGAGAGGGAGAGAGAGAGAGAGATTCTATCATGCACACTTCTAACTAGACATGACCAGTTGGCGGTTTCAACCACAACCAAACCGGACTAAGAACTGGCTAGAATAAAAATCAATCAAAACCAACTCAGAATTGAACATGAACAGGCTTATAACTCACATATGTTATCAATAGCGCGCTATAACAGGTAGCCCTTAGCAGGCGACCCGCCAAGGTGAAATTAGCACCGCAAACAGCGCTATAGCGGACCGCTATAACACTGTAAGCAGACGGTTATTCGGATCAGATTGGGTTGGGTCAATCCAGATCGACCCGATCCAAATGATATAAAGGGACGAATGAGGGTTATGCGTCTCTCGCCTATCCCTCTCCATCCTCTCCTCTAGGCCGCTCCCGCCTCTCGCCGCCATCACCTCCAGGTACGCCTCTCCCTCTCCCGCCACCATCTCCCTCTCTCTCGCCTCAACCACCTCCTCCTGTCCCGCCTCTCCCTCTCTCGCCACCATCTCCCCCTATCCCGCCTCTCCCTCTCTCCCGCCTCTCCCTCTCTAGCCACCACCTCCCCCTGTCCCGCCTCTTATGGAGGTATCTTGGAATTCAGTTATCTGAAGTTATTTTCCACTCTTTTTATAGAATTGAAACTTTTTGATGATGAAGATTTCTAGCTTCAAGATGAGGTGATGCAGACTCTTACTTACATGGACAAAGAAAGTAATACTGGTTTTGAAGAGGTTTTCATTACCAAAGTAGACTTTGCAGGCTTGCAGCCAAGTTTGATTACTGCACAAGGTATTATCTTAACATGGTCCACCAAGTACTTGTTCCTTTATCAACATGTGGCACATTAGTTTTAATTTGTTGATGTCGTATGCCTTTTCAATCTAGGGGAAATTGTCAACAATCTCCTTTACAATGTTTACATATATAATTTATAGGACCTCACTTTTCAGTCAGATAAGCTTTCTTGGACTTTTTTCTTTAGGTTCTTATAACATTAATTTTTTTGTTCAGATTTTCTTTGAAGTGTCTGACAAACTGTCAATTGCCTGAGTTCCCACCTTTAAAGTCCTTTAACAATATTTCCATCTTTAAATCCATGGCATACATAAACATGTATTTCAAAATGATATATTCTTTGAAGAGGCTTAAACCCTGCTTCGATGCTCTCTTTCAGTTTATTATGGATGGAGGACTTCGATACGGAATGATGGTTGCAAATGGCTGAATATGTATTATACTTACAAGTGTTGTTTTAGTAGATTTAGCTTTCGGAGTAGAAATTTCACAAGCTTGGAATCAACATAAGTTCTTAAATATAAGTAAACACTTAAAAACGTATAGCCTATGATTTCTGATAACAGGCTGGATGGGTTCTCTTCAAAGCATGCAGCCTGCCAGAACTTCCTTGGATAAAGCAAATGAACTAAATACAGGAGAATGTGAACTTCAACATAGTTTAAGACAAAGACTACCGTGCTTGATTAGTTGTTGCAGTTGATGTGTTATTATCTATTAATGACAATAATCTACTTAAGATCTTGATATTTTTTAGAAATTAGAGAACCCATTATATATATATATATATATATTTTTGTAATCATAAATAAAAGTGTACCGCTAAATCCGCTATATCCCCGCTACCGCTATATCAGGGTTGACCGCTAACAACCCGCTAGCCACTATCGATAACATAATAACTCACCATGTCTATTTGTGACCATGCATACTCATAGATTCCCCTTTACTTTGAGGGGTATAAATAGTATTGAAGAGGTTACAAGGGTATATGAAAAAATATTTAAAAACAACCTTATAACGTTCATTTCTCCACAAAGCAAAGCGAATGCAAGAGTATGTAGGATCTTAGGTAGGCTGGATAGAATATGTTTTTCGGATTTCTAACAATTCCGATAGGAGATTTAGGGACCAAATCATTGCTTCGGTTGGTTAAACTTGTTTATTTTGGGTAAAACGTTTTTTATGACAATGACAAGCATTCTCAATGTTGTGCAGACAATTTACTGGTGTGCTAGTTTCTGATTTTTTGTTGTGCCAGGTTCTTTGGCCATGTCAATGTTATGTTTTATTAAGGTATTAGTGATATTTCATCTTTGCTTCTTTCATTCAATTTCTACACTCTAAAATATGATTTGAGATTAAGGCAATTTTAGGAGGAGATCAAGTTTCTTCTTAAGTCTATAAATTATGAGCCTTTTGAGTGAGAAACTGTAGTGAGTGATTATGTTATGCAACTGATAGTTACATTGTGTTTATTATGTTATAGCATTGAAGCTATTTCAAGTTAAAGTTAAATTATTATAGTATATTATTTGCATTATCTTTATTTGAATATTTGAAGAAACATGTTTGGGATGGTGCCAACCCCCTAAGATAACCATACTGGCTCTGCCTCTGGATCATAAATATAATTTTCATATCCATGAAACTCACCAATTTTTTTCCTCAAATGTTTCAGTGTACAACTAAGTAGCTCTTCTTCTCAAATGTTTCACTCTACATCAGAAACTCTAGATGCCTATTGCAATTCCACATCCACGTAAATAATAATAAAATAAAATACAACTAAGCCTTTTCCCATACTAGACGGGGTCGGCTACATGGATTCTTTGTTTCCACAGATCCCTATCTTGTGCCAGGTTAGCAGTTAACTCCCAATAAGCTAGATCGTTCTTTATTGTTTCTTTCCAATACTTTTGTGGTCGTCCTCTACCTCTTTTAATCCTTTCCAAATTTAGTTTTTCTAAGCTTCTTACAGGTTCTTCTTTTGATCTTCTTTCTATATGTCCAAACCATCTTAAACGATGTTCTCTCGTTTTATCCTCTATGGGTGCCACTCCTACTTTGTTTCTAATAACCTCATTATGTATACGGTCTTTTCTTGTATGACCACACATCCATCTCAACATCTTCATTTCTGTCACAGACATCTTTTGTACATGTTGATGATTAATATTTACCTTTTAATTAACTGACCAACACTCAGAACCATAAAACATGGCAGACCTAATTGCTGCTCCATAATATTTTCCTTTTAATTTTAATGGTATCTTCTTATCACAAAGAATACCTTATGCTCCTCTCCATTTTAACCAACCAGCATTAATTCTATGTGTAACATCTCAATCAATTCTTCTGAAAAATTAACCCTAGGTATTTAAAACTTTCCTTCTGAAGAATGCAATATGTGCCTATTTTAATTTCTATGTCCTCTGAAGTAACCAAATGATCAAACTTACATTCCATATATTCTGTCTTTGTTCTACTAAGTCGAAGGCCTTTGCTTTCTAATGTTTCTCTCCATAGTTCCAATTTTCTATTAACTTTTTCCTTAGACTCCTCCACTAATACAATATCATCTGCAAATAACATACACCAAGGTGCTTCATCTTGAATATGTTTTGTTAACTCATCCATCACCATTATAAATAAGTACGGGCTTAAAGTTGATCCTTGATGTAACCCAATATTAACTTCAAAGAAGTTTGTCGTTCCTTCATGAGTCCTCACACATGTTTTTGCAGCATCATACATGTCTCTTATAAGGTTAATATATGTCAATGGGATACCTCTTTTTTCCAAAGTTCTTTAAAGAACCTCCCTCGGTACCCTATCATAAGCTTTTTCTAGATCAATAAATATCATGTGAAGGTCTTTCTTTTTTGCTCTAAAATGTTCCATAAGACGTCTCAAAAGGTGAATCGCTTCAATAGTATATCAGCCTAGCATGAACCCAAATTGGTTCTCTGTTGTACTTGATACTTGTCTTAACCTACGTTCAATAATTCTTTCCCATAATTTCATAGTATGGCTCATTAACTTGATATCTCGATAATTCGCACAATTTTGAATGTCTCCCTTGTTCTTACATATGGGTATAAGTGTACTTGCTCTCCATTCCTCGGGCATCTTTTGGTTTTCCCATATTTCATTAAATAGTCTTGTGAGCCAAGTGATTCCTATTTCTCCTAGTATTTTCCAAACTTCTATAGGAATATTAACAGGTCCTATCGATTTACCACCCTTCATATGTTTAAGAGCCTCTTTGACTTCATTCTTTTGAATACGTCGGTAGAAATTGTGGTTTATATACTTTTCTGAGTTGGCTAAATCTCCTAAACTAATACTAACATCTTTATTTTCATTAAAAAGATTATAAAAATAGTTTTTCCATCTATTTCTTATATCATCATTTGCCACTAGAATTTTTTCGTCCTCGTCTTTTATCCATCTAACATAATTAAGATCTTTAGTTTTCTTATCTCTAGCCCTAGCTATCCTAAAAATATCTCTTTCACCCTCTTTTCAGTTGAGTTTTTTATATAAGTCCTCCCAAATCTTAGCTTTTGCTTCACTAACGGCCTTTTTTGCTTTCTTATAAGCTTCTAAAGTTTCACTAGTTTTCTTAGAATAATGAAATTTGTAACATACCCTCTTTGCCTTGATTTTATTTTGTACTACTTCACTCCACCACCAAGCCTCTTTTTGTGCCGGTACACCTCCCTTAGATACCCCTAACACATCTTTCACAACTTTCCTAATATGTATAGCCATATTATTCCACATATCTCAGGGCATGCCAACATAATTCCAAACATCTCCTTGCAGGACTTTCTGTTTAAATATATCTTCTTTCTCGCTTTTGAGGTTCCACCATTTAGTCCGAATAGCTCGATGCACTCTTTTCTTCTTTGTCCACTTTTTTATTTGTAAATCCATAACTAAAAGTCGATGTTGGGTGGTTAAGCTTTATCCTGGAATTACCTTACAATCTTTACAACACGCTCTATCTTTTTTTCTACAAATAAAGTAATCAATTTGTGTTTGTGATAAGCCACTCTTATAAGTAATTAAATGTTCATCTCATTTTTTGAAGATTGTATTGACTATAAAGAGATCAAATGACATAGCAAAATTTAAAATCTCCCTACCTTCCTCATTTATATCCCTAAAACCAAAGTTTCCATGAATCCCTTGATATCCTAATGCCTCTTTACCGACATGTCCATTTAAATCTCCTCCTAAACAAATCATCTCCCTTTGTGGAATCTTTTGAAACACCTTATCTAACTCTTCTCAAAAAACTGTCTTTATACTATCTTCTAGTCCTACTTGGGGTGCGTAAGCACAAACTATATTAAAAACCTCTGGTCCTAACACTAATTTCAACGTTATGATTCGGTCACCGTATCGTTGTATGTCTACTACACTCTCCTTTAAATCTTTATTTATGATAATACCAACTCCGTTTCGAGCCTTTTCTTTACCTGAGTACCATAATTTAAAACCTGTATCCTCTATCTCCTTTGCTTTTTCTCCAACCCATTTTTTCTCTTGTAAACATAGAATATGAATCTTTCTCCGAATCATAGTATTTACCACCTCCATTAGCTTACTGGATAATGTTCCGATATTCTAAGAACCAATACGAATCTTATTATCTAGGACTAGCTTCCTTACCCCCCGCATCCGTCCATAATCAAAATGCGGAGACCCTCTCTGAAAATTTTTCACTACATTCGAGCGGCAATGTAGTGGGACTAACTTCTTTATCCACACCCGTCCATGATGTGGGAACCCTCTCTGCAATTGATTCACTACATTCGGGCGAAAATGTAATGGCCCTTGCTTACTTCTTAATGCATTCGGGCTCTGCAGCACATCGCTAGGTGGGGACGCCCCAAAACAATGCTAATAATTTTTGTAATCCATGTTATAAAAATCCAACGAAGTTTTACGCTAGTCCTTATTATCTAGGACTAGCTTCCTTACCCCCCGCATCCGTCCATAATCAAAATGCGAAGACCCTCTCTGAAAATTTTTCACTACATTCGGGCGGCAATGTAGTGGGACTAACTTCTTTACCTACACCCGTCCATGATGTGGGAACCCTCTCTGCAATTGATTCACTATATTCGGGCAAAAATGTAGTGGCCCTTGCTTACTTCTTACTGCATTCGGGCTCTGCAGCACGTCGCTAGGTGGGGACGCCCCAAAACAATGCTCATAATTTTTGTAATCCATGTTATAAAAATCCAACGAAGTTTTACGCTGGCTGTCGGAAGCCTAACACAACCCTCCTCCTTTATCCGGGCTTTGGGACCGGCAATGCAACGGTAATCCTTACATGGGCGGAGTTTAAAAAGATGATGGTCCACTCATAGCAGGCCAGGGGAAGACAGGTAACAGCCTGTTATCCCTTTCGGTACGCTTCTCAAAAGGATGACAGACCGTTAAGGGTACCGGAGGGATAACTGACTGTTATCTGTGAGCCCCGCCACCATATTGCCCCCGCTTGGGTAACAAACTCACGCTATCCATGTAATTGAAAATTTTCTCTTTCCTCTTCTTCTTCTTCAAACTTCTTTTTCTTCTGGTTTGAGCCCTTCTCCTTCTCATGCTACTCATTTTTCTTCTTTTGTCTCTTTCTTCCTATTTATCTCTCCTTCCTCTCCTCTTCCTCTTTCTCTTTCTCCTTTTTTCTTCTCTTCAATTCCTTCTTCCTCTACTTATTTCGTTTTCACCTCTTTTTTAATTTTTTTTCCAAATTTTCACTTTCTTTGATATTCATCGGCTATTTTTCTTCCTTCTTCTATACATGTAATGCATATGAAATATAAAATCCAGTTATCTCAGACACTTGTAACACTTTCCTTAAGTTGACAATTTGCAATGACTTTTCTAGGATTTAAAACTAGAGATACTTTATATTATTAACTTATCCATGAACTAACTATCTTTAGCTCTTGTTATTTGGATTGATATACATCTAAACATGAATTGGATATATGTATCAGGTACTTTTTTTTGTTTTTTAATTGTGGTGTACCGTTAAATCCACCCCATTACATCTTTTTGAGTAGCTTTAATTCTATCTAACAGCTATTTATAACATAAACTAGCATTTGTTAACAAGATTTTATAGTAAGAGTAAGACAGCAGTTTTAAACATAACAAAAGGATCCATTACAGTAATAATTGAAGGGATAAACGGTTATTTCATATGTAACTCAAATATTCAGGTTCTGCAGAATCCTAAAAGTAATCTTGAATAGGTAAGAGTAAATTGGCAAATTAACCCACCAATGATTGTAGTGAATGTAGTCCAAGAATTATGTGGGCAAAAATAATGAGTATTTGCATACAACCCCAAGCATCAGAAGGCACTTGAGTAGATCAAAAGGTTGGGTGGCTATTTGAATATTCCTTAATAAGGAACACAACTTCAAAGAAGTCACTAACTGGATCTAATATTAACAAAGCAAGCATACCAACCGGTTAGTTTCAGCACCAGAAGAATAGTAGCCGCAACAAGGAAGACCATAGATATTGCAACCCAAAAATGCTGGTAGAAAATTAAAACTAATTAGCATCCTCAAAGGATAATGAAAAGAGTAAAACCACAACAAAAGAATCAAAAGAATTCAATAGCAGCATCAAATGGGTATAAACAGAAAGTTACTGGACGAGAAACAAGAAGACTGAAGAAAAACCTAAGAAACGAAAAACAGTAGCCATCATCCCATTTCACATCAAAATACACCAGCCCTCGAACAAGAATGTGAAATATTTCATGCACAGAATCAAAACATTTATACTGTTCTTCTAATTTGTCTACAAGGTTCCCATTACCCTTTTTCACGTGAGTCCATGGAAGGTCTCGGACACTAGAGAGCTTACCGGAAGTATTTCCCATATAGCTTCATCATTTGTGCCTTCTTCATCGCTTGGCATCAAAGCCCTACACATCCTGCATAAGATTAATAGAGTAATGAATCTAGTGTCATGAAAAATCGGTTGAACTGACAAAGTTAAGCAAGATTTGCTAACAGCATACTGCACAGTTTATGAATTACAAGTCAACTCGTAATAAAATAAACACTTTGTCCTACATTGGTCCTCAGTTTTGTTTACATTACTGGGAAAACAAACATGTACCAGGATAAGAATCGAAATGAGCATGTGATCTATGAGCATTTGTAGACATATAATACTAGACAAGAGCATCTGCATGAAGAAAGAACAAATTAGATTTTGAGATGTGTCATACCAGAAAATTCATTAAGGTGTTTCATCTTCCTAGTAGACATTGAACCAATGATTTGATGCACCACAAGATGAAATCGTAGATCATGCAGATGCAACACAGAACAGGGGGGGAAATGTCATAGAGTTCTGTATAGGTACAGACATTGAAAACAATGTATTGATGTATTATAGCTACCGAAATGGAGAACTATTTAAAACCCAACCACCAGGAAGTTCAATTAACAAAAGGTACCTGAAATTATCGATAAGGATAAGAAGTTCAAAGGTTAGCAAAGGGAGAAAGACGATCTTCAAGTTTACTGCTGGAAAGCTGTGAACTGCAAGCAAATCCCTTGAACAAATAAGAGTCCAGTACATGCAAAGATCTTTTTTACCTCAACTTTTAAGCATAAGACTGCATAATGTCTTTGTACATTAAGAAAATAAACGTACTCGAACAGTTATAAAGACCAAACGCAACAGCAGTTACCACAAGTACTATAATCAATGATATATGTTAATAATGCAATAAACTTACCCCAAAGGCTCTCAAGGAAAATGCAAAGAAGAAGCTCAAATGAAACAATCAACGGGGTGGCAACAACAGCATGGCATGGTGCCCACTGTCCCACATAAAGATAACCATGAGCCTCTTGCAGTGCATGAAATGATGACAATGGCAAGTTGAGCAAATTTTAGCTATCACGGATAAACACAAATCGAGAAGATGAAAACACAACTAGATATGGGTTTTTACTAAATAAATAAAATGAAGATCTTAAGCATACATGTCGATCACGTGGTGGTGATGGAGCAGGCAAGGAGAATCTTCCTCGAGCAGCAGTGACGTGAAATAGCCACAAGGGAATGAAAATTATCCTGTCGTATTCACAATCCACTATTTTGGTACAAGGTAACTCCAAAAATAGCTGAATTCCATGTAAAAATAAACAATAACAAGCTTACAAAAAGTGTGTGTTAGTGTCCACAATTAAATCATCAAACATGTCATGTGCATGCAATTAAGCATCTGCTAAATCCAGACATCTATATTTTAACATTCTTCCATAAGGATACTAGGTAAATTAGCAGTAGAGGACCTGACTTGATGACATTCAAGTAACCAAACAACATATGGTGGCAAGATATCCTGCGGACACCTGGCAAGTTCAAAGTGCATGTGTTCTTGGATTCTTGAAATATTAATTTCCTAGTAAATGAGACCCAAATTCAAGTCCTTCATGGTCACTTTGACTCCATTGGGATCAGGAGATGGGTTAGAAACCTATGTCAGGGATTTTCTAAGATGAGGAACTTGTTTGGAACCCATTACGAGAAACATATATGCATGGCAGTAATAATAACATGAACGACATTAGCGACATTAAATCAGATAGTGGCACATAAAGGATCAAGTAGGTAGAGATGAATTTGGCAACCACATCGTTCTTAGGAGATACTTGAACAATTTGAATTTGAGCTGCTAAATTAAGATGCATCTCCTCTACAGCTCTGGTATTCATTAAATTCATGTTCCTCAATGGATAGATTGCATCTGTTAACTCCCACTCAGGCTTCCAAACAAAGTTATGGTAACCCACGTAGTGACACAACACTTACTGGTGTCACAAACTGGTGTTTCTCTATATACAAGTTAACCTTTTACTACAAGCAGTTTCTCCTTTTTTCCTCACTTCCTCTATATTTGTTACAAAGGCAAATTCAACCAAAAAAATTCCAACTCCTTTGAACAGGGATATCAGTGCCACCCTAATTTGTGTTTCTTATATATGAATGCATAATGACTCCTCTCCGACAAAAGGATTACCTTGCTACCATCCAACCACCAATTGATAGGTTAAAACATGTCACAAGTATTATCACCTAGGACTGCTTTATTGATGACAGCACGTGCTATACTATTAATGGAAAAGCTGGGTCTGGGAAGACCCTCACTACGTGCACACCCTGCATAAACCCAAGCCAGATGCACTAGCACCCCTTGGGCACTTCAAAGTTCATTCAACTAACACCTTAGCTAAAAAGGTTTAACAGTTTATACTCTGATTGTTGGATTAAGTACTTCTCGATCGATGCCTCATTCATATACAAATAAATCCAAAATGGCAGAAAGGTCCTGAAGATTAGTACCCCAAATGCAAGCAACGACGATAGACTAAACATCTCCCACCAAAAGTAAACCCCACAGCATCAATTCTAACCAAAAAACTGCACAAGCCACGGCACAACTATCCAGCTACCGATACCACAATCCATTAAATCAAGCATATTTTCGAACAAATACAGGATTTTAGGTTTCAAACACAATAATGCGCATTATCCGTCGTAAAAAAATCAATCATGAGCATAATTCTTTATGCCCTAGTTAAAAGCTACTCCATACCGAAACTCGATCCCCTCAAACCCAGGTCAAAGGTGAGGAGTCGATCCACGAAATAATTTTTAAAAAGATAAACATGAGAAAGACAGATTTCAGAAAGGATGAAAACGAGGAGCAAACGAAGAGATCAAAACATAAGCTAACAGAAACACATAAGAAGCAAACGAAGAACAAAAGCAAATCCACAGAGCTCAGCATCTCAACCAACAATCCCAGAAACAATTGAAAGAGCAAGGTCAAAATTAAGAGACGAGAAAATCTACCACCAAGAGCAGGAGACGGTGTGATTGAGCTTCATCACGAGAAGAGCGGTCAAAGACAAGAGCAAGCCGTGAGCAGCCACCGCCTGCAACGATCTGGCAACTCTGTACCACGATCCCATCGCTCCAGGACGACGATTCTCACGCATCGCAGTAACCCCCCAACACCCAAAAAAGTTCACTACCCAGAGAGAAATAAACCCTAATTGATTAATTCTCTCCTTCCCCTCGCTTCGACTCACCCGCCCCCCACGCTCATTTCCCGAACTCCCCCGTTTGGGTTCGGTAGGAAAATCGCAACTTCTTCGCTGAGCACGAAGAGTCAAGGCGATGAGAAGAACAAAAGGGAGCATCCAATTCTCATCAGCGCTTGCACCGAAACTCCACAAATCTCTCTCTCTTCCACCGAAGCTCCTCAAATCCCTCTCTCCTCTCGCTTTGATTATTTTATGTAAAAGTCGCTTAGTCATTCGTATCCGTTTCTCAACATTCGCGCGTTTTGAACGCCTCCCTCTCCCTCTGTCTGACAGATACTTAAGAAGGCTATGTTTCAAAGATACGAATACGATACCGGTACGAGTATGAAGTACGATATCTTTTTAAAATATAAGATATGAGTACACCATTATTATATATATATAACTACTAAGGCGTTAATTCTTTCTTTGTATAGAATCTGGTCATGTGTTATGTTACCATTAACTCAACTTAAGTTCAGTTAGATCATTCTTATTCTTTTTTTTAAGATTTTCACAACCTAGTTTCTCATGTTTTCATCGTACCTTCTTTTGACTATCCTTTTATGTGATCAAATAATCGTAAACAATTTTCTTAAAACCATAAAATACCTTCTTTTGACTATCCTTTTATGTGATCAAATAACCATAAAATATTTTCTTATGTGATCACTCATTCATCTCATTTTCATTCATGTTACATATATTTTTTATACATGTTGATAAGTAATGGCTCAATACTCAAAACCATAAAATATAGTGGGTTTAATTATTACTTCGTAATATTTATCTTTTAATTTTAATGATATCTTTTATTAACATAGAATACCTGATGTATCTCTCTATGTTAGCAAACTTGCATTAATTTCATGTGTTTCTATCAAATTTTTTATCGCTCTTAAAACCTTATCCTAGGTATTTTAAACTTTTTTTATGAGAGATATAATGTGTGTCAATCTTTATTTCTATATCGTCTCAGGTAACCAAACGATCAAACTTGCATTTCACATATTTTGTCTTTGTTTCCACTAAGTCATAAGTATTTACTTTTTAATGTTTCTCTTCATAGTTTCAATTCCGTGTTAATTTTTTTCTTAGACTTATCCACTAACAAAATGTCATCTACATATAACATATACCAAGGTATTTTTCTTAAATATGTTTTGTTAACTCGTCAATCACCAATATAAATAAATATAAACTTAAAGTTTATCCTTGACGTAATCTAATATTAACTTTAAAATATATGTCCTCCTTTCATAGGTCCTTACACATGTCTTTTATTTGATAGGATATTACTCTTTTCTAAGGTTCTTCAAACAATATCTCTTTGTACCATATCATACAATTTTCTAAATTAGTAAATAGTATGTGAATGTTCTTCTTTTTTGTTGTAAATTGTTCTACAAGACATAAATTTAATAGGCAAATCACCTTAATAATAGATTTTCTAGCATGAAATAAATTTAGTTTTTTATTGTACTCGATATTTTTTTAATTATATTTAATAATTCTTTTTATAATTTTATAATATGACTCATCAATTTAATACCCTTATAATTGATACAATTCTAAATATCTCCTTTTCTTGTATATGAATATAATTATATTCATCCTCCATTCCTTTGACGTCTTTTAGTTTCTTCATATTTCATTAAATAGTCTTCTAAGTCAAGCGATACTTATTTCTCCTAAGATTTTTCATACTTATTAAAATTTTTAAAGAATTGACCGTAACAATACAAAGCTTATTAAAAACTAAAACATATAAATTTTGACATTAACAAATATTTCTATTTTTAATAAGAAACATAACAATGCATCAAACATAAAAAATTTAAAACCATTACCCAAGTGCCGGTATGTATAAGGATACCGGCTAAGTACATAGTACCGGTACTCCGCCATAGTGAGAAGGTGAACAAAGAAAACACATGGTTAATTGGTGCCAATAAGATCTTTTGTTGTTTTATTCATTTCAAATGTGTTCATCGACCACACGCTCATAGTGCCTCTTTGCTTGTCCAATTAGCTAACACATTTCTCTTCTCTTTTCGTTTCCCGTGTTTTAAGCAAGAGACAAGAGATGATATCGCAATACAGTCGTTGTCTTGCAAGGTCCGGGTTTCTTTTTTTTGTGAAGGTGGGTTTGCGCACAACTTCGGACATCCAACTGCTAGCCTCCAACTTGAACCTGCTTTTCAGTTCATCTCCGCCACCTCCCTAATGAGGAAAATGGTGGCGCAAACAAGGTAAGAATTTCTTTACTACACATTTAACTATTCTTTAAAAGAGGCGCAGGAAGAAGCAAGAAGAGCTCAGGGCATCATTGCACTTAAAGAGAGATCTCTGCAACTTGTGAGTTGTAGAAGATAAGTTCTACCCTCTCTCTCTCTCTCTCTCTCTCTCTCTCTCTCTCTCTCTCTCTCTCTCTCTCTCTCTCTCTCTATATATATATATATATATATATATATATATATATATATATATATATATATATATATATATATATATATATATATGTGTGTGTGTGTGTGTGTGTGTGTGTGTAAAAATATGTCTGTGCCAGTGGTGGACACACTTTAAGGCAAGGTGGTCTCAAAAAATTCTTGTGTTTATTACTGTATATAACAAAATGTAAGTTTTTATGAACGTAAAATATAAATATGCCTTACCCGAAATACAAGTGTTCCTCATCCAAAAAAATCTCAATCCATCGCTGCTATGTGCATACCCAGCTTCAGCTTCTCATTGTAATTAAAAAAACATGATCTTCTAATATGATATGAAAGCAATCACTATAGCGACTAAGAACGCATGATCTCAAGAAAGGCTTGGTCTTGGCTTGGTTTGGTTATGTTTGACATTATTTCAGTGTTCATATAGGCACTAAAATTAATTTTTCTTAAGAGCTTCTTTTGATAGACTGCATTTTATGTATGCATCTGGTGGACAATTGAGGCTATTTGAATGACTTAAATACCTTAGTAGACTTTTTTTCTTAAGATATAAAATAGACCTTTTTAAGGTTATAGAAGTTTTTAGGTTTTGGTTACCCTAAACTCACAAAGGTTTTTCTTTCCTTGACAATATAGATAGGTCTAGTTGGTGTTAGATTCTTGTTTTCCACTAAAAGAAGAGACTTCACTCATCCAAGAAGTAAAGGGGGCATGGAACATCATAGAATAAGAAAGAATCTAGCAAAGAATAGGGGATCTCTCAAAATAAAATTATACGATCTTACATGATAACAAAAGAAAAAAAATAACGACAAGCACAGACTACATCTCGAGACATGGTAGTTGGTTGCGGGAAGAAACAATTTATTTTCATTCGTTGGCATACTAACACTTATTCAGGACACAAAACATGTTCTCTTCATCACTTTCTACCCACTAACCTCAACTCTAGAGGACGAGAGAGAGAGAGAGAGAGAGAGAGAGGGTGAGAGGAATTGAAGAAGAGAGTTGAAAAAGAGAGATTGTTCAATGACAAAATGACAAAGGGGGGATTATATCCTCACACTCTCCTACTCCTTAAGGGAGAGAAGGGGAATTACAATGAATTGATTGGGAGGAAACTGAACGGTCACAGTGCTCCCCCTCTCTATAGTTGGTGCTAGATTGCATCCCTTCTTCCAGGAAAAGAAATTCTTGATTTCTCTGCTAATATCCAAACCAGGAAGGTTACCTAAAGAAGATGCTAGGGCTGGGAACCGTATCATGAATAGCATGTTTGATTTTTAGTGGAACCATGATTTGGGTATTGGTTATACCTAGTAGAAAATGCACGGGATCAATATCCTAGGCTTGAAAGAGTTTATCACCTTATAAATAATGGCCGGTTCCTAACTGGTCCGTCAATTCTAATCGTAATGAAGCGGGATAAGAATGGGTTACAAACGAAAATGGTTCGGTTTCAATTTCACCTTTTATAAAACTGAAACTAGAAGAACGGTCAATTTCGATCAACTTTCATACTAGATGGGGTCAACTAGATGGATTCTTTGTTTCCACATAGCCTAAATAAAACTTTAGACCCTCTTTTGTTGTTATTTAATTGTTTTGGAGCATAGTTTTCAAAGAAATAATTTTGAAAACCAACCCATTGATCCAAATAGCAAAAGGGTCTTGTTCTTCCAGATTGATGCATGCACACTCATTTTACTATACACACACCCCATTTTTCGAAAATACCTCTGATTATTTTCAATAATTATGAAAATATCCTTCATGCTGAAAACATGATAATTTCTCTTCTTACGTGAACCATCTTTCAACTCCTATTTTTATCCATTCTTTCAATCATTCTTCTCTTCCTGTCTTATTTTAACCACATAGTATTCAATCTACAATCAGAACACATTGAAATCTGCTGAAACAGTAGATTTGAGAATAACCTATAAGAGAAAGAAAATTTTGATTTCTTGAAATAATTCGAAGGAGATTTGTTGATTTATCGAGGTATGTTGTTGATTTTGTATTATTTCATTTTTCATTCATTTTAATCAACTTATCAGTCGATTTATCACTGAAAAAACAGAATATTAGCATTTGAGAAAGGTGACAAAGGCACATTTTCCTCAAGGGGAGACACGCCCAAGTCACATCTCCCGCGTGTGAGAGATGCAATTGGGGTGCGTCTCCCACTTAAGGGAGATGTGTGTGGAGCGTATCTCCCATAAGTTGATAGCTTGAAGATCATAAATTTATTTTAATTCAAATATGACTAGTAGGACATGAGTACAAGGTTGTAACATCACCATTTTATCTAAGAATCACAATGTAGTATCATATGGAGGACATCTCCATAACCAATAATGAGAAGAAGAGGAAACTGACCTTTTATGTTATGAGGAAGATACATCAACCTCATATACTAAGATCGATATTGTAGACAATAAAGATGAGGGATGTCTTGATATATTAGGATTACTCCCAAGTTTTCAAGTCACATTGCATTTAAGATTTGGGAGGAACAAGTAGTTTAAAACTTTAGTGTAAATTTATATTCGATATCAATATTCTCTATTCTAATGTATTATGTAATTGTATATTTATAGGTAATGCGAAAAGTGATAACATCCCATACATGTTACATTGTGGGTATAGTATGACCTTGAGTTGAGATTGTAGATAGTGAGTTTATTAGATAGGCGAGCTTGCTATATGAGGTGATAGACCATGCATTGTTGACTATTTTTATTAAGTGTTGGAAATGAGTCCACTCCACCCTCTCTTCTTAATAAAAAGGGGTAGCCAATATTCTTAGTACCCGTCTACCTAGTACTTTCAATATCAATATTTTGATTTTGCCTATACATGTCACTCTTTTCACACTTAAATCATACCTTACTTATTACGCCTTTACTATTTGAACAACTAATAACCATAACAATGTTATGCTTCTCCCAATTAGTCTTCATAATCAATAAATTCATTACAACTCTTAAATATATCTCCTTCGCAAACACAAGAGAATAGTCTAACCCATTATCCTCACAATCAACAAATTCATCTAACTCTTTTGCCAACCATTCAGTAAATACATCATTGAGTACACTAAACTAATTGTCACTCTTTAGTTAATTTATGATAAATACATTGATCAGTCATCATTTTCTCTAAATTACTTTCATCATAGGTACTTATGTTCAAATTGTTTATCATTCTACAATAAAGACATGAATATCAAATATTAGAGAAAATGATATTCGGTTTAAAGAGACATGGAACATACGCGTTTCCATCTTCAAGAGGATGCGCCTAGGCCCTTGTCTCCCATAAAGAAGGAGACACAATAGAACCACATCTCTCCATGAGGAGAGATGCATCTACACCGTGTCTCCTTTTGCGGTTTCGATACCCGCTCTTGTTTTATCCAAAATCAAGAATCTTTTTCAAATATTTTTAAATTTGAAAGGTTTCATGCAACGAAGATACAATTATCTTACTAAAAAACAAACTTTCAAATTCAAGATAAATCAAGAAATCGGTCAAATTAATTTAGAGTTTTTTTATGTTTCTTGATTCGTTTGATTCCAACGAAGTTATTAAGGAACTCGTCGGTAATAGTTGGATGAAATAAGTTTATATCACTTCTCAATAAAAGAAAATCCGTGGTGGGAAAGAGATACCCCGTTTCGATGAACCCGGTCGGAAAGAGATATATGAGAGATATAGGACTTGTCAATCAACGGAGTCGGAGGAAATACGGAGAGGGGAGAGAAGATGTTGTTTGGGGTATTTACGAAAATGGGTGAGTGCGTCTGAAAAAGGTTGTCTTCCTCTCCTGGTATCTCTCGACCGAGAACCCACCGGATCACCCGACTGCTGCCGTTGCTCTGCTCGTCTTCCTCCCGCCGGTCTCCCTCCCTCAGTCACTTAGCGGTGGAAAGTACACGCCCCCCCTCTCTCCCCCTGCTGTTCTGCTCGTGCTCTCACAGCAGTCCATCGGCGGCACCCGCTGATCTCTCTCTCTCAGCTCTCACCTTCGGACCGCCGCCGATCTCTCTCTCTGACTATTTCGTTCGTTTCTTTAAAAACGGTAGAAATTCGAATTGTTCGCAAAATTTTCAGTTTTATGTTATTGATGAGGCTGTGTAAGATTGTTAGAGTTACAGAGAACATTCCATAAGATTCACACGAAGTAGTTGCTACGAAATTGGTTTGTTCATTAATCTTCATTTGTAAACTAATAGCTGTAAGTGTCTCGCCATGATATAGCACTCCTACTCAAACTTCTCAAGAAAACCAGCAATCCATCTATCACTATGATATTACAAGGTTGTTATCATTGTTTACTAGTTTATTCTACCTATTAGAATCACTAGAAATCCGTTCGGAGGCAGCCTGTGAATTTCAGATGTCATGCTTTGTATCATAACCTGTTCAAATATTTCCGGTTGAGTTTTGAGAAATATGGTCTGAAACCCGAAACCTATTCCTTTTACTTTTCTTATCTCTCTCTTCCACTTGATGCATTTGAAAAATCTCCAACCTGTTTGATGAAATGTCTGAGAGTATTACTGACAGGAACTTTTTTCCCCATACTTGCCCTAAAATCTTCCATAATTTGAATAGGCAGTTCTGTGATCGTTGTTGCGCTACTGAGTGGAATCAAGGTTGTATTTGAATTGGAGTAAATTCAAAGGAAAAAAAACTGGAGTTACCTTCCAATTACGCAGACATATAATATATATATATGTGTGTGTGTGTGTGTGTGTGTGTGTGTGTGTGTGTGTGTATAATTAAAGAAAACTCAGTTTCCGTTAGTTACTATTGACTGGTGAAGTAATAACTAATCAATAATATATCAAGTGTCCCCAGCCCGAGGGGTGGGTGGAAGTGGGAGACCCTGGGGGAGGTCCTGCTAGAACTAGGGAAATAGCAGCAAGTATGCCCCCAGATGACAATAAAGGCCCAGATTTCTGCATTTGGGGCAGTAACAATGGCGAGTTTTGACTGGTCGTCTATGAATGAGAGGCTTTCACGGTTTCACCAATGAGGAGAGATGGAAAAGACACATGACAGATGGTGCCAGCTGTAGGGTGCGATATGCTGCAGTTTAATGTGTGGAGCATGTCGTAAGAGAATGTGATCAAGCCCAGGCATTATGGAACAGAATAGTGGCTGACTCTGTGGGGGGAATTCTTTGGAGGAAATCTAAAGGAATGGCTGACCAACATCCTCTCAGTTAAACATTTACTGCAAGTACCATGCAGCCTAGGGGCCACTCTCTTCAGTGTTATCTGTTGGCAATTTTGGAAAAGAAGGAAGAGACTAATTGTCGAGCCAAAACAGGTATATCATGGAGAATTCATGAATGTCTGCCTTAGATGGATAAAAGGCATTCAAAATGTAGAGGAAACAAACGATTCCGTAGTTGACACTAGGAAGTTAAGCATTTGGAGATAAGTTGGATGCTCACTAATTGGCTCAAGTTATGGAGCATACAATAGCTCAAGGAAAATGGCACTGGCTGAAGGAGTCATATGGGGCTGAGAGGGGCTACGCCAAGGGGTTTTTGCTAGGAATCTAGGGTGCTGCAATGCTACAAAGGTGCAATTATGGGGAGTCTTAGATGGTCTGGACCATGCTTGGTGGAAAGGAATTCATTGTGGAGGTTGACAACAAGCAGATCACGAAGTTTGTGTCTTGAAGATAGAAGAAGAGACACCTAATGCTGTGGCTAGAGATATCCGTTATTTGCTCAAGCTAGACTAGGAAGTGCAGATTGAACATAACTATTGAGATTGAAATAAGGTAGCCGACAAGATGGCTGAAACTAGCTGCATATCTCCATCGGAGACTTCATGTCTTTGACTCTTCCTGAGATGAAGTGGTACTGATATTGCTGCACAATGAAGGGCTCAGATCAGCTAGAAGAGTGCATGTGTGGCATGCTTGTATAAACCTTCCATGACCAAAGAAAAAAAACTCAAGTATCCTTATGACACATTACTCAATTATCACTATGTCCAAATTTTAGGCAAAATATTTTTGAATAGTTAGTGCTGATTAGGTAAAATATTTTTGAATATGATATGGAGGGATGGAGGGAAAAACTCCGTCCATGTAAGGGATCACCCTTGCATTGCTGGTCCCAAGCCCGGATAAAGGAGGGTTGTGTTAGGCTTTTGACAGCCAGCATAAAACTTTATCGGATTTTTATACCATGGATTACATAAATTATGAGCATTGCTTTGGAGCATCCCCACCTAGCGACGCGGTATTGAGCTCGAATGCAGTGATAAGTAAGCAAGGACCACTACATTTTCGCCCGAATGTAGTGAATCAATTGTAGAGAGGGTTCCCACATCATGGACGGGTGTGTGTAAAGAAGTTAGTCCCGCTACATTGTCATCCGAATATAGTGAATAATTTATAGAGAGGCTCTCTGCATTTTCAATATGGACATATGCGGGGGTAAGAAAGCTAGTCCTAGATTATAAGATTCGTATTGGTTCTTGGAATATCAAAACATTATCCGGTAAGCTAATGGAGGTGGTAGATACTATGATTCGGAGAAAGATTCATATTCTATGTTTACAAAAGACAAAGTGGGTTGGAGAAAAAGCTAAGGAAATAGAGGATACAAATTTTAAATTATGGTACTCAGGTAAGGAAAATGCTCGAAACGGAGTTGGTATTATCATAAATAAATATTTAAAGGATAGTGTAGTAGGTATACAACGATATGGTGACCGATTAATGTCATTGAAATTATTGTTAGGAGCATAGGTTTTGAATATAGTTTGTGCTTACGTACCCCAAGTAGGACTAGAAGATAGTATAAAGATAACTTTTTGGGAAGAGTTAGATAAAGTGATTCAAAGGATTCCACAAAGGGAGATGATTTGTTTAGGAGGAGACTTAAATGGATATGTCGGTAAAGAGGCATTAGGATATCAAGGTATTCATGGAAACTTTGGTTTTGGAGATATAAATGAGGAAGGTAGAAAGATTTTAAATTTTGCTATGTCATTTGATCTCTTTATAGTCAATATAAACTTCAAAAAATGAGATGAACATTTAATTACTTATAAGAGTGGCTTATCACAAACACAAAGTGATTATTTTATTTGTAGAAAAAAAGATAGAGTGTGTTTTAAAGATTGTAAGGTAATTACCGGAGAAAGCTTAACCACCCAACATCGACTTTTAGTTATGGATTTACAAATAAAAAAGTGGACAAAGAAGAAAAGAGTGCATCGAGCTATTCGGACTAAATGGTGGAACCTCAAAAGCGAGAAAGAAGATATATTTAAACAGAAAGTCCTTCAAGGAGATGTTTGGAATTATGTTGGTACACCCTGTGATATGTGGAACAATATGCCTATACATATTAGGGAAGTGGCGAAAGATGTTTTATGTGTATCAAAGGGAGGTGTACCGGCACAAAAATAAGCTTCGTGGTGGAGTGAAGTAGTGCAAAATAAAATCAAGGCAAAGAGGGCATGTTACAAATTATATTATGCTAATAAAACTAGTGAAACTTTAGAGGCTTATAAGAGAGCAAAGAAGGAAGCGAAAAAGGACGTCACTGAAGCAAAAGCTAAAATTTGGGAGGATTTATATAAAAAAACTCAACTCAAAAGAGGGTGAAAGAGATATTTTTAGGATAGCTAGGGCTAGAGATAAGAAAACTAAAGATCTTAATTATGTTAGATTATAAAAGACGAGGATGAAAAAATTCTAGTGGCAAATGATGATATAAGAAATAGACGGAAAAACTATTTTATAAGCTTTTTAATGAAAATAAAGATGTTAGTATTAACTTAGGAGAGTTAGCCAAATCAGAAAAATATATAAACCACAATTTCTACCGACGTATTCAAAAGAATGTAGTCAAAGAGGCTCTTATGATAAAATAAACTTCTTATTCACATACGAGAAAGGCTTACAGAATATAGCAGATTGGAGGCATTCCTCCAATCTGCCACAAGAACCTAATCGGCAGCCCTCTTGCTGCCGTCTCCCCCTCCCTTTCATTTTCTCCCTACTCAACCCTAATCACCTATTAATACCTGTTGTCTAACTTAATTTCCTAATCTACCCTTACTTAGAATCAATAATTTCTAAGTTGACATAAGACTCAAATGAATCAACTGACATTACACAGGACTCTTTTACACAACTTGACTCATTATAGGGACACGACTTGACATTTCTCAACACTCCCCCTCAAGTTGGGTGAAAAATATTGATGACACCCAACTTGAATAAGGTCTCCTTTAATAGTTTGCTGGTGGTAGCTTTAGTTAGGAAATCCGCCATCTGTTTAAGAGAATGAACATACACCAGTTGAAATTCTTTATTCGATATCTTCTCCCTGATGAAGTGACAGTCAATTTCTATGTGCTTTGTCCTTTCATGATATACTGGATTAGATGCCATTTGAATTGCTGCACTGCTATAACAATATAAGAGTATAGGATGGTTGAGTGAATAACCCAATTCAGTGATCAATGAAGATATCCATTTCTCTTCACACATTGCTTGTGTTATAGCTCTATATTCAGCTTCTGCTGTAGATCTAGCAACAACTGTCTGTTTTTTGCTTTTCCAAGATATAATGTTACCTCCAAATAATGTAACATATCCAGTAGTTGACTTCCTGTCATCATAAGAACCTGCCCAGTCAGGTTCAATATCTAAATTTGACGATTTAGAGTAAAGTAACCCCATTCCTGAAGTTGATTTGAGATATCTGAGGATTCTATACACAACATCCATCTGATTTTTTGTTGGGGAATGCATATATCGGCTCACAATCCCAACTGCATATGCAATGTCTGGTCGAGTAATGGTTAAATATATGAGCTTGCCCACTAGCTTCTAATATTTATGGATGTCTTTGAACTCTTCACTGTCTCCATTAAAAAATTTCTGATTTACCTCCATTGGAATATCACTAGGTTTACATTCAAGCATTTGAGTTTCTTCAAGGAGATCCATCAAGTATTTTCGCTGAGTCAAATATATACCTTTATCAGAGTAAAGAACTTCTATTCCCAAGAAGTAATGAAGTCTGCCCAGATCCTTAATGTCAAATAATTTATGAAGGCTCATTTTCAACTTTGATATTTCTTCAAGGTCATCTCTTGTAACAATAATATCATCAACATAAACGGCGAGGATAGATATCTTTGTCCCCCTTTTGAAGAATATTGTATGATCGTTGAGACTCTTGCAGTATCCCAAACTACAAACTGCTTTGCTGAATTTATCAAACCAGGCTCTTGGTGACTGTTTCAACCCATATATCGCTTTATTGAGTTTACAAACTCCATTTGAAGATGACAAATGGTTGGGTAGTCCTGGAGGTAGTTCCATGTATACTTCTTCATTTAAGTCACCCTGTAAAAAGGCATTCTTTACA
The DNA here is from genome assembly GCA_036023115.1 of Brasenia schreberi. NCBI lineage: Eukaryota > Viridiplantae > Streptophyta > Magnoliopsida > Nymphaeales > Cabombaceae > Brasenia > Brasenia schreberi. Next base: position 6,227,622 of record JAYKKT010000059.1, on the reverse strand, counting down.
TCCAATTGCCATAGGTCCCATCCCAAATTTGCTGCCATACTCATAAGGATTCTGATTGATGTAAGTTTAGCCACAGGTGCAAAGGTTTCTGTATAATCAATGCCATATGACTGACTGTATCCTTTAGCCACCAATCTAGCTTTATATCGTTCCACTGTTCCATCTGCCTTATATTTAATAGTAAATACCCATTTGCATCCTACTGTATGCCTATCACAAGGTAACTGTGTGATGGTCCATGTATGGTTTTTAACCAGTGCAGTCAATTCCTCCTCAATTGCAACTTTCCATAAGGAGCACTTGATTGCTTCTTCAAACTTTGAGGGAATCTTATGCCTTTCAACATTCATAATGAAGTTCTGATAACTCTGAGACATGTTGGCATATGAAATGTAATTAGAGATTGGATATCGTGTACATGCACGCTTACCTTTGCGAACAGCAATAGGAATCTCTAGGTCACTGTCTACTTGCCCTCGAGGATCTGATTCAGGGGAAATCTCTTCAGTACATGGTGCTGCTGGAGGGTACACAATCTTTCGCTGTCCTTTCTTGTACTGCAAAATCTCTTTGGATTGTTGTGGTGTCATTCGGGCTCTCAACGAGGTCATGATACTCCCCCTCACTAGGAACTAGTGGTAGGACACAACTCGGAGTAGTAGTGGGCGCAGGTGAAGGTGAATAATAAGGGGTAAATTCAAAGAAGGTAACATCCATGGAAACATAAAGTTTGTGAAGCAATGGATCATAATATTTATATCCTTTTTGAGAGGGTGAGTAGCCCAAAAAAATACACTTAGCAGACTTTGCAGCAAGTTTATCCCGATGGGGAAAAGGAATATGGACAAAACAGGTACAACCAAAGACACGGGGGATGAGATGGAATGGTTTGGAGGCTGGGTTAAGAGTATGCATAGGACTCTCCCCCTGAAGAAGATCTGTGGGCATGCGATGTATAAGATAAACCGCGGTCAGGACAGCGTCACCCCAATAGAATTTAGGAACATGACTCTGATGTAGAAGGGTGCGGGCAACTTCCAGAATATGACGATTCTTCCGTTCAACAAGACCATTCTGCTGAGGGGTGTATGGACAACTAGTTTGATGAACAATACCATGAGTTTGAAGATAAGTGGTCAACTGAGTCCCAACGTATTCTCCTCCATTATCTGACCGAAGAATTTTAACAGTGGCATTGAATTGAGTAAAAATCAATTTATGCACAACAGGGAAAATGGATGCAACTTCAGACTTTTATTTCATTAAGTAAACAATGGTAAGACGAGTACAATCATCAATGAAGGATACAAAATACTTATGACCAAGCACAGAGGTGACTGGACTGGGACCCCATACATCGGAATGAATAAGTTCAAAAGGCTGTAAGCAGCGAGAATCACTCAAGGGATATGATGTCCTTTGATGTTTCCCAAGTTGACAGACGTCACAATCGAACGAAAATTTATTGGACTGGACTCTAAAACTAGGAACTACATATGGAATTTTGGACGCTGGAAGATGACCTAGATGATAATGCCAAAGACGTTGAACTGCATCCGTAGACGGTGAAGCAGGAGCACTGTAGGAGGTAGAAGGCGGAGATGAATCTTCAAGAATATATAGTCCCTTTTGTAGTTTACCATGTCCAAAGATTTTTCCCGTCTTCAGATCCTGAAAGACACAACCAGTAGGATGAAAAATCACACAACAATTCAAGTGACGAGTTAAGGAGCTAACAGACAGTAAATTGATGGGAAAACTGGGAACATGATAGACGGAAGATAAAGCAGAAAGACATGTAGATACAGTGCCCTGTCCAATCATATAAGTGAGTGAGCCATCGGCCAATTTAATGGGTGCCTTATCTCGAAGAGGCTGATAAGTGGCAAAGGATGAGGAGTTGCCAACCATATGATCCGTAGCCCCAGAATCAATTATCCACGTTTTGGAAGTAGAAGAAGAGAGAGGAGTACCCGTGACACTGTGTGTAGCTTGCGCGATGGAAGCGTGAGTGTTGGAAGGTTTGTCAGTGAATCTCTGCTCAAGACCTTCAAGGCGTTTAAGAATTTCCTGAAGTCCATTAGATGTAGGAGTAGAACTGTCGGCAGAGTGGACTTAGGGATTCCGCATTCTATAAGAATCTGGTTTACCATGTAATTCCCAACAATGATCACGGGTATGCCGGGATTTGCCACAATGGGAGCATACAAGTTTATTTCGGTCTTCAGAAGTCATTCTACCACGACTACGGCCACGAGGCTGAAAGCCCCCTCGGCCACGAAGCGAGGAAGTGTCGTCTCTAACATGAAGTGCATGCTGATCTGAAGTCACTAGGTGATCCTTCTCGAGATTCCTACGATCTTCTTCTCTGATCAACAATGAGTAAACTGTGCCCAAAGACGGAAGTTCATCTCTGCCCAAGATATTTAATTTGACGGACTCAAATTCAGGATTCACCCCCCACAATAAATCAAAGACTTTCTTCTTCTCAATCACAGCTTGTCTTTCAGTGTAGCAACTGGAACACTGGATATTAGTGTAGTAAAAAAGTTCATCCCAAAGGCCGCGGAGATCGGCATAATATGTGCTAATCGAGCGATTGACTTGTTTACACTTTCTGATGCGTTCCAGAATCTCATATTCTTTAGCCACATTCTTTTTTCGGGAATATGCCTCGGCAACAGCACACCAAATGGCATGGGCAGATTCTAAAAACATAAAAGTTTTGGCAATGGAGGGAAGCATGGACTGGAGCAACCATGATGAGATTAAGGCATCGTCTCTTTTCCAGATGGAATACAGGCTGTCATGGAGAGCTGGCATTGGAGAGTGCCCCATCAAATGTTCCCATCTCCCCCTGGCGACTATGGCAAGTTCAACAGAGCGGGCCCATTCCATGTAATTACGTCCATCCAGTTTAGTAGAGGTAATCTGTAGCGGATCTGGTTTGTCAAAGTAACCAGAGGATTCACTGGAAGATGAGGAAAGATCAAGACCTTTACCCTTGGCAGCCATGTAGGACAAACAACAAAGGATCACGAAGAACAATTAGGCAGGGGCCAATATCGATAAGTAAAAAAAATGACGATATGCAGATTGAAATCTGCAGAAAATGCCAAAGGAGATGAAGGAGCAGGTGCAGTAGGAGCCGCACGATGTGCAGATGGGGCTCTGAAAAAAAACTGACGAAAAAAGAACTGACGATAAGGACAGCTGCGGAGGTTCCTGCTGCGGTACTTCACGCCACTCTGCGGCACACGGTGGCCTACTGCTACACAAAGAAGACACGACAACGGCTGATCACTACCGACTGCACGGGAACCTGTCTCGCACTCAAAATCAGTTTTCTGCAAGATGCTGGGTGGTGCTGGCAAGATGGATTGCAGCGGCAAGATCTGAGTTCTAGGGTTCACATGCGCGCGCAGAAATCCCAAAGAAAACGGTTGACATCTGATACCATGATAAAATAAACTTCTTCTTATTCACATACGAGAAAGGCTTACAGAATATAGCAGATTGGAGGCATTCCTCCAATCTGCCACAAGAACCTAATCGGCAGCCCTCTTGCTGCCGTCTCCCCCTCCCTTTCATTTTCTCCCTACTCAACCCTAATCACCTATTAATACCTGTTGTCTAACTTAATTTCCTAATCTACCCTTACATAGAATCAATAATTTCTAAGTTGACATAAGACTCAAATGAACCAACTGACATTACATAGGACTCTTTTACACAACTTGACTCATTACCGGGACACGACTTGACATTTCTCAACATCTTAAACATATGAAGGGTGGTAAATCGGTAGGACCAGACAATATTCCTATAGAAGTTTAGAAAATACTAGGAGAAATATGAATCACTTGGCTCACAAGACTATTTAATGAAATATGGAGAAACCAAAAGATGCTCGAGGATGGAGAGCAAGTACACTTATACCCATATATAAGAACAAGGGATACATTCAGAATTGTAAGAATTATCGAGGTATCAAGTTAATGAGCCATACTATAAAATTATGGGAAAGAATTATCGAATGTAGGTTAAGAAAAGTATCGAGTACAACAGAGAACCAATTTGGATTCATGCTAGGTAGATCTACTGTTGAAGCGATTCACCTTTTTGAGACGTCTTATGGAACATTTTAGAGCAAAAAAGAAAGACCTTCACATGATATTTATTGATCTACAAAAAGCTTACGATAGGGTACCGAGGGATGCTCTTTGGAGAACCTTGGAAAAAAGAGATATCCCATTGACATACATTATCCTTATAAGAGACATGTACGATGGTGCAAAAATATGTGTGAGGACTCATAAAGGAATGACAGACTTCTTTGAAGTTAATATTGTCTTACATCAAGGATCAACTTTAAGTCCATACTTATTTATAATGGTGATTGATGAGTTAACAAAACATATTCAAGACGAAGTACCTTGATGTATGTTATTTATTGATGACATTGTGTTGGTGGAGGAGTTTAAGGAAAAAGTTAATAGAAAATTGGAACTATGGAGAGAAACATTAGAAAGCAACGGCCTCTGACTTAGTAGAACAAAGACAAAATATATGGAATGTAAGTTTGATCATTTGGTTACTTCAGAGGACACAAAAATTAAAATTGGCACACAATGCATCCCCGAAAGGAAAGTTTTAAATACCTAGGGTCAATTTTTTTAAAGTAGTGGAAGAAGTGATGGAGATGTTATGCATAGAATTAATGCTAGTTGGTTAAAATGGAGAGGAGCATCATGCATTCTTTGTGTTAAGAAGATACCATTAAAGTTAAAAGGTAAATATTATAGAGCAATAATTAGACCAGCCATGTTTTATGGTTTTGAGTGTTGGACAGTTAATCATCAACATGTACAAAAGATGTCTGTGACAGAAATGAAGATGTTGAGATGGATGAGTGGTTATACAAGAAAAGACTGTATACATAATGAGGTTATTAGAAACAAATTAAGAGTGACACCAATAGAGGATAAAATGAGAGAATATCGTTTAAGATGGTTTGGACATATAGAAAGAAGATCAAAAGAAGAACCTGTAAGAAGGTATGAAAAACTAAATTTGGAAAGTATTAAAAGAGGTAGAGAGAGACAACAAAAGTGTTGGAAAGAAACAATAAAAAATGATTTAGCTTATTGTGAGTTAACTGCTAACATGGCACATGATAGAGCTTTGTGGAAACAAAGAATCCATGTAGCCGACCCCATCTAGTATGGGGAAAGGCTTAGTTGTTGTTGTAGTATATGGAGGGAAAGTGTTTTTTGAGCACCTTGTGGCTTCTGAAGACTGATTAGTTCAGCATGAACTGTTTATTGTGCTGTATAGAAGAGATAGTATCTTACAGATTATCATAGCCGTATTCTGCACCTTCTTTTAACCCTTGTGTATTTTGAGGGTATGTTCTTGAAGCTGAACAAGCTTCTTGAGTTAAGGGTGCTAACATGGGTTGTAACACTGGCTGAGGTCTTCTTTACCTAAGAGTTCAACTTAGGACCATTTATTATATCGTACAAGTCTTTAATAAACCATAATAGATCAAATCAAGGTTTTCTTTCCTCATGAAAGATCAAGTTTTTTGGCTCCTATGAGTCATGCTTATAAGGTGGAACTAACCAACAAATCTTTCATGTTGTTTTGGTTTTGCATCGCTCTATATCCAGAAACCAGGGATAAGTCCTGGTGTTTCATCATAAAGAATGACATACTACGCAGACAATTCTCCTTTGGGTGTGTGGGTGCAATACCACAACATCTCTGAAAGGGTTAAAAACAAAATGGATGAAATTCTTTCATAAAGAAGAAAAGTGTTTATTGAAGTGGCCTAAGAGATGCTGTAAATGTTGATAATGTTATGGTGTGGGTGACAGTTATTACTTCTGTCATGCAATGTCGGTGCTGGAGTCATGCAAACAAATTCTAAAGATCCAGAAGTTCAGAAGGCTTGTTTCTTACACTGGGTTCTACTGCTTTGTTGCTGTTTTAAGCTATGCTTACACAAGCAATACGTACGTACCTTGTCTCTGGTCCTGTGTTTAAGGCAATGGTCTCCTTGTACATTAGTTTGAAAGACCTTGAAGATTATGTTATCTTCCTTCTTTTTTTCTTTCCTTTGAAATTGCAGAACGAGAGCAGGAATTTCCAGAGGAGACCAGTTTTATGCTTCTTTTCCTGCTGGAACAGAGCTGTTGAGTGATACTGCAAAGGTTTGTCACCGTGCCACCCACATCACTTTTCTCACTTGTCTTAGTTCTTCTCACTTAGTATGTGTTGTTTTTCTCTCTTAGTTGTATAAAACAGCCCTTGGGAATGTGTTTGAGGAGGAAGAATGGGGCCCCATAGAGTTTTCTATCATGGCCAAACATTTTGACCGGCAAGGGAAGCCACCTTATGCATACCATGCGGTATGTTTTCTCTTGCCACTTGCTTTTAGCTGTATTCACCATGCTTTCCAGTTTATTCTCTCTCTCTCTGTGTGTGTGTGTGACCTTGTAACTGTAGTAGGTTGCGGACTTCCAACTATTCATTCTTTACAGTAGAAGACTTTTAGTGTCTATCAACTGGTCGAGATCGTTGTAGAACATTTATAATGAACAGTGACCTGTTTTCTTGTTACACTCGATTGGAGGACCTTTCTTATCAATGGCGGTAGAAAATGTCCACTAAATTTAAATTCTACATCTCTCCGCATTCTATTCTGCAAGATATAGAATCTGAGAAGCCCAATAAGCACTAACTTTTTTTCATTTAGTTCAACCAACTAGCTGAAGTGGATCTTTTTTCCTGATGTATCATTTTATTGTTTAGCATATAAACTCCTTTATGACCTAATCTGTGTATGCAGCAATACATGGCGCATCTTCTCTCTCATGGCCAACTCGATGGAACTGGCTGATAGGCGGACTGTTCCACAATAATTGCAAAGAAGTGTTCTGTCTTTCTTTGTTCCTTCAATGAGATAAAAAAGTTTGTAATTTTTTGGATACTCAAGTAATGCATTTTCTGTTCTTATATCACTTGCACAATTTCACGAGGCAGTTGTCATTAAATGATTCAGGCAGATGGTCCTTTGATGTAAAATAGGACATATTCATTCTCTTTTTCTCGATACACAGCACAACTAAGACCAAAGGGTGGTTGTATACCAGATGACGCTTAATGCTTTTGTTGCTTCATATTTGCTGGATGCTACTGTTTTAGCTTTAGATGATTCTGCCTTTTCCTTGTCTCCATTCTGTGAGATTGCTTACTTGTATAGCTTATTGACTGCCACATTATCTGAGTTATTTCATCATTATGGAACTATAAGTCCAGTTTTGATTAAAGTCATACGGTGATCATGGGTATCATGGGATAATTTGAGAAGTAATATCCAATGCTGTAATTAGTGTATCGGTACTTGTATCGCATAGGCCACTGATACGCGATAATCGTACCGTAATGTACGATATGATACATTAAAATATTGAAAAATCAAAAAAATAAAATCAAAAAATAAAAAATCATAAAATCGTAAAAAATCATCACATATCGTAGTATCTCGTATCGTGCGATATGAGATTATTATACGAAACAATACTTGTATCGTAGTGTATCGTATGATATGTTGCGATACGGGTACGATAATGTCTATTACGATACATATACCTGAATCATATCAGTTTAGGTACCGATATACTCATATTGCATAATATCAGATCTTGGATATTGGATCAGTTCTTGTTTGTTAAGTATGTTTAAATGAGGGCATATAAATCTTTTAAGTTATGAAGTCCTTATAAATGTCAACTTAAGCGGTAGGGTTTAGTGTGGAAAAAGGTACAACATCCAATAACTGTCGCAAACTGCATATTCTTTTTTCCTGAGGTTGGGAGATTATCTCCAATCATATTATGTAATATGTTTGTTGATTATGTATAAGATTTTTTAACATGGTATCAGAGCATATTTGATCCTCAAATCAACCCTAATGAATTATTGGTGGTGGATCACCTCCTAAAAGAGGTGCATCCAATCACACAGGTGAAATCTACTTTTTTGTTTCGTCGCAAAGATCAATCAATAGTTTTTTCTGCAAGTTGTTTAAACCAGTTAGTGGTCTCCCATGTGTATTCCTCCAGTTAGTGATCAATCAATCAATAGGTTTTTCTACAAGTTATTCGCAAAGATCACCTACAATCCGAATACTTTTTTGTTTAAACCAGTCAACTCTCAGCAAAGGAGATTTTTTCCTCCAATTGTGTGTGGGTGCAGAAAATTCTACAATTTGTATTCGGATTCTACAATCTTATTATTGAAGGATCACATAAAAGGAAGTATGGCAGATAAGGGCAAACATATTTAGGTTTGATTTACCAACAGGAGAGAAGATTGATAATTTTCATATGACCAATATTAAATTGGATGGCAGAAACTACCTTGAATGGGTCAGATCTATCGAGTTAGTGGTCATTGTTAGAGGAAGATGAAGTTATCTCATAGAGCACTAGCAACGTCCTGATGATAATAACCTTATTTATCCCAAATAGAGGAAAGAAGGTGTATTGGTATCCTCTTGCTGCTGCAATCTATGATTTCTCTTATTGGTAGAATATTTATGTACCTAGGTTCAATCAATGACATTTGGAAAGCTGTATCTTAAGCTTATTCTCAAAAAAAATAAAAATTGCAAAATAGTATAAGATCTTGGAGAAAATAAGAAAGTGTAAGCAAGAAACCATAACTATGCAAAGTTTCGTGGACTATAAGATGAGTTACAATTCTATACTAATGTCAAATGCTCTGTCTGTTTCAAGGAGAGAAATGAAGAATCTGAAAAACACAAAGTTTTTGATTTATTACGAGGAGTTACCTTAGAATATGAAGTTGTTAAAGTCAACATCCTGAGAAGAGAAGAACTAGCTTCTCTTAGAACTGTGTATTCCCTACTTCTCGAAGATGGTAGGAAGGGATTTGAAAAGAAGAATAATGTAAAAGCTGACAAGTCTATTTTCCTTGAGAAAAATAAATTTTAGGCTAATCGTGGGCGAGGAGAACATAATAATCGAGGTATAGGTCACATACACCTCTCTTTTAAAAAAAAGGAAAAACTGAAATGTTTAAATTGTTACAAGAATTATCACACGAAGGACTAGTGCTGGGATTTAATTGGTAAATTTGATTTCATTAAAAATAAATGGAATTATGCTCATTTATCATAAGTTCCCTTAGACAGTGTAGAAACCATTACCTTATTAATGAAACGCATTAAAGGCCTGAGTATAGACTTGGTGATCAACCTTTCATGTCCACACTATTAGAGAATAATATATATATATATATATATATATATATATATATATATATATATATATATATATATATATATATATAGTTGACTCGTTATATGTCTTAGTGATTCCTTATGTCTATTTAGTAGTACTTATGTAAGTATAGGGGTAAAGTAGTCATTCAAGTTAGATAGTACTTATAAATAGGGTGATTAGTGTTAAGAGTATGTTAAGTAGGAAAGAGAGAAAGAGGTTGGGCGGTTGCCAGGAACAGGCTACGGTCCTCTGTTTTGGGGCAGGTTAGAGGAATGTCTCCAATCTGCCGATATTTGTAAATTCCTCTTATTTTCCTTCAATAATATGATATTTATAACATGATATCAGATCCTATAAGGCTTGTAAATCCTCATTTGAGAAAGAAGATCCACTGTTTTATTTTTAAGATCAAGCGACAGATGCTAATCTTAATTTCTACGTGTGAAGAAGACTGATTTCTGCACTTGAAGAAGACTGGACTGCGTGTGATTTTTTGTTCCAACATTTATTGTGATATGCGTGTGATATTGATGTATTGCACGCTGTTGAAGGTAGAGAAGGCATGCTGAATACGTGTAGCTTCAAACCTTAATTTTCTTTGTGTTAAAGATTAGACTTTGGTTCAGTAAAACCGATTGTGAGAGGTACATTTATTCGAAATTGTTGATATATGGCAGGTAAAGGAAAGGGGGTTGAAAACCCTTTTGTGATACATTAACATTTCACAAATGAAAAAGTAGAAAATTTCCAGATTACAACAACAAAGTTAGATGGCATAAACTACTTCGAACGGTTCAGGTATGTGGAACTCGCTATTATAGCAAAGGGGAAATGGACTCACCTAACCAATCAACTTCAGAGCCCAAACACACATGATGCACAATACTCTAATTGGAGAAGAGAAGATGCCCTGATATCATCCTGGTTGCTTGAGTCTATGAACCGATCAATAGCAAAAACCTTTATGTTTCTTGAATCTGCTCATGAGATTCGGAGTGCAGTGTCTGAAGCTTACTCTAGAAAAAAGAATGTAGCAAAGGAGTACGAGATATTGGAAAAGATCAGAAAATGTAAGCAAGGAACTCGTTCTATCAATGAGTACTATGTAGATCTTAGAGGTTTATGGGATCAACTTATTTTCTATACAAATATCAAGTGTTCTTCTTGCTACACTGAAAGAAATTCTAAAATTGAGAAGAAGAAAGTCTTTGATTTGCTGTGGGGTGTAAATTAAGAATTTGAATCAATAAAAATTAACATTTTGGGCAGGAAAGAACTTCTCTTCGCACAATATACTCATTATTGATTCGGGAAAAAGATCGCAGAAATCTTGAGAAGGATAACACTACTATTACTAAACAACATGTCCTTGAGACTAGGGGAGAAAACTCACATTATCGTGGAGGAGGTGGATAACAAAATCGAGGACGTAAACGTGGTCGTTTTCACCCTGATGAGAAGGATAAAATTGTGTGTACTCATTGTGGTAAATCAAGGCATTCAAGAGAAAATTGTTGGGAATTACATGGGAGACCTGATTTCTCTAGAACTCGAAATTACTCTGCTTATGTTGCTGAAAATCCAAAAACACTCATTACAAATGGTATTTAGGAACTTATTAAAATGATAAAGGGCCTAAACAAAATTATCTGAAAATTCTCAAATTTCTCCAGCTCAGGCTACATTAGCACATGCAACACACACTATGAAGGGTAACAACTTTTCTTCTTTTCATTAAAAAATGTGGATTATTGATTATGGTGCTACAGATCATATGGTAGGAGAGTCATCATATTTTTTAGATTATCATCTTCTTCTAAAACGAAAGCCAATTAAGTTGACAAATGACTCACATTCTTATATGATTGGACAGGGAAGTGTACCCATATGTTTTATAGATTTAAAATCAGTCTATCATGTTCTCAATTTTCCTATAAATCTACTTTCAGGCAATTCATTGACACATACTCTGAATTGTATTGTGACATTTAATCCTACTGGTTGTGTGTTTCAGGATCTGAAGATGAGAAAAATCTTTCATCATGGTAGACTATAAAAGAGCTTATATATCTTGGAAGATCACCTTCAACATACTGTTTCTTATAGTGCTCAAGGTGCAACTGCTCAAGACACGGATATTCATCTATGGCATTATCGTCTAGGCCATTTGCTTGTGTCTAAGCTCCATTATGTTTTACCTCATCTTAGAGTCAAGTCAAATAAAATTCATTTTGAATATAAAGTGTGTCAACTTGGGAAACACCAAAGAGCTTCTTACCCCTTAAGTGACTCTAGGCGTTCTCAACCTTTTGAGCTCATTCACTCTAATATATGGGGTCCTAGTCCAGTTACTTTGCTGTTTGGGCAGAAGTATTTTGTCTCCTTTATTAATGATTGTACACATCTTACAATTGTTTACTTAATGAAATCAAAATCAGATGTTTCTACTATCTTTCCAATCAGACATAAATTTATTCACTCAATTCAATACCTCTGTGAAAATTCTTCATTCAGATAATGAGGGTGAATACATTAGTAACCATTTGCAGGAATATCTACGTACAAATGGTATTCTTCATCAGACTTCTTCTTCTTATACTCCTCAGCAAAATGGTATAGCTGAGAGAAAAAATTGTCATATCCTTGTGGTAGCAAGAACTCTTTTACTCCAACATAATGTACCAAAATTTTATTGGGGAGAAGCTGTTCTTACTGTTTTCTATCTAATAAATAGGATGCACTAGTAGTGCACTCAAGGGTACAAGTTTTATAAAATGCCTAAATAAGAAATCAAAACTCTTTCATATAATTCCTTATATCTTTGGTTGTACCTATTTTTTTCATGTTCACCTACCAGGTCGTGATAAACTTGACCCTCGGTCTGTAAAGTGTATTTTCCTTGATTATTCGAATTCTCAAAAAGGTTATAAATGCTATGATCCAATCTTTAAGAAAATATATGTATCCATGGATGTCACCTTCTCAAAATCTATTCCGTACTATTCTCAGAGAGAGTCAGCTAACTCTCAAAATATATCTTTTCATGTACTTCGTTTAATTCCTAGTGAGGCAGAAGAGAATGTATATAACTATGGAGAGCAGGCAGATGAATCTAAGCAGGTGTACAAGAGAGGACCAAGGAAGATTATTTACTCTCACGAGGAACCCATACAAACTACAATCACCAAAGATCTTTTCCCTAACTCAGATCCTCAATTCTTATTAGAAGAAGACTTGAAAATTACCATTGTCATTCTCAAAGGTAAACATAAATGTGCACGTATCCTATCTCTAATTGTGTTTCCTATGTTAATACCTTTGAGAATTATTGAACTTTTGTTATGAATATTGAGAAACACGAGATTCCTACAAAATTTGAAGAAGCAAACAGGTGCCCTTTATGGAGAGCTGCTATAGAAGAGGAGTTGAATGCTCTTATGAAAAATAATACTTGGACCATCATAAAACTTCCTCCTAACAGAAATATAGTGGGATGTAAGTGGGTTTTTACTATTAAATATAAGGCAAATGACACCATTGAAAGGTATAAGACAAGACTCGTTGCCAAAGGGTACAATCAATCTTATAGAATTGACTACAATGAAACCTTCACACCGGTGACAAAACTTATTTCTATAAGGATTCTCCTTAGTATGGCTGCAAACTTGAGATGAGACCTATGGCAGTTGGATGTGAAAAATGCCTTGCTACAAGGAGACTTTAATGAATAAGTCTATATGGAACTTCCTGAATGAATGAATGTTAAAGCATCTGATGATATAGTGTGCAAACTGAATAAAGCTATCTATGGGCTGAAACAGTCACCAAGAGCATGACTCAAAAAATTTAATGAGACAGTATGCAGCTTGGGATATCAAAGAAGCCTAAATGATCATACTATATTTTTCAAGAAAGATACCAAATTATCTATTCTTGCTGTTTATGTTGATGATATAATTGTTATAGGTTATGACATTGAAGAAATATCAAAGTTAAAAAGGAATCTTCATAAATTATTTGACCTCAAAGACTTGGGCCGACTTCACTATTTCTTGAGAATAGAAGTGTTATATTCCACCCAAGGTATTTTTCTCACTCAAAGAAAATACACTATGGATCTATTACTAGAAACCATTATGCTTGATTATAAATAAAGCGATACTCATATGGAGGTAAATCAGAAATTGTTCATTGGGGATAATGAAGATTTCAGAGATATTCACAAATATCAGAAATTGGTCGCAAGCTTATATATTTGACAAATACTCGTCCAGATATTACTTATGCCGGGGGCATTGTAAGCAAATTCATGTATTCTCCAACCAAGAATCACATGGATGTGATGTATAGAATACTTAGATATCTAAAATCAACACTTGGAATGGGTCTACTTTATTCTAAATCCTACAAATTCAGTATTGAACTTTATTCTGATGCAGATTGGGCTGGATCTAAAGATGATCGAAAATCAACTATAGGGTATGTGACTCTATTGGGTGGTAATATTATATCTTGGAAGAGTAAAAAACAAACAGTGATTGTCAGATCTACAGCTGAAGCCGAATATAGAACGATAGCTCATGCTATGTGTGAAGGCAAATGGATAGCTTTATTGATCAGTGAACTGGGGCTTACGTCTATTCAACCTATATCATTATATTGACAGCAGTGCAATAATTTAGATGGCTTCCAATCCTATATATCATGAAAGAACCAAACACATAGAGATCGATTGCCACTTCATCAGAGAGAAGATATCAAATCAAGAATTCAAATTGGAGTATGTTAAATAAAAAAAATAGAAGGCTGATTTCCTAACTAAAGCTACTTGTCAGCAGACAACTCAGAATACATTGTCCAAGTTGGGTGTTATCAATATCCTTCACCCAACTTGAGGGGGAGTGTTAGAGAATAATATATATATATATATATATATATATAGTTGACTCGTTATATGTCTTAGTGATTCCTTATGTCTATTTAGTAGTACTTATGTAAGTATAGGGGTAAAGTAGTCATTCAAGTTAGATAGTACTTATAAATAGGGTGATTAGGGTTAAGAGTATGTTAAGTAGGAAAGAGAGAAAGAGGTTGGGCGACTGCCAGGAACATGCAATGATCCTCTGTTTTGGGGCAGATTGGAGGAACGTCTCCAATCTGCTGATATTTGTAAGTTCCTCTTATTTTCCTTCAATAATATCTTATTTATAACACACACCTCATGCCACTATGGCTTATAATTCATATAATTCATTGGGTAATTATACTACTTCTATATTGAGAATTTGGGTGGTAGACTCTAGAGCAACTGATCATATCGTAAGAGATAAAACATATTTATTCAATTATCAAGTCCTCTATAACAAGGAACTCATTTGGTTGGCAGATGGATGCTAGACATGCATGATAGGAAAGAGAAGTGTGCAAACTTCATTAGCCCATTTAGTTGATGTATTTCATATCCTAAGCTTTTATGTTAACTTATTATTTGTCAGCTCTTTAACAAGACATCTTAATTGTTCAATCATATTCTTTCCTTCTGGTTGTGTTTTTCAAGATTTAAATACGAGAAAGGTCTTTGGTCACAATAGCTTGAAAAGGGGGCTATACATACTGCATGACTAATTATCCTTTTGGCACATCTTCAGCTATAACCACTAGTGAAGCAGAGATCCGATTATGACATAAATGTTTGGGGCATCTACCAATGTTCAAAATCAGTTGTGTGATTCCTAGTAGTCCAATAATGTACCCTTTGAATGTGATGTTTATCAAAAGGTTAAACACCAACGGGTCCCTTATCCTGGTAGTGAGTTTCGGAGGTCACAACCTTTTAAATTGATTCATTCTAATGTTTGGAGTCCTAGTTCTATCATTTCTCTTAGTGGGCATAAGCAGTGTTATACGTATCATAGGACTCCATGATACGATACTGATGATATGCCCTATCTGTTATTAGTTTAGAAATTTTCAAAAACCTTTTGATTTTTTAGGCATTTTCATGATTCTTTTTGAATTTTTTGTGTGCCTTTCTATTAGATAAATAAAAAATAATGATACAATTGATCGACATATGAAACAAGTCAAAATTAGGAAAATAGAGGCAAAACACAGACTTTGGCCAACAACAAAATTGGAAAATTGAGTTCTTTCTGCAAAAGAAGCATGACTGGTGACTTGCACAGGAAGACTATCTATTACAGATTGGTAAAGGCATAACTGCTAACAAAAAAGAAAATCATGCCTCTTGTAACTACAAGAATGGTCATATATGTCGGTCATGAAATGCTTATATGAACTAAAACAATCTAACGGTCTTGAAAGATAAGCTTTACAACATTGACATAGATAATGTTATGAAGCCAGACAAATATCACTATGCTACAGCTAGTAGAATCGTACTTACAATCATTTAAATGCAACAAGTTATTTTTCAGTAACCCAGTGCTCATCTTACTCCAAGAATTTAGGAAATATTCTCACACATGCTTCATGGTGTGATCTAAGATACCAAGAATTCAAGAATTCCTGGTATAATAAATGCCTTTCATATTTATAAAACAAAAGTCATTGATCATGATGATTTTGATTTTGAAGCTAAAGGTGGTGATAATCTTGAACGAGGAGAAGTTGAAGATTATTTAGTTGATTCTAATTACAATATGTAATTCATTTTTTCAATTATGAAAGTTATAATTTTGCTAAGGATGTACTTCTTTATATATTGAAAATTGAATGGTGATTGATGAATATTTACTCAACTTATGATTTCTATGAATTGTTTAGAATTATCGTGATTTTTCTTGAATTTTATGAATTTTTTATTTTTTAAAAATTTCTAGTATTAAAAAATGATACGATGCGATACTATCTTTTCAATTGTTCGTAAGCTTATCCTAAACTAATTACAATCCTCTTCGTTCTGATAATGGGAGGTGTACCTTTCTAGCTAATTACAAGCCTATCTTTGTACTCATGGCATTATCCATCAAACTATTTCAAATACTCCTCAACAAAATAGGGTAGGGTAACTGAAAGTAAAAATAGACACATCTTGGAAGTAGCCCGTATTCTACTATCGGGTGTGATGCTCTTAAGTTCTATTGGGATTAAGTTGTCCCAACCTCAATTTATTTAATCAACAACATTTCAAACTACCCTTCGTATCTTTGGTTGTAAATGTTATGTCCATATTTGCCGATATATCAGGGATAAACCTGATCCTAGAGCTATATATTCATTGGATACTCCAATTCCCATAAGGGTTACAAATGCTAGGGTTGAGTTCATAGGAAAACTTATGTTTCTAGACGTCACCTTTTTTTAGTCTACTTATTATTCCTCTAAAAAGAGCTTGTGGATCCATTAAGTAAACCTATGAATGTTCTTCCAATAAGTATGTTGAATTAGAATAAAATCTTGATGATAAAGATGGGGTTTAAGTTGCTCCTAAAGATATCAAAATATAGAGACGTGGAGAAAGGAATGTAATAATGCCTCAAAATCAAGTTGACGTTACCAAAGATCTCTCTTCAAATTAAAATCATCAGCTTTCCATAGAGTAAGATTCTAAGCTACCTATTGCTTTTCGGACAGATAAAAGAACATGCACTCTCTATCCTATCTCTTAGTATGTTTCTTATGAACACTTCTGCAAACTATCAAAATTTTGTTATGAATACTTATGCCTAAAAATTTTGATGAAGCAAATAAAAGCCTTAGTGGACGGATGCTATGCATGTTAATTAGACGCTCTAACAAATAAACACTTGAACCATTGTTGATTTAGCTTTTGGAAGAAAATCGATGGGCGGCAAATAAGTTTATACGGTGAAGTATAATGATGATAGAAGTCTCGAACAATATAAAACAAGACTTGTGGCTAAAAGCTACAGTTAGTTATATGAAATTGACTATAATGAAACATTTGCTCCAGTGACAAAACTTACTTCTATCAGAGTTATTTTGAGTCTTGCAGTCCACAAAGGTTGGGATATGTGGCAGTTTGATGTATAAAAATATCTTTCTATGTGAAAATCTTAATGAAGAGGTTTATATGGAATTACCTCCGGGATTTGATACTAAGGAACAAAAGGAAAATGTATCTATGGTCTAAAATAATCTCCTAGAGCTTGTTTTGAAAAATTTAGTGAATACGTGAGCAGTTTGGGATATCATAGGAATGTAAATGATCATACTTTATTTATTAAGAAGGAAAAAATAACTATTGTAATTGTCTATGTAGATGATATCATTGTCATAGGAGATGATCTTGGGCAGACTACTCAAAGGACAACTACATCAACTTTTTGATTTAAAAGACTTGTTCAAACTACACTGTTTCTTGGGAATTAAAGTTTTATACTCTAGCAAAGGGATATTCTAACTGAAAGGAAGTACACTATGAATTTACTGAAGGATACAAATATGATATATTGTAAGAAAAGTGATATTCCTATGAAAGTAAATGAGAAGCTACATCTTAATGATAACACAAAGTATGGAGACGTGGGCAAGTATCAAAGATTGGTTGAGAAGTTGATTTATGTGACTATTACTCGTCCAAACATTACTTAGGCAGTTGGTATGGTTAGTTGATTCGTGCATGCTCCAACCAAAACACATATGGATGCTGTTTATCGTATATTGCGGTATCTAAAAGCTACTCTTGGGTTTGGTTTTCTTTCTTCTAATTCTAGACAACTTAATCTTGAAGTATATGCAGATGCAGACTCGACTGAGACTCTTATGACTGTAAATCTACTACTAGATATACTACTTTACTTGGGGTAATATAGTTTCATAGACGAGTAAAAAACAATCTCTTGTTGTCTGATCTAATGCTTAAGGTGAGTATAGAGCAATTGCTCATGTGATGTGTGAAGGGTTGTGGTTAATACGTGAGATGGAAATGGAGGCGATATGTCATATTTCCTTATACTGTGACACAGCAAGGCAACAATACAAATCACATCAAATCTGGTGTATCATAAGAGGACTAAGCATATTAAGATTGATTGTCATTTCATCATAGAAAAAGTAGCAAGTCAAGAGTTCAAGTTGGTGTATGTTAAGTCTACGAATCAAAGGGCAGATTTCCTTATGAAAGCAGTCAATAGAAGCAGCCTCACAATGACTCTAAGGAAGTTGGGTGTAGTGAAGGTCTTTCACCAACTTGAGGAATGTTGAGAGGTAATATCGGATCCTGGATCTCAGATCAATTCTTGTTTGTTAAGTATGTTTAAATAAAAGCATATTAGTCTTTTTAAGTTATAAAGCCCTCTCAAATATCAACTTAAGCTGTAGGATTTAGTGTGAAAAAGGTACAGCAGCCAGTACGGCTGCCGCAGACTGCATATTCTTGTTTCCTGAGATAGGGAGGTTATCTCCAATCATATTATGTAATATGTTCGTTGATTATCAATAAAAATTTTCAACATATTGACTGCCACATTATCTGAGTTATTTCATCTGTATGGAACTATAAGTCCATATTTGATTAAAGTCATGCGGTGATCATGGGTATCATGGGATAATTTGATTTAGCGGGGAGATACTAATGAACTTGGGCAAGTTTGATCAAGTTCTTATCCTCTGCACATCAGTGTATTTCTGCTGTTACTGACATCCATTATGATGTTTTGGGCCTCACTTTTTCTTTCTATGGATGTACCTTCTGGTAGCTTAATCCATTTGGTTTCGAACAGTACATTGAATCTCATTGTTACTTGACCATTGTTGTAAATTCAATGTGACAAATTATGCTACCAAGAATGTCACGCTATGCCAACAGTTCGAAGAGTTTCATATTTCCAGTTTCTTTAGTGTGTGTTTTCTGCTCGTAATTGTGATCAGTCATTCCCTTGGACTATGGTCTCTCATGTCGACCACCTGAAATGATCATCTATGTATGCGTGTGCAAGCAACAAGAAATGAAGGTCTTTCTAGAAAAGAAAGACACGGAAATTCATTCATCATTCTTCTTCCTTTGGCTCATATTTGGAAGTGTGAGTGTTATGCAGTCAAACAAGAGTCCCGAGTCAATGAATCAGGTTTAGCCGCACTTGTTTGAGACATTTTCTAGTGTTTGGTTGTCTCATATACGAACATGCGTCACAAGAAATCATGTCATGTATGGAATTTTTCTTTGCACAGTAGGCTAGAAGTTTGTATGCACTGGTTTTACAGTATGCCGTCTTAAGATTGATGTTTCCAAATGTTTTCTAAATAAGAGCTGGCCGACATAATATTAGTTTAGTATAGATTATAGTGTTACGATCTCAAGAGTTGGATTTGTTTCTTTACCTAATTGAAATTCATTATATATATATATATATATATATATATATATATATATATATATATATATATATATAAACTTGTAAGGGATCATGCTTGCATGGCTAGTCCCAAGCCTGGATAAAAGAGGAGGGTTGCATTAGGCTTTTGACAACGAGCATAAAACTTTGTCAGACATTTATCATGGATTCTACAAATTATGATAGAGCTTAGGAAATAAAGAATCCATGTAGCCAATCCATATAGTATGGGAAAAGAAGAGAGAGAGAGGTTACAAAACTGATATGTTTATGAAAATATAGAAAATGCAAACTTTTACTGTCCTAAAACTATTCATAGTGAAACCTAGCAAAATATGAGGTTGACTCTTTCCTTGCTTTGAAAAGTAAGCAAATCAAATGCACCAAGTTTTTCATGTTGATGAGTGAAATTCACTCTTTTCACTTCTCTTTTAAAAAGAAAGAACGCCCAAATGTGGCAGTTTAATACATTAATCCTTGTAATCCCCCAAACTCCCCTCGACCCCACCCCCAAAAAAGAAAGCTAATCCTTTACACTTAAGGATGGATGGTAAAAGGAAAACTGTTAATTCTTGTTTATAATACAGGTTGGGAACATTGAGTATCGACATTTACATTAGAAAGAGGGTCCTCTGCAAAAGAATATTGAAAGTGCCCAAAGTAGCTGCCTACTTTATTTGTTAGTGTATGCCTGATCACTAGCATTCCTCAGATAGCTGTTAAGATATCATCATTTAGCATGCTTGTATAATTTACTAAAAGGTCTCTTAGCTCTCAAATATCAGTATCAATATTGGACCGTCAATACTAGCACAGATTTCTTGTGAAGATAAGAACTCTATCTTGTGCAGGTTAAGGTATTTGGTGCACAACGAGAGGTAGCTCGCCTGGGGGGTTGTCTCACAAATGGAGGCCGTGAGTTCGATAACCAGGGGGCATACATCTTTGGCTTCCCATTGTACGAAAAAAAAGGAGAGAGAGAGAGGGGCCTTTGGTTGTGACAAATTTAATCTCAATCGAATGGGAGCATTAACTGTATATGTTTTGACAACGTTGAACATTTCGTGTTGCTGTTGTTAACAATGCTGGAAGAACATTCAACCACTGAAGTCATTTTCTTACGGTCAACTGCCAGTGTTCAATCATATCTTTTGCTAGAATTCAACTACCAAATGCTACAACATACCCTTCTTGGCAATAAACACGTGACACAAATATGTTGAATGATTGCATTCAGCCATATACTTATATATGCATGTTTCAGTTTGATCACCATACATGTCATCAAGATGCACGATTGCCAATTTGCCATATTGAGGTTGTTGGGACCTCGAAACAGTCTTCAGTAAACAAGTGTTTTGTGATGAGTTTTGGCAGCATAGATTCATCCCGAATTTCTAATTTCAGTACCTTGTAGGCCTAACGGCAGTCAGATTAGCCCAGCTTACCATAAGTGAAGAAAGAAATGTATATTGCTTGCGCATGCTTTCCATGGTTACTAAGGCTCGAGGGAGCCCAATTCATTTTATCTACATGGTCCAGTCCGAATGAACTTCACATGAGCAGACCACGAGGAAGCACTCAGAGAAGGCTCAACTGAAACATCAGCTAGTAACAGCTTAGGGCCTTTGCTATTGCTTTGAATCTGAATACAGTTAGAGTTTCTGTATTTATGTAAATTTATTCAAATATTTCCACAAACTATGTTTTAGATAAAATCGGTCCATTTCATCACTTTGTTCTTAGTAGCTACTTTCTTTTCTATATTAAAACAAGACTTATCAAGTGAAGGTCGTTATCACCACACCGGCTTAGTGACTGTAGTACTACTACTACTGCTAGGGCATCTTGATTCATAGACGTACTTGAAGTTCACCGGAAATCTTGTTCGGAAGCCAGATGGTTTCCGTTGAATGGCAATACCACATGGAAAGTAGAATGTCCTAAACATATATCTTTAGTTTGCAATTCCAATCGTTCTAAAACATTGTTTTAGTAACATATTCATACCGAGGAGTCTCGAACCTGAAATCCTACTTCCAGATAAAGTTTAGTACCATGACAAAACATGTAAGATTACTGTTATCTTCACTGGTGACTTCACCAGTTGGAA
Source organism: Brasenia schreberi (assembly GCA_036023115.1). Classification (NCBI taxonomy): domain Eukaryota; kingdom Viridiplantae; phylum Streptophyta; class Magnoliopsida; order Nymphaeales; family Cabombaceae; genus Brasenia; species Brasenia schreberi. The sequence continues at coordinate 6,205,876 of JAYKKT010000059.1, read as the reverse complement.
AACCTCCATGGATATCCGGATCCAGACTCGTCAAGTGGCTCATCACCATAGTCTCACTCTAGTAGCGTATAAAAGAATGCCCAAACAGACGCCACGAAGAGTACCAAAGACAATTAAACAAAGGCCAGTCATGGTACACAATAACATAATTAGTGGATCATTAATGATTGCTTGTTAAATTGCAATACAACATGTAAATTGTTCATTTATCGTGCAAATTACAAAACCAGTAGAGTTCTCGTGCCATGAACTGAGACCAGTATTGACAATTCAACCAGCGATGGCAAAAAAAGAAAAAAGAGAACATATGACACAACAAGTAATAGTTTCTCATTACCTTGTTTAAGGTTAAAAAAACATATGGAGACAAACCTAAATTTGGAAGCGATTTTAGAAGTCGATCACACTTTGGTAGAGTGACAGCTACTTTGATATGCTTGTCTCACTAGGAAAGCATGTCCAACAAACCAATAAAATTTACTGCAACTAATTGAAATGTTTGGATACTGTTCTTGTTCGATCAGGTATGGTTTTAGTTCCTATGTATATAAAAATGAATCCAACCATGAGATCCTGGGAGTACCGCAACTAAAATATTTAGCTATGCATATGATTTCTCTCATATTGGAGCAGCACATCAAGTCCGGTAGATGTTGGTGGCTCGACAACATAAAATCCGAAGGCTACCTGGGGAACATACTACACAGTAGAAATGGCTATCTCCAGGTAAACCAGAACCTGTGTTTCCAAATTGCCGGTTCTAGGTATCTGGAACCAAATTGGGACTGGGTTGGTTCCGGTTTGAGTCCTAAACCATCTGGAACCCCAAAAAATATTCAAAACTGAAATTATGAAGAAAAACTTAAAAATTTTGTAACTGCCGATTTTGGTTCTACAGGTGGAATCATAACCGAACTGAATAGTCCCTAGTTCTACGTCTAGTTTGACCAGTTACAGTTTGGACCAATTCCTGACCCGGTGGAAGCGCCAGGCCGGTTCCAAATAGGCCATGTCTACTGCACAACATTATCTGGGATGCCCATAGTGGGTATAAAATTTGCATAGTCCTTTCACTTGAAGGTTTTAGGTATAAACAATTTAGACCCATAAGAAATAGTTTCATTGTAAGAGTGAAAGGAAATGGTGTCACATACAGAAGTGAGATATGATCATTAGATATTAACAAAAGTAATTTTTATCTCATACAACATAGGGATGTTCATGGGGAGGGGATCCCCTGCTCCCATGGGATCCACCTTGAACGGGGCAGATTTGGAGAGTGAAAACGGGGATGGGGATGGGAGAGCAAGAAAATACATGATGGGATTGAAGTAGGATGTAAATAGCATGTCTCCATCCCATGAACCCGGCCCTGGCCCTGACCCCGACCCCAACCCTTCCTCTAATTGATTCTAAAAGGTTAGGCTCATTTAAAAATAAAATAAATTATAATAAAAAATAAATAAAAGAAAGTGTTACCTCTTTTTGAATTCGCGAACTCATCACCATTCTCCACATTTCATCCGTAATAATATGTTACAATTTAGATGCATTTTACATAAATTAGGTTTTATTTCATATATAAAAGTGAGCTCCAACCTATGTTTGGGCATCTCTCTTAACCCGATAAGATTTTCACAGGACCCATGGAAACACAAGGATGGGGACGGTTTGATCCCCGTCATGGGATGGAAACGAGGATGAGGACAAGGTTCTAAAATGCAGATGAGGGCAGGGACTTTGATCCTCGGTCCCATCCCGCCTCATGAACATCCTTAATACAACAACAACAACCAAGGGCCTGTACATAGGCATACAATTTGGACATGGCATGACAACCATTTTTTTCTCACATATGGATAGGTACTAACAAAAACAATTATTATCTTATATAGTGACAGTTAAGGGCATGTATATAAGCATAAGGTTTGAAATAACACCGTAACACTGACAACCCCTTTCTTCAAAAGTCATCAAATAGACATTTTGAAAGCCTATCAATCTAGGAATCTACATTTAATTTGCATTTTGGATCAATATATATGATTTAAATTTTAAACTAATTCAAGAACTAGCTGGACCTTTCCATCAACCTAACATTTCAAAGTAGTTCATAGGCTTTGCAACTAATATAGCATTACAATTGAACCAGAGTGCACATTTTAGAGTCCAAGCATTAATTGTCCTTTAACCAGCCCTTGGGTACGATGTCGGCACTGCTTTAGTGTTTTGACGGTTTTCAGGTTTACATATCACAGCTTAGAAATCAATAAGAATTTAAAAAGGTGGTTGTGGAAATTAAATAAGAAATTAGGTATAATTATTTATTGCAATATATCGAAACAATAAATTATTATACGACATGTATCATTGATTTTCTGGCTTTATTTCAAAGTTTCTCTTATTTTTTTAATATAATAGTACTTTTAGGATAGCATAATGCTATCCTATAAGTATCTAAAGGGCTTCATATGGGCAACAACATGCTTACAGCAAAGGTTACAAGCCTATGGAACTTAGGCTTATATTTATAGGTGAAATGTTAGACTAGTTTTATGAAATAAATTCTTACATTATTTCATGATATTAAAGTTTGTAGTAGAGGAGTAGTGTCATAACAAAAAGGTTCACATGTGCCCTCTCAGCAATACATGTGAGCATTGGCTTCCATCTGTCATAGGAATCGCAATAGTTCCCTTAGGCTGCATCATATAAAGTCAAGAAGGCATCCTTTGAGCATGAATGGGGTTTGAGCATTTACCATTACCTCTATATATAAAGGTAGTGGTAAATGCTCAAACCTCATTGATGCTCAAATCTATTTTATAATGTCAATAGTTTGATTTTCGAAATGAATGGTTGAGGCGATAAATCACTTTATATTTTATATTTAATATATAATATTAAATATAATACTTTAATTTAAATCTTCATTATTGATGATGTCAATTGAATGATGAAAATGTTTGAATAGATTTGAGTTCGGATTGAAGTATGAGCATTTACCACTACCTCTCTCTCTCTCTCTCTATATATATATATATATATATAGAGAGAGAGAGAGAGAGAGAGAGAGAGAGAGAGAGAGTGAGAGAGAGAGAGAGTCTAGGGAAACATAAGTTACAGAATTTCTACCCTTTATAAAAGAAAAAAATGCATAAGATGATTTCCTACCAGAGGATTAAATGTTTTACAGTAAACATTTATGATTTCTACCCTTTATCAAAAAATACAGATGCATACTTTACTGTCATAAAATAATTCATAGTAAAACCTAGTAAAACGCGAGCTTGAATCCTTTCTTATTTGTTTGTAAAAGAGAAGCTACACCAACTAGTTCACGCCAATGACAGAATTCGCTCTTTTCATTTTCAATGAACAAGAAAGAACGGTCAAATGTGGCAGTTTAGTACCTATCCGAAACAGCTAATCCTTACCAACTCTTGGTTGGTTCAACTGGTTCTCGCTTGTTCCCCTTAATCAATGTCCCAAGTTCGAATCTTGTGAATGGAGAAAACCAGTGCTGGGAGAGCAATGCCCCCAATAATGAGCGACCTGGCTACTGCTGGATTAGTCACAGGATCCTTTGGGATTCCCAATAGTGGTGGCCTACTTAACGGGAAAACAGCTAATCCTTTAGTTCAATGATGAAAAATAAAAACTAAGCGGCTAATCCTTCTTTTTAATATTCATATTGGGAACATGGGTTATGAATATTGGCATTTACCGTAGAAAGAGGGCCCCTCTGCAAAAGAAGATAGAGAAACCGCAAAACAGCCGCTGGCTATATTCGCATGTGCATGCTTATTCACTTACATTCCCCAGATAGCCGTTAAAATGTTGCATAATTCGGTGAAAGGCCTCTTAGCTGTCAAATCATCAGTATCAATATTGGGCCGTCAACACCAGGACGGACCCTTTTCTAAAGATAAGAACTCTTGCTTGTGCAGGTCAAGAGGGGCATTTGCTTATCTCAATCGAATTAGAGTACTAACTTGACATGGTTGAACAACATTTAGCATTTCCTGCTGTTTTTTGCTAATATTGCCGAATGCCAACATTCATCCATGACTCTCAAATGATATCCATAGCCAAATGCTACCATGCCGAATTTTGCAGGTCATTATGCAATATTATCTTACGGAATATTCAACCACTGAATAGCCATTTTTTGCCATCAACTACCAATATTCGATCATATCTTTTGTTAGAATTCAACTATCAAATGCTACCATACACAGTTTAACTATAAACTCATGCAATACAAATGTGTTAAAAAAAGAGAACGGGCACCTATATATGTTTGCATATGGATGTTTCAGTTTGATCACCATACATGTGATCGAGATATTGATTTACCTTGTTGCATTTACCTTCCACTGAAGGAGTCCTCAGTGCTCCTGAAAAGAGCGGGGATGAATTTGGGCAGCAGAAAGCCATCGCCGCCGATGAGGCACAGTCAACAGCACAATGAGAAACACGTTCCTCACTTTGGGCCTACGGGACGATGTGATCTACCCAGGTGAAAAAAGAAATACCTATTGCTTATGCATTCCATAGTTACCGTCACAACAGCAGACCCTCCCACACTGTCCAGCCCAAACGAACTTCACAGAAGCAGACCATTAGAAAGCATTGACTATAGAGATGGCTCGACTGAACATTACCAGATGTCTTGGTGGCCATTGTTTACTGCACCAGTTCAATCATTCTGTAGTACTACCGGTAGGGCATGTTGATATATAGACATGCTTCAGTTAAACCAGAAAACCAACCTTGTTTGGTAGCCACATGAAAAGTAGAAATATCCCAAACAGGCTTCTTTTAGTTTGCGATTCTGTATCCTAAAAATCGTTTTTGTAACATCTTGGAACTGAGTTTCAAAACCGAAAGCCTGCTTTCAAATAAAGTCTTAGTAACAAAGAGAAAACATGCAAGATAATGTTCATCTCACCGATGACTTCAGTAGGAAATCCTCCACATGGAATGCCGGACCCAGACACATCAAGACCTCATCAAGAAAGCGCAGATTTAGATAAAGTCTCACTCTAGTAGCGCACGCACACACAAAACAGCCAAACAAATTCCACAAGAGTAGCAGATACCAGTCATGCAGCACGACAATGTAATTACTGGGTCAATGATTTTTGCTTGTTAAGCTGCAGTTAGCACGTAAACAGTTCATCGATCATCTCCAAATGACAGCCAGTTTCGAGTTGCCGAACCATGCATTGAGACTAGTGATTGACAATTCAACAGTCGAGGCATCAAAAAAGAATTCACCATGCAATTCAACGGCAGTGCTCTGATGTGCACAAAGTGAAAGCTAGATGCACGTACATTTTTCTAATTACAAGTAAACTGGAGGTTTTCATACAGTACAACAACCATCATGTCGCGCAAAAAGGATGTTTTGACTCTACGAGTTGCCATCATTAAACTCCTCAGCAGCAGCACATTATACCTGAGCACAAGAACAAAACAAACGTCGTATCTCAGCAAGAGAACAGTAACATTTGCCAGAAACAAGAACATAAACTCAAGAAAAGTAAACTAACTGATCACATGGTCAGTTTATATGCCATTGCAATGTTCTGCAAAGAAAAGGAAAATCCCATAAATTTTAAAATCAATTGCGAAGTAAGCCATAAAGTAATGGATAGTTGTGGACATGATGGGGAAGAGCAAAAAGTGTCAAATCGTCCATTAGGTTGAAGAACAGCATACAAGTTCAAGTCAGTCATGGAAGCAGTAGAGTGCATAGGAACTTATTTTGAACATGTAGTAAGGACAAGCATGCGGTGTTACCAGGAGCCACCAGGCACTTTTCTTGAACACTTGTTTTGACTTACTCCATGTTACCCCCAAAAAGTCCGAGATAAACGCTCGGGATTTGTGAGATACTGCATACAGGAAATGCTGCAAGATTGAAGTCCTTTCCAATAACCTTTGGCTCAACAGTTGGGAAATACCAAAAGGCGTGTTTCTAGACCTTACAAAGCTGAATCAAAGTTTTTTGTGGATCACGCGACTAAGGATCCCCCAAGCCTCCTTGGCAACAACTTGGATCAGAGAAGAAAGGCTTCAACATGTTTCCAGGAAGCTGATAGCACGACACATACAATATGGGAACGGATCGAGAAGACATTGAATTGTAGTCTAGTATCAAGACAGGAATTGAGAATCAAATAGACAGAACAAAAAGAACCTAAGGAAAATTCAATCTTCAGTTTCTCTGTATGTGTTCTCCCTTAGGTTGCTCTCAAACCTACCTTTCTAAAGCGGGGTCCAAGACGCTCTCCTCACTGAGAGTCGCCTTCAGTGGGATTACCAATTCTTTCATACCAAAATACCAGCTCTTTTCTGCTGTTTTATATGCCTTGACGTTTCAAGAAGTTTTCATCAACCTTTTATTAATCTCTTTTCTCTGAAGCCCTTGCGGCTTGCTTTGAGTACGGGTAAGTTCGCGAGGTTGCTGACTTTCCTTCTTCCTGAGTACGGGTAAGTATTAGGTAATTCTTAGTCAATGCAAACCATAAGCCCATAGGAAAATAGGACATCTTCAAACGTGACTTGTAGTAGTATCCAATCAATCTGTGTTAAACTGTCATGATCACAATTAATTGCATTGTTTGAATATCAGAGAATAAGCATCTGCTTTTTAAACATGAAGCGGCTAATACACTGAGGAAATAATTGAAGGGGTGCAGATATGAAGTTCCGAAATATAGATACATCTACTCAAGTCTGCTACTGATCAACACTCCAGACTGTGCTGAAAATGAGATCATGAAGAATGCAACAGAGCATTTTGTAGTATAAAATCAATTGGCAGCAGCAATTAAGTAGGTGTAAAAGATTTTGGAACAGTTTGCCCAACACTATCAAATGAGAATCTTGGTTGAAGTTCGTTAATTATGTGTTGGGGAGACAGAAATAATCTGGAATTGCCATTATAGCTTGCAAAAGCTCTCTCACAGATTGTACCTTGGAGCCTCCATTTTCCAACAAAAGGAAACAGGGGTTGTGGAACTAAACACATTACTAACATGATAGAAGTTCAGTTATATCAGTCAATGAAATTACAAAATTTTGCAGGCATATTCTCAAGGAAGAAACAGAGCAAAAAGGTAAGGGACTAGCTTTGGTTTCAAAGCAAGGAAAGAGAAAAATGGAAACAATTGGGATGGGACAATAGATGGGACACTCGCTATATTCTTGAAAATAAATGAGGGAGTATCTATATCTACATAATAGCTGCATATGTGAAAACATGGTCAACGTTGACAATTTCAAAGATGACTAACGTACTAGGAATGAATTATAAAGCAAAAATGAAGCACTCATGTGACATAGGTTGAAGATACATAGGTACATCGTTGCCGCACCTGGATAAGTTATCACTATCATCATTTACCAGACAGTGACGGAGCTCATTTAAGACAAAACACAAATCCTCTAACGGAATAACTGATTGTTTATGTTTTATGTGCTGACAAAAAGCAGCACCTGTGAATTCTGAAGCCAAGGATTCCATAGACCTGCCAAGTTTTGCAACGGCTACCGAAGCAGCAGTTCCTCAACAGATATCAAGTAAAATTCCTGACGGCAACCAGAATCCGAATAGTGAATCTGTATTCCAGCCAATGTTGGCATCATATTGTCCATCTAAAGTGATCAAACATCAACACAACTTACTACCATCACAGTATCCAAAATGTGAATAGTGTATCTCTAATCCAGCCTGCATTTGCAGCAAACTGTCCGTCCTAATCAAGGAAAAAAGCAATAAAAGAAAATTGCTACTACAATGATGGGAAATGCTAACTGGTAAAACATACCTATGAGGCTCCAAACCCACTTTATGTAACAAACTCATCAACAAGAAGCGATTAGCACTAACCTTGAGCAATCCAAAACCTCTCCTACATCCTAACCAAAAAACTTTGACACCCGCACTCAAGTAAATAAAGCATATGCTCATAACCTTGTAGAAAGCTACTTTATATCCAGCTAAAGCCTCAGTGAAGTCCCCATGAAGTTAACCAAAAGTGAGCAGATAGCAATTAGAGAGGACACTATTAACCATCTACATGTTTTAGTTTATGCTAATCCTAGCACCTATAAGGCACCCAATGGAGCAGATTCCCACTGGCAAGAGACATCATCCAAGCGCATCACTGTATAACACATATACCAAGTGAATGGGTCCATCCTCTCCAAAATGTGCTAATAATGAAGTTGGTGCACCGTGCACTACCACAGAAGAAAAATTAGCAGTAAAGAAAAAGGTAATAACAAGAATAACACATCCGTTGCAAACCAAAGACAGGTGAACAAATAAGAGAAACTAACAACAGAAATCAATTATTCAAAATTAGAAAATATAAGCAGCAAAGGAAAGGCACCTATGAACTCTTTCCTGATCTCTTTTTCTTTTTTCCATGACATCCACTTTTTTCTATTTGACCTGGATGCACCGCCTCCATTGAAACAATGTCTCCTTGAATTGATGGTTTTGCTGAAGCACAACCTAGTGCTTCATTGTACTTGAAAACAGAAGCCTCCGCTATTAGCTTTGATCCTTCATTCCTGCCAGATGAATCAGACACATTTTTCTGCAAATGCCCTACAGTTATAGCCGTAGATGTTCCACTCGCATGCACCATCTCCAATAGAACCTTGCCCACCTGCTTTGCAGCTTCCACTATTGTAGAATTAAGTGTATGGTTTAGCACATCAATTTGATTCATACCTGGTTGATTATTAGCTGATCCAGAAGCTTGTGTACTTAAATATCCGTGCCTAGGTTTCTTAAGTTTCAAAGTGGTATCTAAAGAGTTAGCCTCCACCTCTTGTTCTCTAGGTAAATCTGGAAAACTAATTTGAGGAGAAACCAGAGTTGTAGACGTCGAAACCATTTCTGGATTCCCTTTAGGGACAGCATCTTGGTTCAGGGAAGCATGAAACCTACTCTTTGATCTTATAATTTGTGAGAGTAAGTTCTTGTGATCAGAATTACCTGCACAGATAATTTCAAATGCTAAAAAAAAAAATCTTCACCACTTAAAACATGTTAAGAATAAGTGAATAACAACTCATATTTATGGCATGCAAAGCATTACAAGCACATCCAAGGATAGTCTGAATAACTTTTCTTGCAGCCATTTGTTCCGCTTCTTTTTTGCACTTTGCTACATCACCAGTGTATAACACATCATCAAAGATCACAGACGAGACAAAGGCTGGAAGCAACCCTTCAGTTTTGACTGTGGAGTAGGATGGGATTTCCATGTTCAGTTTAACCGTGAATTCATTAAGGATAGATTTGCAGAATACTGTTTCCTGAAATAACAGGCAAAAATATTATAAGTACCAAACAAAAATATTCTAGTGCAACCGTCTTTTATTACATGTCCAAATTGGACCTTCCTGTTAGCACCTCAACATTGCATGGAAACAGAAATTCGCTACTATATTGAAGATGAGCCTATAAAGGACCCACTCTTGGAGCTATGGACATCAGTGCAAATAAGTGTCTTAAAACTGGCCTTCTGCAGTGTCAATCCTCATATAGATAGATAAACCCTCTAAATGATGCTGAGATCATAAAGTTATAGCACAGTTGCTTGTCAATATTACCTGGCTCTTACCAATAATGGACACCATGATGGAGGCAATGAACTAGACGAATGGCACCAAAATAGGTGCAATTGCTGGGATAACAGTATCAGTATGTATAAAGTATATGCCATTTTTTTTATCTACAAGGTCATACATCAAATATAGGGCATGACTAACCTTAGACATGTGTAGGGCTTCATCCGGTTTTCATACTCTACCTATAGAATTGAGAGCAGAATCAGTTCCTCTCTTATACATACACACACACACAGATATATATATATATGTGTGTGTGTGTGTGTGTGTGTGTGTATGTATAGATATGTATATATAGGTGGTCTTGCTCCTGGTCAATGCTCATGGCAGCACATTGTAGTGGGGGTGGGCCCCACTGAATCTATTGTGTAGGGCCTACCCCGCTGCACTATGTGCATGCGTTCGCATGGACCATGTGGTAATCTCATACATACATACATACATATAACAACTAAGTCTTTTCCCATGCTAGATGGGGTTGGCTACATAGATTCTTTGTTTCCATGATATATATTTATTATTTTGGTAGATAGGTAGAGAGAGATACACACAGAAACAGACACTTGCATTCACGGGCAGATACCATTGGTTAGACAGGAGCACCAAGTCCTTCGACAGAAAATTAAAATTAGAAACTTTCAATGCACAAAGTTAATCATTCTTTATCGTGCATTCATGTGGCCATCAGAAGCGAGCCCACTCTGCTTAAATTTAAAAGCAGTCTTCCATACACAACATATTATCATCATCATGTCACTCTTAATTTCCTTTAAAGGGTTGACACCGATAAATTTGACAGTGATTAATTGCAATAAGTAGGGTCATTTCACATGATAAGCAAAGTTTAGTCTTGAAAAAGGATTGGAAATGAAGATTATGAGGTGTCACCCAGAATTAAATCAAGGAATGCATGTGTAATTCCTCAAAAGTCTGGTTCACAAGAGATTGGTGTCTAGCACTTAGAGACACAGGTAGAAGTATATCAGATATTATGTGCTTATCATAGATACCCAATGTGGTCACTTCCCAAAGCCAAATATAGTAAAACATAGAACATCTGGTGCACCGATGAGGAAAAAATAAAGGTGAGAACTGAGAAGATATAACCGAGCATCACATCAGCACTTGAGTGAAGCTCGGAGAGTACATGACATATGATGTGCTTACCCCAGATAGGTTCATCCTTAAGCTGTCTACTAGCTTCTTTGAGCAGAACATCAGGCAGTCGTGATCCAGCATTTCCAAATGAAGCATGGTTCGTCAGTCTAGGAAAGCTTGTTGGTTCCAAACAGAAGGCATATGATCCAAGTTTCCTCTTTTATATCAAAACTTGTGCTTATCGAAGTCAGTCTAAAGAAGAGATGGAAAGATGGGCACTACCATATCACGCCCTTGAATTTTCTTCCTAGTTACATGCTGCACCTATTAGCCAATGCGAATCAATTCATCTACTACCTATTAGTTTGTTAAGCTGCTCCGGGAAAGAAAAGCCACAGAAAGGCCCTTGCTCTTGGGATGGGAAACAGGCCCAAAAATGTATCTCGAGAAAGATAATGTAGGTAGTAGTGTATGGGAAGATATGCTCCGCGCTCTTGATTTAAGAATAGACGATTGACCAAGTCTTCACCTGCAATTAGCTGGACACCCAAAATTGCTTCAAACATTTAGTCCAGTCAATGATCTTTTTATCATCCAGGCATTTAATAGATTTGATCAACCACCTTACCTTAAACTGAGCCATTGGCCTACTCATGCATTTGAACCCATGTTGACTACATATACCTTTGGAAGACTATGGAGGGTGTAGTTCAAACAACCATATGCTTGTCCATGAGTAGATGCAATCTACATAGCTTTTCCTTGATATGCCTTTGGGGAAAAATAAGTGTCCAACAAGCCTCCCATGTGCAAACTCTGTCCTTCCGTGCACTAGCAACTCTCCATTACCATGACCAGCCTATGATACGGTATTTTCTTTGATTGGTGGAGCCTAGGGTTTGTATAAACAAACTATAATCCACCATGTGCTTCCGTACACTAGCAACTCTCCATTACCATGACCAGCCTATGATACGGTCTTTTGTTTGATGAGTGGAGCCTAGGGTTTGTTCATGATAACAAAGGTACTATAATCCACCTCCACCACTGTAGATCACATTTTACCAAAGTTGATCCACATTTTTTAATAGTAAGAAAGATGTTACTAAAACAAGGCTCTGAGAAATAAAAAAACCTAAAGCATTTTAGAATTAGGAACAACTATAAAATCAAAGGGCGTTCATTTACATTTATAGGTGAACAAGACTTTTTACCAAAAATGTTCTGTCATACATTTTCAAATTCATGACAACACTTGATCTTTTTGTCATTTATCAATCAAAGCTATCAGTAACAAAACAGTATCTGGTGTCCCAGGAGATCCAGTGCTGCTTCTACTTTTCATGTCCATGCATGAACTAGGAATGAATAGCAAAAAAACAATATCACCGCTTCTAATGCATGAACTAGGACACGTTTTGATAGTATATTTATGAATGGCTTGATCATCACCACGCTCATTAAGTTTTTCCAAGAGGTAAACGTGAGCCACTAAATCACCTAACGCAATACAGATACCAATACAATTAGTAAGTATGCTCTAGAAGAAAAACAGTAGGAATTAAATAGGTGGCCTGAAACAAAGAACTTTTCCATGAAATATCTTATCAATAACATTGAGTGATGTATAATCATAAAAGGATTTGACTACAACAAACAACAACTACAACAACTAAGCCTTTTCCCATACTAGACGGGGTCGGCTACATGGATTCTTTGTTTCCACAGATCCCTATCTTGTGCCATGTTAGCAGTTAACTCCCAATAAGCTAGATCGTTCTTTATTGTTTCTTTCCAACACTTTTGTGGTCGTCCTCTACCTCTTTTAATACTTTCCAAATTTAGTTTTTCTAACCTTCTTACAGGTTCTTCTTTTGATCTTCTTTCTATATGTCCAAACCATCTTAAACGATGTTCTCTCATTTTATCCTCTATTGGTGCCACTCCTACTTTGCTTCTAATAACCTCATTATGTATATGGTCTTTCCAAACCATCATAAAAGGATTTGACTATCTCATCTAAAATTGCTTGCAGGAAAAAATCACAAAAATGAAGACATGCAAAATGTTTGACTTATATCAGAAGTCCTTACCCATAATATTAACAATAATAAGATTGATAAGAATAAAATAAGATAAAATCAAAGAACTCATGCTTAGGAGCTTACTTTCCTCATAGGGCTATTTAACAAGTCACAAGATCACAGATAGCACAGGAAAACACTTGTGAAACCAATTCTGGCCGAGCCAAGGTAGCAGCAGTCAATGTAAAGTCAACATAAGCTCATTGATGTTTGAGAGAGTCACCTTGCTTATCATGATTTCACATTCATCAAGTATCTTTCTAGGCAACAACTCCAGTGCAACTCTTGCAGCATCTTGCTCTGCATCTTTCAGATGCTTGAAAGCATAATGTGTTTGATAGGTTTCTCCACCAACAGTAACCGTTGTTCTAAATATAGGTGCATGATCAAAACCTTCATTAGTTGTTTCATATATAGGAAGTGGAAGACCCAATCTTTGAACATATTCTTGTAAGCGATTTTTGTACATCACTGACATGGCAGCTCCTAAACATTATTAGAACAAAATCAATATCACTGTTGACATCCAGACATTAGAATAAGCTTGACATCATTGCACACATAGAGATAGTAAGTTATAGAAGTGTGTATACAAAGCATAGAATGCTTGCAAGCACAAAAAGATCCAAGCAAACACAGTCAACAGTAAATAAATCAGAAACAATACAAAGAACTCAAAGAATTTAGGTACAAAATTAATGTCACGCGAATACAAAGTTGAAAAGAAACATCTAGAAACTAAAATAGAAGCTCTACATATATGTTATCAATAGCGGTTAGTGCTTCACCCTAATATAAGTAGCGGGGATATAGTGGATTTAGCAGTACACTATGATTTAAGATTAAAAACTAATATATATGTAATTGATTCTCTAATTTCTAAGAAATATCAAGAAACACATAACCACTACATTCATAAATATGAATCAAACTAAATAAACAAATTATATATAGACAAACAATAAATAATATGGTATATATATTGAATTGTTAAATTGAAAAACAAAAACATAAATATCACCAAAGATATTCTAAGTAGAAAAACTATAAAAAAACTAATCAATTATACTTATCTGCTCAAGTATGGTGCAATCTAAGTTGAATAATATGCTATACTTACTATCTCTGCATTCCTGCATATGTATTTGTGTGCATATGCATATCATCCTGTGTCTGCATTTGTAAGAAGCCTTATATAAGGCTTTTCTTAAGAATATGACTCGGGTGGCATAAACCTGAATCAAATTGCATTATGTAGAGTCAAGATGGTAATGTTCATTCTTGGTCATGTAGAATTGCAGAGGCTGGATTTGATATGTTGGATGGAAGACATGCATTAGAAAAGGCAAGCCAAATGTTAAACTGATAAATAAAAACCAAAACAGCGACAAAAATAGAACAGGAACCACTCTAAGGGCTCCTATTACAGTTCTTGTTACCATCGATGGCAGATATAGAAATTTTAAAGTGGTGGGTGTGGGGCGGGGGGCGAAAATATAGGCAGCAGGTGCATGCGAAATGCAAGACTGACATGTAAAAATGTTATCAATTACCATGAGCTCATTACAGTATAATGAAAAGAGTACATGCATTCTATCCAAATATAAGAGATAAGAACAGTATGATCATCATTAGATGCATGTTTGAGTATGTATATGTGCTAGACTAATTGAATATGTGTAACAATGCTGTATGTTAGGCTTCAACACTTTCATTGTAAGAACAAAAAAAAAGGCTTGAAAGGAAAATATAATAAAAATTGGATGCAAACAAACACTGGAGCAAATAAAAATTGGAAATATGTTGGGGCATCATGTTTGACATGCCTGACCTGTACAAAATCTAATTTGGCCAGGTACCTAGAGAAACTATTTAGGCAAAACCCATACCAACCTGCTTGAGTTAGATTAAGATTTAATTTCGGTTTAAAAACGTTAAAGAGCATTAGCTTTCCAAATATCCTCAGCAGGAAAATTTTCAAGCTTTTCATATAGGATCTGGGTATTTATCGAGCCTCGAGGCCTCCTATCAATCTTCCAATATGAGTTTTGAACCAAAGGCAAGTCTCAAACATTCACATCCTTCTTTTTTCAAATAGAAAAACTTGAATGATTTATATCACAAATGATTAAGTACCTATATTGGTCTTCAAACTCATTCATTTTTAGGCAAAACTCAGATAATTTATATCATAAATTCTTTCTATAGTTTTCAGTACTTGACAAAATCGGCCATGTTCTTAGGTATGGACAATTTTTAGTTCTCCAAATTTCTTGCTAATTCACATAAGATCAACATAGGAAAGCACACTCAAATAATTTATCAATAAAATTAATAACACGAACAACTTAAATGAAGAAAATAGTCAACAACAAAACGATTTGTCATGTGCCATTACATCTACATTTGATTCCAACAACAACATGCATCATAAGAACATGCAAATGATCCATGATAGGAGTATCACTTGAGGTAATCAATCTTGTAACCAAGAAACAATCATTTTCTTGCCTTCCACCGCGATTGTGTGAGTGGACGACTAATATATATATATATATATATATATATATATATATATATATATATATATATATATATATATATATATATATATATATATATATATATATATATATATAGAGAGAGAGAGAGAGAGAGAGAGAGAGAGAGAGAGAGAGAGAGAGAGAGAGAGAGAAATCGGCTGCCAACGGGAGGGAGGAGCGTCACATATGCAGCCACAGCCCACCTTTAGTTGGGACTCCGACCAACGGAACAGAGAAAGATATTAGGGCAACCGAATGTATTGATTCGGATCTGATCTTTGTAAAAATTTGATCTGAACACGTTATTAATATCATTAAAGGTTCGAATTGTTAGTTTTTCCAGGCAGATGAGAGAAACTTTGAAAAGTTAACAATTACCTCATTTCTTTCTTAAAATTTCAGAGAAACAACGCTTTAGTTATTTTTTAAATTAAAATGCAACCCAAGTTTTTCAAAACTCCTGGGGGGGAGGAGGGGGGGCTCCCCCTTTGAGAGTAACGTAGGTCCGCCACTGGTTAGCATCAACACCCAGTCAGATATTAGACCAAAAGATGAACCTATTTGCCCATACTCTGCACTAACGAATCCAGTCAGCCACAAGAAACACTGAACTGGATGCATTTTTTGTTTAGCAAGAAACTTGATAGCAGCAGATTTTGAGAAATTGATTTACTTTAGTTTCACTCTTAAAAGAGAAAAATAAATTCTACTCAAAATACTCCTAAATAAAGTAAGAATTTTTAAAACCTTTCCCTTCTGCCTTTTCTTTTATAACCCCTTTGACATCCTAACTTCACTTTGCTTACAGCTATCTTATAAGCAGTAAAAACTTGCAGACACAACGAGTTTACTGTGATTAAGGGCTCAACAAAGTATTTATCAAAGACTTGCAAAGACTCTTTGCGAGCCCTTAAAGATTAAGCATTGAATCCTTACTGCTTACAGCTTATAGTTGTGAGCCTTCAAAGGTTGCGGCTTACTGTAATGGTCTTTGAGAGTCTTTGAACTCAGTTTCACTTCCTTATACTTGCACTTAAGGTAAGGCGCAACAATACAGTAAGGAGGAGAGAGAGAGAGAGAGAGAGAGAGAGAGAGAGAGAGAGAGAGAGAGAGAGAGAGAGAGAGAGAGAGAGAGAGCTGACTTTGACGTCGGCGTCGTAGTCGCCAGTGGTCACCGCTGCTGCTGGTGGTGGCACTAGAAGCTCGTACGAAAGAGAGAAAGTTCGGGATGCGTCTAGGGTTAAGGGTTTTATTAAACAGTTTAATTGGATCGGGTCGATTCATATGAATATGGATCCACCCGTACTGTATGCTAACAACATCTTAGCAGGTCGTGATAGCGCCGCTAACATGGCTGTTTACGGTGCAGGAGTTAAAAGAGCACTGTTATAACGCCGCTCAAAATACACTAGAGCGTTGTATGAACTACATTATTATTACTATCTCCACACCTCTTTTAATATATATACCTTAAATTTTTATAAATATATAAAATACCTCTACAATTTTTTCAATGATGGATTTTTATTTATTTTTTATTCATTGACAAGCAATACATAATTATTTACAACCAACTATCATTTATTAGTTACTTACAAACCTAGATGGAATCAAACAAATCAAGAAACAAGAATAACTGAAAAGAAAATTGAAGAGACAATTGATTCACCTATTTTATAGATTTTTCTTGAATTTGAAAGGTTGTTTTTAAATAAAATCATTGTATCTTTGTTATTTTGCTTGAAATATTTTAATATTTTAAATATTTAAAGATGATTTTCAATTTTAGGTTAAACCAAAATGAGTGCCCAGACCGTGTCTCCCTCCTTAAGAGAGACGTGACCTAGGTGTATCTCCCTTAAAACTGGAGATGTGTATATTCAGCCCACATCTCCTTCAACCAACTAGTATTTTTCTTGATATTTGATATCAATGTTTGTATTGTAGAATGATAAACAACTCGAATGAAAAAACTTATGATAAGTGATTAAGTAACTAAGGAGTGTGACAATGATTTTAAGAGAGATGATGTATTGGTTGACAAAAGAGGTAAATAATGAATTTGTTAATTGCAAGAAAGATGGGTTAGATTATTTCCCTTATTTACGATGGATTATATGTTTAAGAGTGGCAATGAACTTATTGATTATATAAGACTAGTTGGGAGGAAACATAATATTGCTATGGTTATTAGTTGTTCGGAAAGTAAAAGTATAATAAACAAAGTATGACTTGGGTGTGAAAGGAAACAAGTATAAGCAAAATCAAAATATTGATGTTGAAAATAATAGATGATGAGCACTAAGGTTGGTTGTCCCTTCTCGTTAAGAGGAGAGGGTGAAATGGATGGATATTGGAAGTTAACGGTAGAGAATGAGACACGTAATCACCCTTTAAGGTTGTATCTCGAATTGCATGCTCTTGTAGGGAGATTAAGTAGCTTTTAGTATAGTGTAATAAAAGACCTCACACAAAGCCATTATAAATCGAAACATATTTTGACTCATTTGAAATAGGTAAACGTGAAAAATGTGAGTACAATAATCTATATTTATAATGTAAGGATGAAAATTAAGAAAGAATATATGAGTTGTCGAAGTGTTTTACAGTAACTACTATACTATCTAAATACTAACCATTATCATAATGACATCATAAAATCCATGATACGGATATTGTCAATGATATTGTATTTTCACATCCTCATGCTGTGCACTTACTTCATACATTTCTATGAGTATTAAAATTTGATAGCACATATAAGACAAACATGTGTCTTACTGTTATATTGTAAGATTTATCCTAAATTACTATCATTAACAGTTATATATTTTTCATGTTTTCTGCAGGTAAAAGATGTCTTTCTTTGAGGAAAGTGTATATAAGTATAACATATTTTCTATAGGTAGTAAGGTTTACCCTAAATTACTATCATTAAATGTCATTCGATTTTCAATTAATTTATGTCATCTACTGTTCTTTAAATGTATAATGATTGTATATTCATATTTGTTATGGTGGAGAATATACACATGCTAGGTTGAAAGAGTTCATTGATACCTCAACTAATAGATTTGTTACAATTTGAAAACAATTACATTCATTGATAGAGTTACAAATTACATAATTAAAGAGGTCATTTGAGAACTTTAATCATGCATTACTTTGATGTGATAGAAGATCTTGTTGTAAACTTTAAAAGAAGAGTATCACATCATGCTCTTGACTTACGGTAAAAGAATACAATCGCATAAAGATGGTAGGTTAAGATATAAGAACATGTCATTATAACTTGCAATTTTTAGATGGTTTACTTTGTGCCCATGAACTCAACCTTCTTAAATGTGGTTCTTCGATAGAATTATCAATTATTGATCTATTTAAAAGGAAACTATACATAGAGGAGGATACCATATGTATTATCAATCAAGTGCAAGAGGATGTAGGCACATCTATGGAGATCATTTGGAGAAAGTTATGAAATCATCTACAACATGATAAATTTGTTAAGATGTTTGATGAGCAGTTGAATCTTAAGTGCATTACCCTACAATAACCACCAATTCATCATTCTAAAGAGAGACCATCTAACTAATCTACAAGGTAAGACTTATCAGCTTGAGAGCATGCAAGCATGATTGTCTTGTGCAGAGGCAGGTATGAACGTATACGTAATTAAGAACATAATGCCTCTCCTTTGATGAGTTGATCATCTTTAAGGAGTTGTGAACCTCTCTCAATCGTTAAAAATATTTCTAAGGAACTTGACTTCAAACCGACATATAAGATGACAATAGCATGATTTATGAGCCTATTCATAAATACTTAGTAAATATTATTTAGATAGAAATTACGGGTACAAAGTCATTGGTGTACTTTCAGGATAAGAAGAAGAGTGATGACGTGAAGCTTGTAGACAATGCTTAAAGGAGGAGGCATGCAGGCGTAACATATATACACAAATTTTCATAGATAATGGTGGTGTTGATGTTGCTATTTGACATATTACGTATATGAGAGATGAGTCATGCTCTAATCAGTATTTGATCTCCATGCCACTAATGTCATACACTTAGTAGTCCGTTGTGAGGGATGTGTGGTATGTGTTATCATTATGGTACATGATATTTTCTAGTGATGTGCATAACATTTGTATATTTCATTGCATTATGTAGATAGATTATAAATTAAAGTAGATATTAATCCTCTATTTCATTTATATTTTTTCGTACATGCACATTGATGGTTCTCCAATGCCTCTTATTTTCTCAACATGACAAAATTATCGAGATAAAAGTTTTGAGAGTTGGCCAACTTTGTTTCAAGAATGTATCAACTTATATATAAATGAGAGGATCAAAAGATGATGTTGTATACGATATTGAGGACAATGACTAAGTGTTATTGTCCATTTGTATATGAAATTGAACGATTTTTAGCTTGGAATGAAAATAATTTATTTTGTTGATTGAGAGTAAGATATTTCATTGCAATCATGCATGTAAGTTTTAGTAGTAAAGAAATCAAATTTCTTTCATTGTAATCATCATTTACATATACAATGTTAGATAACCCAAACAAAAAATATCATGCATCATCACCATTGTTATCATCAAGTGTCAACTAGTTGATTTGTTCGTAGCATTGCTTATACATCTTTATGAGGCCCAACAACATAGGAACAACAACAACAACTAAGCCTTTTCACATACTAGACGGGGTCGGTTACATAAATTCTTTGTTTCCACATAGCCCTATTATGTGCCATGTTAGTAGTTAACTCAAAATAAGCTAGGTCATTCAAGCCCAACAACATAGGATCACCCAAAAATAGTCGTGCACAAACTCTAACTGTATTGAAGTTGTTGCAAGTGTCTCATATATCACACTCATATGCTGGTATAAGAAAGTAAGCAAAGGAAAGTTAGTATTTGAGATTAAAAAAAAACAAAAAAGAAAATATTACTAATAAAAATATAATGATTCATTTACTTATATGTAGAACGATGCATCATGTTGCCTAACTGGATATAACTCACTGCTATAATTGCGTGATAAATTATATTAAATGAATGAAAAATGAAACAACACAAAATCAACAACATACATCGATAAATCAACGAATCCCCTTCAAATCGGCACAAGAAATTGGATTTACTTTCTTCCTCCCCTTTCTCTTATCTGTTTTTCCCAAATCCACTATTTTGATGGATTTCAATATGTTCTTTTGGTAATGGTTGTAGATCGAGTAAACGTGGCTAAAATACAGCAAAAAGTGAAGAATGATTGAAAGAATAGATGAAAATGAGAGCTGGAAGTTGGTTCATGCAGGTGGAGAGAGTATCGTTTTCAGTAGAAAGGATATTTTCGTAAATACTGAAAATAACCGGGGTATTTTAAGAAAAACTATAAAAACGGGGCGTGAGTATAGTAAAAAGGGTGTATGCATATCAATCCTCAACTATATAGCTCTACATGATTGTAGCACTCATTAAGCTTTAATCAACAAGAGATTAGCAGTGTATGTATTTTTATATATGTCTGCATGTGGCCTCTTAACTGCGTTTGTGTGTACAAAACGAGAAACATATATGTGTACGAGAAGCTTCTAGGGCATGCAAGGGTAAAAGTTCCAGGTACATTTGATTTAAAATTTATATTTTTGAATAGTCCAAAAGTTTTTAGCATGAGTTTTATAAAAAAAACTTCAAAGTCTTAAAAGACATAAATAGACAAATATAAGATAGAAATTATCGAATTCATAAGAAGTTAAAGTACAATTGAATATTGTATTATGGCATCTTCTGAAGTCTTGGATAAAAAGCATTCTTGCAAAATATAGCACTTCATAAATAATTAATTAATATTTATATGTAGAATGTGATTGAGATTAATTTATAACACAAGGCAACAAGTATCTATTGAAGAATGTTACAAACTTTCTTGCTTGTTAAAGCTGTTTTTGGTGAGCATTCATTATTTTGCTTTTATGGCTTCGTGAACGAGTTTGTCACCAGTTTGAGAAGACGAGGCAACGTTTGAAAAATAATTATCATCTCATAGAGCGACGATTAAGGACATGTGCAATAGGCATAATATTTGGATATGGCATCATGCCAACCATTTTCTTTTACCAACTCAAAAACTGAATTGGTCTCATTATAGATATTGCACGCCCATTAATCTAGAAAATGCACATTTGTTTTGCGTTTTGGATCAAGATATTGTTGACAAGAAAAATTCTCTATCAAAGCACAAGCAAAGATCGAGGAATCGAGCGGCATGCCAAGAAATGCGATTGACTTGGCGTTTCTAGTGACCTTGAGCCTGATCAGTCTCGCGCTAACAACTTGTTTGCCGATCATGCAGGCCGAAACACACTGTAAACACACTATTTAAGGATCAGGATTCACCAAGTCTTCTTAGTAGTAACTTGGCTTAAAAAGATAGGTCAGATACAATTCAAAAAAGCAAACAATATGAAACTGAAGTAGAAAAACATGTATTTTATACCTATGGTTCAAATTAAAGAAAAATACAACTTGAACAAGAAAGGAAACTTGAACAAAAGTCTAAATTTTTCATTATAGTCTATGATCTTTCCTTTTTTTTTTCGGTACCTTCTCGACATTGGCTTGATGAGCGGTCACGCTAATTCATCCCTTTTAAAATACACTTGTCACTTAGATGGTGGTTTCTCTGCTCATTTCTTTATAACTGGTAACCAACTTGCAGGACGAGTTTGGCACCAGCTTCCTTTCTTTCAAGCTTATAAAACACCGAAAAGCCATATTTTCTAGCCATCTTTCCGTTTTCTTCTGACTGTTCATCTCTCTTGTATTTTCCTTCCCCATGGAACTTCAAGATTGTCCACGGTCTCGCACTACCCATGAAATGTTTCGCAGCTCAAAAATCTGACGATTGGACTGTAATTCTATCTTCCTTTGAAATAGATTGCGGCATCCAGTTAATCTTCACCTTTCTTCTGCTGGCCTATGGATTTCAACTGCTTCTTCATCTTTCCCATGGAATGATGGCACCGATAATCTTGAATGGGGTTGCCATTACTGGTCTACCCGTTGTCGAACAACGACAAAGCCATTCTCGTGAGTAAGAAGCAAATAATTCGCACCCATTCAAGAAAAGTTGGTCCTCTTGATCAACACAACGTTAAAATAGCAAGCAGACAATGCGCAAGTTCAAGAACATGAATAACATATCATTACCATTGAAGCATTGACAGACATTTTAGACTCCAACACGGCTGACCCTTAACCAACCCTTTGGTACAATGTCAGTCTCTAGGTTACATAACGAAACTTAGCAATCAAAAAGAATTTAAAGAAGTGGTTTTGGAAACTAAATTGCCAAATCCAGTATAGTTTCTTGCATATAATGCACCAAAGAACACCTATAATAGGTATCACAGAATTTCAGCAAATAATTTCTGCGCTAGTATCGGTAAACTAAAATACTGATCGTCAGTCGAAGAAAGGCAAATGATGTTTACCGATTAAGCGACACCAAACATATGATGATGCGGTGGTAGACCCAATATGAGGCGGTTGATGAAGAAATTCTCCTGAAATGCCTAGGGCCAGAGGAAGCAGTCGTGCTTGGGGGAGGTTCACGGCGGAGCGTGCAAAGCTCACCATGCTGGATACAATATGAGGTGGTTGATCCACTTACCCGGCTACTTCTAGCCGATTATCTTAGCAGACTGCATAAGTACACAAAAAGTTGCGAGGCGTGTCAAGTACATGGATCTATGCAGCACGTCTCAGGGGAGGAGTTGCACCCGACAATCAAACAGGAGCTGTTTAGAGAGTGCGCTATAGATTTAATTGGTAAAATATTCCCAATAGTATTAAAATGACATGTCTATATTATCACCACCACTGACTACTTGACCAAATGCGTGAAAGCACTCCTGATGGTGTCAGTGACTCACAAAGATGAGATCAAGAAAGAACCGAATGAATTTTAGGTTCACACTGACCAAAAGATGATTTTTACAAGAGATAAAGTAGTGGTCTTTTGCTAAGAAGTAAGATATCATGATTAATAACTTCATCCCAGGTGGATAAGCAAGTTGAGGTTGCGAACAAGATGATTTTTACCATAGATAAAGTAGTGGTCTTTTGCTAAGAAGTACGATATCATGATTAATAACTTCACCCCATTATGCTCAGGTAGATGAGCAAGTTGAGAACAAATTTCTCATCGACTTAATCAAGAAATCAATCAAGGATCAGTCAAAACAATGACACAGAATATTAGTTGAGGTTCTCTAGGCCTACGGAAACTCCAGGACAACAGCAATGAGATTCTCTCCCTTCCAGCTTACATATGGACAAGATATTGTATCAGTGTTGCCTCGGGGAAACACGGTAAAATTGCTCCACTTGAGAGGCAAAATGACCTTAGACCTGCATGTAAAGGGTTAGATACTCTAGATGGAGACAAGTTAATCGTCGTAGAGAACCTAAGGTAAAATAAAGAGAAGGTTGCATGAGTTTATAATAAGAACATGTGACCAAAGCATTTCAGCGTAGGCAACCTCGTAAAGAAAGCAATGTTGCCGCCTGGGACAAAGAACTGTGAATCAAGCGGTCAGCCAACTCGGAAGGCCCTTTTATTGTTACCAAGCAAAACTAGAACAGTGCTTACCGACTTGCTGATATTCATGGAAAAGAATTAGAAAGAAGAATCAATTCTAGGCATTTATAGAAGTACTTAAACCACTATTTGAGAAGGACAAGTAGAATCCAACACGAATGTAGGAACAGAGTTCAAATAGGCTAGAAAGCAAGCCATGGAATGCCAAGGCACGTAATAACATCAATGTTTGGGTCTACTTCCAAGCATGCGATTCAGACCACCCCAAAAAAGTTGTACATCGGCAAGGAAGGTGTTTGCAGTCTCCTCGTCTTTCAAGAGTTGTGCCTACTTGCCAGAGATGACCGACAGAGACTCAGGTGCATCAAACTTCATCTTTCATAAGGATACATGCTCTTCGACAATCAAAGTGAGTATGTCATTCTCTTCTGCTTTGTGGACCGCGACTTGGGACAATTGCGCGACAACTTCTTGGTAGCAAGCTTAAAGGCACATGATATCGGCATCAACAAGAGAATGCTCTGAATGGAGGCCATGAGCTTCATTGTCCAACTTAGTGATGTGGAATGTCATTGTGTCACTCATGCCAATAAGGAAATTATCCTGAGCAATCAGATACGCCAATTGTGATTGCAATGAATGAAGCTATACAAGTTCACCATCAATGACTTCTAAGAAATGGCCAATTGAACCTGGATACAAGCGGGCAAAGTACACCAAGCAGATAACGGGAGGCATCGCGAGTGGAGGGCAGAATTTTGGAATTATCATGTACCTCACTAAGCATGGTTAGAGAAGTTTGCAGCTTTGAAGGTAGACTCATTGTTCAACATTTTCTCGTCGAGCAAGGCTTCTATAAACTGCAAGGTCAGATCTCAGATGGGATGGGAATAGGCATGATCCTCGGTAGTCGTGACGTCTAGGATCCTATCGAAGGTAGAGTGCACGAGGTCAGATGAAGGCCTAGCTAAAACAACTTTAGCACAGTTCATCCGTCATCCCAAAGGCCAAAGGATCTGCATGTGTGGCCTTGGAATGAGAGACTACAGATGAATTCGATCAAAAAGCTGTGAGTTGTTGGTGGTCACTCTCGGACTCAATAACTGCAACCATCAAATGCCGGCCTTCTTCTCTTATTTCATGAGTTACTCTTTTTTTTTGAATGCTTAAATAAAATTGTTTCTTGTGTTTTAACAAAAGATGCGAAAATCTCTTGGATATGTGACTTTAACGAAAAACCTATAGCGGAAATTACGGGAAGAGGAAAAAGACAGTTATATATACATGTATATGAAAAAATCAACAAGAGGATATACACACAAAAAAGAAAAAAGAAAAAAGAAACCGAATAAGCTTCTTCTAAGAAAACCTCTTGTATGAAAACCGTTTGCCTTTAAGATTTCATCGTCGTTTTCATCCATAGCGTCTCCACTACAACAAGGTACTAAAGACTCGCTTCAACACTTCAAGAACACTCAACAATAGTACGAGAGCCTCGTTTGGTAAAGGTATGCAAGTTAAAAAGAAGAAGGAAGAGAGACGTCGGAAATCCCATTCTAACATAAGTTCTTTCTTTAAAATAAAAAGGATAGAGAAAAAGAAGGTCACATCGGGCTTCTTCTTCTTTTCAGGTTGCGAGTCACCGGATTAAAGGTATTCAACTTCTGATCCAACAACTAACAATTTGAAAATAAAAAGAGAGAAAGGAATAGAGATTGCTCCCTACATGTGAGGCAAATAGAGGAGAAATACCGCTCAACACCGCATCAGAGGCGGTTTGGGCACCTTAGCGGTGGCTTGACCCCTTCTTCCTGACAAGAGTCGTAGAACGACTGAACATATCCGGTTGACTTCTGCCCACTCCCAACCTCTCTAATCCCGCTCTCTCCCTCACTGGAAAATAACAACAGAAGAGTGACGGAAGGCGGAGCAAATCCCCAACCTTCCACCCTCGCCTGGAGTATCTCTCTCTCTCTGCATACCTCTCTCTAGTCTTTAGGCAAAATCTTTGTTTCAATTAAAGGGCAGAATTGTTATTTCGTCCCTGCTCAATTTAGAAAATTACTGACTAAACCAAACACGTTCTTTCACAGTTTTGTTCTTGGTCTTTTGGAATAATTACCAAAACAAACAAAAGTTAAAATTACAAGTTTATCCATTACTTGTAAAGAAATTACAATAGACAGAAAGCAAATTTAGTGTTCTATCCTAAGATTTGTTCGAAAATTATAGAAACTGTCTGAATCTTATATATTTCCATTATGATACCCGAATTTTATTCAAAATTATTGTTAAGTGCCTAAAAATATTTACAGTTTAGTGCCTGACTATATTTTATTGTTGGCTCCTTAGAAAATGTCTTATTTTCAATTATATGTTGCTTGTTTTTTGTTTCTAATTTAAAATGTATAGACTCTCTATTTGTTGTTTATACTAAACTATTAAAAATGACTTCAAGAATTTGTGTTTATTAATTAAAAAAATAGAAAAGTTAAATGACTTAAATTTTGAAACGTGGAAAAGAAGAATCCCGTTGGCCTTAACTTTAGAGGGTGTTGATTATGTACTTAGATAAACCACTTTACCCCTTACCCCAGTTGCAACAGATGAGGAAAAAAAATATGACATTTCTAAATGATGACACTATAGTAAGGACTATCATGTTAACATATATGGATTCAGGTATTTGAGGAATTCGAAATCGAAAAAGAGTTGTTTGACTCTTTGTTTACTAAATATGATACTACAACAAAACTTCATGTTCAATTACTCCTTCAAAAATATAATTTCATTAAAATAAAAGAAGGGGAGAATGTAATCAAACATGTTAACCAAATGTTGGTAATGGCTAGAGATTTAGCTATAGCGAGATCAGCATCCCTAAACCGATGAAGATATCCACTATCCTAAATAGTTTTTTCTCTTTCTAGAATATGATAACCATAACCCTTAAACTTTGGCCAGATTTTACCCTTTCTGAACTTCCATTAAAACTAGCAATTGAACAAAAACATATGAATAAAAAGAAAAAAGAAAAATTGTTAGTTGCTCAAGTTGATTTAAGGTCAAGCTCTAAAAATAACTAAAATAAGAAAAAGTCAAACAAAAAGTTTGGTAAGAACAACAAAAAAGGGAACACCCAACGTCACTATTGTGATAAAATGGGGCACTACAAACGTGATTGTCGCAACAAAAGAAATAATAGTGGAACACCCAACATCGTGACCCAACAGAGAAACAAGAAATAATCCGTCATTTCTGAATGCCTTTACATGGATTGCCGAGTGACTGATTGGTGGATTGACTCTGCAACAACCTAGCATATCTAAAAGAAGCAAAGAGGGAGCAATGAATATGAAGTAATACAAACTTGGGAACATCAGGTTTATATATGTAATAATACATTTTCTGATGTTCTTGGAGTTGGGTATTTTAGAATTTCAATACAAGGCACATTAATTGTACTTACTGACATATTGATAGTGCCCTCTATTAAGCGCAATATTTTGTCGATTCTTGCCTTGGTAAAGAAAGGGTTTGAAGTCAAGTTTGTCCCTAACAAGTTTACTATGAGAAAACATGGTAAAATAATTTATTGGGTACTTTTGATTATGAACATGGATTGTTCAAGTTGAATATTAATAACAACAACAACTAAGCCTTTTCCCATACTAGACGGGGTCGGCTACATGGATTCTTTGTTTCCACAAATCTCTATCGTGTGCCATGTTAGCAGTTAACTCCCAATAAGCTAGATCATTCTTTATTGTTTCTTTCCAACACTTTTGTGGTCGTCCTCTACCTCTTTTAATACTTTCCAAATTTAGTTTTTCTAACCTTCTTACAGGTTCTTCTTTTGATCTTCTTTCTACATGTCCAAACCATCTTAAACGATGTTCTCTCATTTTATCCTCTATTGGTGCCACTCCTAATTTGTTTCTAATAACCTCATTATGTATACGGTCTTTTCTTGTATGACCACTCATCCATCTCAACATCTTCATTTCTATCACAGACATCTTTTGTACATGTTGATGATTAACTGTCCAACACTCACAACCATAAAACATGGCAGGCCTAATTGCTGCTTTATAATATTTACCTTTTAATTTTAATGGTATCTTCTTATCACAAAGAATACCTGATGCTCCTCTCCATTTTAACCAACCAACATTAATTCTATGTGTAACATCTCCATCAATTCTTCCATCACTTTGAAAAATTGACCCGAGGTATTTAAAACTTTCCTTTTGGGGAATGCAATGTGTGCCAATTTTAATTTCTATGTCCTCTGAAGTAACCAAATAATCAAACTTACATTCCATATATTTTGTCTTTATTCTACTAAGTCGGAGGCCTTTGCTTTCTAATGTTTCTCTCCATAGTTCCAATTTTCTATTAACTTTTTCCTTAGCTCCTCCACTAATACATTGTCTTCTGCAAATAACATACACCAAGGTACTTCATCTTGAATATGTTTTGTTAACTCATCCATCACCATTATAAATAAGTATGGACTTAAAGTTGATCCTTGATGTAACCCAATATTAACTTCAAAGAAGTTTGTTGTTCCTTCATGAGTCCTCACACATGTTTTTGCACCATCATACATGTCTCTTATAAGGTTAATATATGTCAATGGGATACCTCTTTTTTTCAAAGTTCTCCAAAGAACCTCCCTCGGTACCCTATCATAAGCTTTTTCTAGATCAATAAATATCATGTGAAGGTCTTTCTTTTTTGCTCTAAAATGTTCCATAAGACGTCTCAAAAGGTGAATCGCTTAAATAGTAGATCTGCCTGGCATAAATCCAAATTGGTTCTCTGTTGTACTCGATACTTGTCTTAACCTACATTCGATAATTCTTTCCCATAATTTCATAGTATGACTCATTAACTTGATACCTCGATAATTCGCACAATTTTGAATTGTCTCCCTTGTTCTTATATATGGATATAAGTGTACTTGCTCTCCATTCCTCGGGCATCTTTTGGTTTTTCTATATTTCATTAAATAGTCTTGTGAGCCAAGTGATTCCTATTTCTCCTAGTATTTTCCAAACTTCTATAGGAATATTATCTAGTCCTACCAATTTACCACTCTTCATATGTTTAAGAGCCTCTTTGACTTCATTCTTTTGAATACGTCGATAAAAATTGTGGTTTATATACTTTTCTGACTTGGCTAAATCTCCTAAACTAATCTTTTCTGTTTATATTGATTATGCTCTTTTTATTGATGTAAATGTATGAAATAAAAGCCTAATGCATATAAGTGTAGGAAAGTTGAAGAAATTAGCCAACTTTGATTTATTATCATAATTTGAGGAAAATACTTTTAACAAGTGTGAAACCTGTATACAAGGAAAAATGACTAAAAAATCATTTCTAAAAAAAATAACTAGGACAACCATCTTGTTAGAAATTATTTACATTAATTTATGTGGACACTTTAGGGTGAGATCAAATTAAGGTAAATTTTATTTCATAACCTTTACTCATGATTATTCGAGGTACTTGAAATATTTAGAGAATATAAGTAGGAAGTTGAAAATCAACTAGGGCATACAATCAAAGACCTAAGGTCTGATAGAGGTGGTGAATACACCTTTGAGAATTTTTTTGATTACTGTAAAGACTTTTGTATTTCGAAACAAAATATTATGCCAGAACACCTCAACAAAATGGTATAACAGAGAGATATAACATGACCTTATTGAATATGACTAGAAAATGATCTTAAGGTATATGAAAGGAACAAAAGATCTGAAATTATTTTCAGGCAGATGAACTAAAAGTGATAGGATACTCATATGCTGACTTTGTTGAGAGCAAAGATGACAACAAGTTAACCTCTGATAAGTATGTTGCTTGTAGTATGACTGCTATAAGTATTATTTGGATAAGTTGTTTCATATGTGGTCTAAAGCTGAACATAGTTAACGAGTCAATTGTCATTTATTGTGACAACAATGCAACAATTACACTCATTAAGAGTAGAGTTGACAGCTCACGAAGCAAGCATATAATGATTAAATATCATTACGCTCATGATATGCTAAAAAAAATGAAACAACCATATCTTATATGTCAACAAATGATATGTTGGCATACCCTTGACTAAGGGCATCTCAGAAGATCTTTTCACTAAATATGTTACACTCATGGGTTTTACATATGCATACTGCTTTTAGTGTAGAAATAAACTTGTTATACAGGAAAACTGTATTACCACAAAAAACCCACATAACAGATATAAGTTATAATCTATTTGTAACTAGAAATAGTACAACTTGTAAAACCCCAAAATAGTAGGAGAAAAAACCAGTGTATCATAGCTTGACTCAAGTGACCAAGTGAGAGATGTGAGTTGTTGGTGCCCACTCTCGACCCTAATAACTGCAACCATGAAATGTGAGAAGAAGGGCTCTCTTCTGAGTTTTCATGAGTTGTCCTTTTTTTTTCAAAAGATAAAACGCTTAAACAAAACTATTTTTTGCTTTTCAACAAAAGATATGAAAATCTCCCGGATATACATTGAAATGACTTTAACGAAAAGCCTATAGTGGAAATCATGGGAAGAGGAAAAAGCGAGCTATATATATATATATATATATATATATATATATATATATATATATATATATATATATATATATATATATATATATATATATATATATATATATATGCAGAAAAAGGAAAACTGAACAAGCTCCATGTAAGAAAACCATTGCGTGAAAACTGTTTGATCATCTTCTTCATCAAGAGTGTGTCGGCTGTAAAAAGGTACCAAAGGCTAGCTTCAACGCTGCAAGAACACTCAACAAAAGCATGAGGAGGGACAAAGAGGATCTCATCCATGAATTCAGGGACAGGCAATTCATTGCAGATTCAAGAGGAGGAGAAATGCCCCCTCATGTGGTGCCCCTTCTTGAACGAGGGGTTGATTGCTCACCAAAGGCAAAGCGAAGCATGGGAAGATGACAAATCTATGTTTCTTTATCGACTTAGACACACAAGTTTTGTATCAAGCGCCCCTAGGAACAAACGAGAGGTCACTCCTACGGAGAAAAAGAAGGGTTTAAAGTCTAAGTATATCTTGTGCACAAGTATGTATACTTCAAACAAAGGAAAGCATTGACGATTATCTAGTGTAGGAAAATCCGAAGGTGATGTAGCTGCTATGGGGGGCTTGGTGTTGAAGGCCTCAAACGATAGGGGAGCAAGAGCAGAGGAGTGCATTGGCATGCACGAAGGACTCTCAGCGGTGATCACAAGGACGTCTTTCTCATTGCCAACCGAAGGTGTAATCAAACAATGTCTTAAGCATGGAGGCTCAGTGGATGGCTGCGATAGAGCCTGCTTGCTTGATCAAGTGACATGTTTCTTAGGCAGGCCCAATTCTTTCATTGTAGACCTGATTCTCTTGGAATTTCCCTTTAAAGACTATGAGGGCTGAGATGTAGGCTTTGGCATAATGATTCTCTTGTTGATCCCGTCGAAATTACCAAGCTTCATGTTGTAGACGTCCAATTGATCGAAGAATATGGAAGCACTCGCCTGCTCCTACTACTCAGAGAAACGAATTATCTCCCCAAGGAAAGGAGGAACAAATAGTAGGAGAAACGACGTTTGACGAGTTCTGAAGCGTTCCACAAGCAATTCAGTATAAGGAAAAGCAAGTGGAGTCGTCCTCTAGTAATTGATGCTGGAACACAATATGAGAGGGCAAAACCAAACTACCGAGCCATGCAAGAGGGAAAATAGGGATGTGCATAACAAAAGATTTGGGATTGTAAAGGAGATCCAGATGAAGTAAAATGAAAGACCAACCAAAGCCTCGGTTTTTCCCAATCATATGGCTCTCCGAACCAAGGAACATAGATTTTCTCCCTACAGTCCACATCAAAGTAAATTAGGGAGAAGTCCACATGTTCCATAGACCTAAGAGCTAACAATTCATTTGACATAGAGTGAGTAGATTGAGGGATGAGAGCGAGGAAGATACCCATTATTTGAAGACTCTAGGGTATCAAGCAATTTGGAAGTCGCGAAAGCCGAACTGGAGGAAGTATATGTGTATCCACAACTGTCGGGCCCATAAATGATCCTAAACAAGATCAACACTCTCTTCTAATGAGATTGAAAAGAGTCTTGTAAATCATAAAATACATACCAAGGAACAAAGAAACTAGTGAAATTGACATGTTGGACACGATCACAACTAACATACATGGAGTAAGATTTAATAATTTCCATGACTGAAGTAACACACTATATATCTATACATCCACTATAATAAAAATGCAAAATGTAATAAAATGTTGATCTTGATAAAGGCCAAATAGTATGAAATGTATTTGTTGAAGATGATGGAAGGGGTTGCCTATTCCTTGCGATTATATTCGCACCAATGATGGGTAAACTGAGACAAGATGTCCAAAATAGTAGGGAACATCATTGCTCCAGAAAAACACATATCGATTGAGTTCCATAGACTAAAAGGAAAGGAACACAAAAATCAACCTAGTGTCACATTCTATATCAATGGGAGAGAATGATGGCATGATAAATACCCCATTCCTTAGACTGATTTCTCTTATTTCTAAGACATCACTCTCCTCAACCACCATTGGTACAAAGGATGTGATTGCGAACAACTGCAAAGGGTGGATGGGTATTTCTCCCCTATACACCACCCAGAAAGTCGTGGGATTGTAGACACCTTTGGACAAATGAACTCCTCTAGGATGCCACTAGTGTTGGCAACAATCGGCCCCAAAACCAAGATAGGACCATCATTTGTAAAAGGAAGATAACAAACTCATGCGGGAGTCGAAACTGCCTCACACTCGCATTTGACATTTCATAAAGATACTGCAACCACTCCGTATGGATGATGCATATGTAAGGAAGGTGGGGAGGCGGTGGAGAGAGTGAGACAGAGAGAAAATGATATAAAAGGGAACAATAAAAAGAAAGGGGATTCCTCCTCTAGAAAACCAAAAGCAAAAAACCTTAGAATCATTTTTTGCATTTTCTTTTTTATTAAAAATAAATAAGTCACATTTTGTTCTATGTTCTTTGTGTTATTTTCCCTTTTCTATTAACTTTTTCCTTATTGAAAACATAGTCTCTTCACTCCCTCTTCCTTTGTCATTACTTTTCACCTCCATTTCAAAGAAAACTTTTTCGGAAACAGAGGTTGAGTTTAGTCTCCTCAATCCAAGCTATACAAAGGATGCTTGGGGACCTAATTATCACATGATCTGTCAGCTACACGAAAGTTGCTGGCCACCTCAGCGGAATGTCATTGAAGATATCGACCATATTCAAAAAATATTTGAAAGGCTCCAAGATATGAGGAAGGAGACACTTTCTTTAATATTGCTTACAAGCATATCAAATTTCACCATAAATTCACAGGCAAAAGTATAGACTTGTTTTTGTGAAATAAGTTTCTTTCTCGTCAACATATTCAACTTTGTAGCAAAGGAGTAACATTAGAAATGGGATGTTCCCACATCCTTCACCTTTGGAATCGAACCCAATGAAGTTCCACTTAAGAGGAATTGCAACAGGTCCCAAAAGTGCATTTGAAAGTGAGCATGCTCTATGAAAGATATTTATGTAACATGAAGATCCTCTACTGAATTTTTCCTATGGCTGTATAAACAAATCCTTGTGTGGGAACCCCTCAGCAACTCTATACTTAGTTTTGGGCCTTTGCATATGACGAAGACCACCCTTTTCTTTAGAACTCTGGTCAGAGGGTTCCTCATCAAACTAAGAAAGCAATTAAGATCAGTTTCCAAACAAAAAAGAAATTAATATACCTACGGTGTGGCAGGATTTCGTAGGATTTGGGGTACTTAATTTTCAGCTTCTTATTTTATATTTTCTCTCTATGTATGCCTCTAGGGTGATCTCATTCACCCATTTTAATAGGACCATAGGTAGTTTTCCTACCAGCAACTCATACTTTAGTTAAAATGAAGCAAAATACATCAAGTTTCAAAATAATAATAACTATAATGTTTATTATTAGTGTAATGATAATAATAAAATTAATGATACTAAAAATAATACAGTAAACTGTATTGGTGAAAAAGTTGTAGGCGCCAAAGAGTCTCACAGTTAACTTTCGGGTAGTAAACACTTTACTAGGATCTCTTGTATACTTTATGTCAATGTTATGGGATGATTTGGCATGGTGATAAGCATAACATCAATGTCTGGTGGCCCCCTTTTCAATTTTATAACTTAATCACTGTACATGATCCTATTTTTGTATAAGGACAAAAATTTAAACATGATTTGCACTTTCTCTTTATTCATTGATCAGCCGATATTTTGGAAACAATGGGTTTAGATTTGGTGGGATGAAGATAAAATATGCAGATTGCAACTTTAGCAATATTGTTAAAATAAATAAACAAAAAACTGCAATTGGTAGGCATTGCATCACCCAAAAGGAGAATTCTAAGTACTTAGGGTCAGTCTCTCAAAGCAATGGAAATTTTGATGAATGTATTATACATAGAATTAATATAGGTTGGCTAAAATATAGAGATGCCTCAAGTATTAAAACTCAGTTTGCAATTGGTAGGCATTGCTCACCCTGAGACAAACTATGGATAATCGGACAAACCCTGCAAATGAGCTTGCTCATTAAACTTAACATACTCAATTTTCAATTGAAAAAGGTAAATTATTGCAATTATTGCATATTGAAGTTAAAATTAAGTTTGTTCGTGCAAGCCTTGTCGTAGAAACAACTAGTAATTTCATCTAACTAGTTGAGTTAATGAGCATGTTCTTTCTAACCATACAAATCTATCATTTACTCATTCTCTGCCCTAGGCTAGTGGCAATTTGGGAAGTTAAAATTGGGACTGAACTGGAACCGAACCATTAATCGACCATAACCGAAAAGATAGACTCTATGGTTCCGTTCCAATTCCACTTTTGAAAATCTAAACCGGAACTGAAGTATAGAGCCACCGGTTCAATCTATACTTCTCATTTGATTCCAAGACTTTCAACAGTATGTTCTCAATTGTCAAATTTTTCTATGGTACTTAATACCCGGTTCTATTTCTCCCCCGTCTGTTTTAGAAGGGAAGCCACTGTTGGGACCCTTCATACATCATAGTTTTCTGGTAGGGTTCTGCCAAAACCCGATCTTGATAATCCAAATTAAAGATTCATATCGAGCTTTGAAAGGCAAGTTTGTTCAACTTTATGATATGTAAATTAAATCTAAAAGTATTAGGAAGTAGTTGGTTTGCATTCAGAACGTTAACCCACCTGAAGAAGGATGTGAGTTCGATTCCTGTGGTGTTCATATCTGGCTTCTTTGCCTCCCCTTTGAAACCAAAGAAAATGAATTCGTTGGGCGTTTAACCAAAAGAAAAAGAACAAAATTACTATGAGATGGGATCAATTCTACGTTATAACTAAAGATCTCAAGTATAGAAGAGCCAGGTCATGATATTTTTCTTCATAGGAGAAACATATGCACACCATGCCCAATCGGAATATATGGGGATGACAAAATTGACCCGACCCAAACGGAGCAGGGAATAGCCGAACCGCAAGCTGATCAAGTCGGGTATGGGGATAAGATGCACAATGGAATGAATCCACACACACACACACACACACACACACACACACACACACACACACACATATATATATGTGTGTGTGTGTGTGTGTGTGTGTGTGTGGTTGCTGGATTCTTATTCATATTAGACTGTCCATATTGATCCGGACCATCATACCTCAGATGAATGGTCTATATGAAAAAAACAAAGATTCGTATTCATATTAGGCCATGCATATCGACCCAAACCATCAAAATTGAGATGAATGGTCTACATAAAAGAAAAACAAAATATAAAGTTATTTTTGAAAAAAGCAAAAATGTATAAAATATATAATGTAGTTTTTCACTTTTCACTTTTTTATATAAACTATCCACAAATCCAATTGACGATTTGGATTGCCATTAATTGTCTAGTATAAATGAGAGTCTATCAATTCCCCCTCTCTCTCTCTCTCTCTCTCTCACTCTCTCTATCTTTTCATATATGTGTGCTAAACCGAGCATTCAATCGCCGAGGGGCATTTCATACTGAAATTTTGTGGCTGGCTCATACTTTTTCTTTGGTAGAGTGGGGAGGTGAAAGCTAGACGCGCACCTCGGGCATCGAGCACATGACATTCAACTTGTGAGTCAATCACCTAGCGAGGTGAACTATTGCTCATACATTTGGATATACTTGCCGGCTGGTTGGCGAATCAACCATACGCTGAATGCTAACAAGGCAACACTAAATTATTGATGATGCAATATATGAATTCATGAGCTTGAGACAAGTTTAGCTGATGCCAGAAGTGCATGCTTGTATTAATCCGACTGAGCATGTGCATGCTAGTTGTTGATGAGCTTGCTTTTCTGTTAGAGGTGAAGGTAATACGAGGAAATAAGGTGCACGCCACTGAGCCAAGTTATGGCCCAGCCCATGAACTCAGTTGGCCGGCCCCACGGAAGTTGGTACCATGGGGCCAGGCCTCGACCAATAATCAGTAGTTGTAATCACCATTGCTGTGGGCGTGTCTCGAGTCTGTGTACAAAGCTTGTACACAGTACATATATATATATATGTACATACATACATACATACATACATATACATATACATATACATATATATAAGTTGTATTACACCTGATGCAAGCATTCTCCTTTATTAGAGCTTGAAACATCGGATTGAATTCGCCATTGTTCTTGTAGGGATCAATAATTTATATAATTTGCAGCTCTCGACAGGCCATAGAGCACCTTTGAATCAAGTTGAGGGGAAAATGACTTATCATACTTGTTTTGTAAATTCCACGTATATTCTCACTGACCATACGATCTTAGTGGTAGTTATAGATCGTGACTTGTCATCTTGATATATTTGCCATGTTCTTATACATCTTGCAACTTGAACAGCAAATTGATGCATGTCGTTAAGACTGCCCAGCACACATATACGAGACCTCTCTCTCTCTCTCTCTCTCTCTCTCTCTCACACACACACACACACACACACACTTATGAAGGAAAAAACAACCATGGACATCTAGGGTAAGCAGCGAGGAGGATGTACCTTGTGGTGTGGGGCATTGAGAAACTGGATTTAGGCTAACCTCAAGTGTGTGCGTATGTGTGTGTATATATATATATATATATATATATATATATATATATATATATATATATATATAAATCGGATCATGTTCACTTTGACATACTCATCCACTTCTTTTGGTGGTATAAGTGTAATTTAAATATTTTAAAATATTTTTGAAAATATATGAAGGTCAATATAATTACATTCATGCCCCATAAAGTAATGATCGGGCAAAAGTAAGCAACATCATTTGTGGGCAAGATCCAATCACTATATATATGTGTGAGAGAGAGATGTACTTTATAAGGTATACATAATATGCATAATGTGTGTATGATATTATATATAATAACATATAAAATTAAATTTTGTATAATAATTGTAATTATGAAATTTATTTGGGCTGAGGTGGGCTGGAGTGGGTTTTTGAAAGTCATTTGGAAAGAAGAAAGCAATCGGGTGGGTGAAAACCCTGCCCCATTGTATCTCTATTTTCACATCACTCTTGGTGCATGCAAACATAAACCATACAAAGGCTGTTTTTGCATTAGATACTAAGAATACCTAAGCTACATTTCTTAACTTAAAGTAGCTAAAGGGAGCATGACGAACAATAATAGTTCTCATGGCTAGGGGGTTGACTCACAAGTTGAAGGTCATGAGTTCAATACTTGGGGAGTGCATCTGTCTTCGGCCTCCCTATTATATCAAAAGAAAAAGGAGCTCAATGGAGTTAAACAATGAGCAACACATAAGATTGGGAGATGTACACCAACATGGTAAAAATGGCCGATGAAAATATCATGATTTTGTTATTAATGAATACGCCATGATTTTTTTGTTTATTTTTATAAAAGATACTTAATAATTTAAGATTTTCACACTTCTTTTTTATGATTTAAACATTTTTTCATTTTTGCCTCGAAAGGCTCCGTCCTTCAGATCACATGAAAGGTTTGTCAGTGGAGGATCTCCTCTTTATATGAGACCATGGTCTCAGAGCAAAACATAAACTTTCATTCTTTTTTGTACCTAAAGGCGTGTTTGATAAAAGGTTTTAGGAGAAGTAGACCTTGATTTTCGATATTCATAATTTCAAGTATTTTTGTGCATTAAATTCAAAACCTGTTGACATAGAATTATGGTTTTATAAACTCGATTTGAGTAAAAATTTTGGCACCAAATGGGAGATAGGAGTTAGAGACATGACACGAAAACCCAAGTAGCTCCTTCTCTTATCTTTCACAAAAACCCAAGCTCAATATTACTTGCAAATCAAAAAAAGAACTATGGTTCTTCGAAACCATGCTTAGAAGCATATATTGGCTTAGGTTAATGGTT
Organism: Brasenia schreberi; assembly: GCA_036023115.1. Lineage (NCBI taxonomy): Eukaryota > Viridiplantae > Streptophyta > Magnoliopsida > Nymphaeales > Cabombaceae > Brasenia > Brasenia schreberi. Next base: position 6,167,341 of record JAYKKT010000059.1, on the reverse strand, counting down.
TTAGTACTAGAGACTTAGGACCTAGTATCACGAATCAACCACATTCTAAGGAAACTCATACTAGATCCACACATATTGTTTAACTAGGTCATAAGGACATCGGGAGTTGGCTCACACCATGCCTTATATATAGTCGGCTTCTTATACTTGCATGAGGACTCATTGTCTAGTCGGCACTCTTTAGAATTTTATGTGACAAGCGGGAAGCAAATCCTCGAGCAAAACTTTTTTTAACAAATTAATCTTAAAGGTAATATTTAGAAATATTTCTTTTCTACAAGAAAAGTACCAAAAATAATTTATTTCTCCAATACTAAAGATATTATTTAACAAAATAAAATCTCAAGATCAGTTAAGGACATCGAAACTTGACCTCATAAACTCATTTGTGGCGGTGTATTTTTTCTTATCATAATCTGGAAGGAAGTTCATTTGAAAACTGTGTGCATGAAACAAAGTGAAATATTGGCAAAATCATCATGTGAACTTATATATATATAGGGCCTCTTAGGTGTATAATATCTTTTGGTGCATAACTTTATACAAATATCTCTACCATTTGATCTTTTATATCAACGGTCAATATTTGAATTACTTTATATGATGCATTAAATACAAAATATAAAAGTACAATGATACATTTAATTTAATTATCTAGATCAAAATGTTTAGGACATAACCTTGTATAAACATCTCTATCATTCAATTTTTGAGATTAATGACAGAGATTCGAATTATTTTACATTTAATATACATAGTGCAATAATTACAAAGTAAAAAAAAGTAAAAGCACACTTTTAATTTAAATATCCATTATTGATTTCAAAAATCTAGCCGACCCCATCTAGTATGGGAAACGGCTTAGTAGTTGTTGTAGTTGTTGTATTGATTTCAAAAATCGGATAGAAAAGGTATCTACAAGATTGTCTACCGAAAGACATTATGCATTTAGGATTCGGTGTATATATATTAGTGAAACCTATATTTGACTGTGAATGTGTCAACCCATTTTAGCCATTGGATTCTTGTTGATGAACGGCCATCATTTTTCCCATCATAAAGGCTTTTCCTTTCAGATAACCCTGATCTTTTCGCCTTGGCCTCAAGCACGATCTTGCCCTCTCTCTGTACCTCTCTTCACACAGGCTCTCTCAGATGCGGTCATGATCATATAGTTATCGAATTGCGGAATCGATCCAAATCTAAACTATTCCAAAAACGTTAAAACATAAGCAGTAATTGAGAATCTCTGTGATTTGCTTCGACCTAGACATGGCCAGTACCAAACCCCAGGTTCCGGTATGCCCAGAAACAGGAACCGGAACAGAACCAAGACCAAGTCGGTTTCGATTTGAGGTTCAAACTGTTTGAAACGAGAAAAATATATTAAAAGATTTCAAATTTCAAAATAAAAAATAAAAAATTAAGGAACCGGCAGTCCGATTCAGATTCTATGAAAGGTGGAATGGGAACTGAACCGGATGGCTAGGCTAGGCGAATGCACTTTACTTTACTTGACTCCGGCGAGTTACTAGTGGAACTCATGAGTTGGCTAGGCTAGGCAAATGCACTTCACTTGACTTGGTTTAGCTCACTAAGGAGTGTGCATTGACTTGTATGAGACAAGTTTAGGCAGGTTTGTGATAAGCTTGCTTGTGAAATGTACAAGTGCTCAAAGGCTTGAAACAGTAAAATCTATATTTCACTTTTTAAATTCAAATACCTACGATTGATCACGATGATTAGATGGTAAAATGTTTGAGTAGATTTGAGTATGGATGAGTTTGAATATATATATATATGTATATATATATGTATGTATGTATGTATCATGTCCATATCCATTTTTAGTGTTAGAAGCAACTTCATGTTTAGGATCTGGTATGTACCGTGTCATCTTCGTTTCATGTCAAAACAAGTAAGAAATATTAGTGTTTCCTTTTTTAGTACAAAACTTCCCCTTAAGATCCAAATTCGAGATTTGGATTTGATTTAACCTGTGACCACATCATTCTTGGCCCGCTTTCAGATCCAAATAAAACAGAATCAGATCCCGTTAAATTAAATGAATCTGATTCTTCCTTTCACACATTTTTACTAGCTTGCGTACCTAAAGCACATGGGTCAATTGCGGGTATGATCTGTTCTACCCCTTCGGATATTGCTCAGATCCGATTCAAATATGACTCTAGTTAAGCTTTCGTACATGAGTCTAATAGGAATGGCACCCTTCTGAACACTGAACTTACAAAAGAAAGTCGGTGTTCATGACGACCCAAACTAACGTGAATATGACACAACCATGAAAATGCCGGCAGTATTACACCCGATATGCAAACCTGATCCAGACACGACCCGAAACATCCATTTTGTGTCTAGACAAAGTAATGCGGACAATTGGGATTCTGTTGGCAATGACTTGTTTCTGACACAAATATGAACACGACCCAGGACACAAAACCTTCACCGGTATGAGCAGGAAGCTCGTGTCAATCACAGATCCGCGACAGAAACCATGAAGTCAATACTGGAAGTCATGACCGATTTGGATTGTAGTAGATAGAGGTTGGATCTGGATATGGTTAGACTTGAACGTCAAGTACGTGAATCCTGACAGAGAGCGAACCCCCTAAACAAGTTCCACAGGAGGCACAGCTTGAGAACCTAATCGGTTAGCTCTTCTAAGGTTTGGTAAGATGAGCTGTGAACAGGTTGGGCTCATCTTGACTTAGCCCATGTGTGTGCATGTGTTGGTTCGACAAACATAGTGATTGAATTAGTTTAATAGTGTAATGCAGTATATGTCCATTCTCGGCCATAAATACGAGGAAAATGTTACATACAAAAATGTATAAAAGATTAAACGTATATGTTACAAAAGTAAAGCCGAAAAATGATTTGTAACGGAAAGCCTAAAAAAGAAAACAAAGATGAAGCGGTAATCACTCTTTATAAATAATGTCTTCGAAGATGATCGAAGAGACAATTAGAGAAATCTTCTTTGGAAAAACCATCTTTGGGAAACCGTATAAAACATTCCATCTTAATACTTCTCTCGACCACCCTGCTTTTGCACAGATCCCTGTTTCGCTGCATCACCGACGTTTCAGGCAACGAATCGAGTGTGACAATCCCCTACAAATAGGTGCACTCGCGTTCCATGGGTTTCAAGCTTCACTTTTCTAGTAAAAATTGTACATGCCTTCGATGGGTTTCGGGTTCCATGGAGCGAGCTCTTCTCACTCGCGCCTCACATATGAGTTTTTGATCAAACTCACAACCAGACCTAACCGATGCTGATACCAAGGGTCGAAAGCTTGACAAGCAGAAATGGAACTTCACCAATGGACCTTTTGTTCCGTAAACGATGGCACTTTCCCACATATGAAGAACTTTTCCATTTGGCCAAGGGAGCCGGGACCCTCTTGGTCATCGTATCGGCTCGATAAAATCTTCAAGTTAATCAGGTCACGAGTTCGATACCCACGCGTGCGCAAATCTGGTAAGGTCTGCCTAAATCCTCCTTACCAATCTTGGGCATTGCCGAATGTCGTTTCACAGATTCGGGTCTGTGTCTCGGGTGGGTACCCGACCCGCTGAGAAAGTCACACACGGGCTGGTTATAGCGTGGAAAGTACAGTGGCTTATTTTCTCGTGTTTCCAAAATTTTTCGTGTCGTAGAATTATTGACGGTTAGGTGGGAGTCGGCAGCAGCGAGCAAATTGAGTACCGGGTCGTCCGAATCAGGATTTGAGTACAAAAAGGGAGCAAAACACACGAGCCAAAGAGAACGGGAACGAGACTCTCTCTCTCTCTCTCTCTGTCTCTCTCCCTTCTGCATGCGTGATTGGTAGTCTTGCCCCAATTGTTCCAAGGGAATAAGACGATACGAAGATTTTGTGAAGAAATTGATGCCAGGTTTTCCCTTCAAGGACGGTAGGAAGGAACACGTTCCCGCCGGGAATGCATAACCCGGACGCCGGATTATGGTTTCCGTGAGCAATTCTGACGAGGACGATACCGATATAGTTTGGGAGAAGGAGAGATAGCAAAAACACGATCTCGGCCAAAAACCGGTGTGGATCCTGCAGAATAGAGCAGTGTCTCTTACGGAGGGAGCAGAAATCGGAGAAGTGATGACGATTTATTGTAACTAAGCTGTTGCTAGTGTTGAGCGGATCCATTTATACGAAGGAAGGAAACTTCGTCCCTCAGGTAAAATTTCTCAGATCTTTTATCAAAATTTGATAGAAGTTTGTGAATTGCATTGCAGATCGATTGATCTCACGCTGAAAGTAATATGCAGGTATAGGGAAGGGCAGCATAATCTGTCAAATCGAGCTCATTTTGGAAGAAGTTGGAATCGGATCATTCATTAGGTCTGCGGCCTAAGGCACGATTCAGAAGCATCTCTCGATGAATTCCATACTATTGAGCGACGCGCCACCGACGGAATCTTACGTCACCGCTGCCTCCGTCACAGGAAAGAGCGTAACTTCAACAGAAGTAGAGCTTGTGGCATGCGATTGCTGCGGATTGAAGGAGGAGTGCACCCCAACGTACGTGGACATGGTGCGGGAGAGGTTCCACGGAAGCTGGATCTGTGGTTTGTGCGCAGAGGCCGTCAAGGACGAGGTCTGCCGATCGAATCTTCTGATCGGCACAGAGGAAGCCCTGAACCTTCACATGAACTTCTGCAGGAATTTCCGGGCGTTCGACCCGACGAAGCGCCTGATCGCGACAATGAGGCAGCTTCTCCGGCGGAACCTCGAGGGACCAAGGGCGGTAGGCTCCGCTCCGAGCAGTCCTGCTGCTAAAGGCCGCTCTAGCGGCCTAGCGCGCTCCGGGAGTTTCCTCCCAACTGTCGTGCAATGATCACGAAGAAGAAGAAAAACCAGCGGAATGAATCGATCTTTCATCCGACAAAGCGGAGGAAAGAGGAAGACCGGCGACATGGGAATCCGACGAATAATTCTGCACTCCCTCGTATGGTACAAATTACATGTTTATTCCTCCCCCCTCTCTCTCGTCAGATGCCATGTGTAGCCGGAATAATGAAGCAGAGAGAAGGATGAGAGGTCAATCATTGCTGAATGGAACTTGGCGGTTTAGTAAATTTGATAAGCAATAAAAGTGATTTATTGGCCGTAGTAGTCGCAATCTCCGGAGGGAATCCCGGTGGCCCAGGGGATCCGCCTATGTTGGTGAGTTTTTTGGTTGGTAAGCCGACACTTACCACATTTGTACACGCATTCGATCTCGTGATCTTGAAGGTTCTCATCAGTAGAATCTTCTAAGCCTTAAAAAAGAAAAAAAGGGTTGGATACTGTCGCCGGACAATTCCCGTCAGCAATCTAACTTTGCAACTGCCGGAGAATCGAACCAGTGCCCGGCGTCTACTTCCACTTAAAGCAGACCACCCTTCCTTGCGCCGTTCTCTCTGTTTCGGCTAGCACTCTCTCACAGATTCCCTAACGGAAAACTGTAGCCTTGGCCCTCAGTATTTCAACCCTGCATAGAAAATTTCGCTCTTTGGTTCAGTAAAGTGAATAGATTTTATTGCAGTATGTGACTTTTCTGTTTTCACCCGGTTCACCGCATATGTGCTCGGGTCTTGCTGACCGACCCCATACGTGGGCCTAGTCTTGCTGGCACAGAGTTAACTTGAGCTTGTTTCTTGAGTCCAATCATAGTCACACACTGGATTTCTCCCATTGTCCAAGCCCCACTGTTGCCAGCTCCTTGTTTGTACCTGCTGTGTAATAAACGGAGCAGTTCGACAGCGACCAATAGCTATACATTTATTTGTTGGGTGCACCCAAACCAAATCATGCTTCTTCCACAATCTCTTTTTTTTTTGTTATTGCAAAGGGAGGCCAAACCTAATACACATATGCATGCACCCTCCCCTCGGAATCGAAGTCGCCACCGTGCGTGCTAGTCAGGTAGCCCTGCCAGTTGAGCTAAAGCACTGGGTGCTCTTCGACTGTCTTTTTGTGAACAAAAGAATGCGACCTACAACCAAAGGAGGGTTGGTTCTGGTGGGGCGTTCACTCCACCCAAAATTTGGAATTTTAACAGGACAAAATAGGTTAATGCGTAGGTCGTGATGCATCTCATTCCCACCCAATCTCAGTGGTTATGTCGCCTCACTCCAGAAAATTTTCCATTCGCGCTACTCAAACAAAACAATGGTGCTTGGTAGCTCGCTCACCTGGCTAGAGGTTCCACTCACAAGTTGAAGCTCATGGGTTCGGTTCCGAGAGGGTGCACCTCTCTTTGGCCTCCCCATTATAGCAAACAAAACGGTGATTAACCGAGAGAGACACCGAACAAGAATCAAAGTAAATCCAATGTGAGCCTTTTTGTCATGTGGTGCGCATCATAACACCAAGCCAGTTGTGCGAAAGAGCATCACTTTTTAAGCTGGCAAAGTAGAAAAGAAATTAGCAAAAAGGAATTCTCTGCATGGAGGTTTTAACTTTTGTTCGGGAACGTAATCTCTTGTACTTTTTACATCTTAACAAATGGAGCAAAAAGATCAACCACAGAAGATGGGAATCTGCTGTATGCTTTCGTAATAACTTGGTAAGTGTGAATGCATGACTTTTCATGATTCGATCAGGTGGGTCAGGTTCGTTCGATGAAACCCACCCATTTAAATTGACCTATATTATTCAATTAAGTAATTGATCTTTTCACCCTCCCCCTCTCTTTCACACACACGCGCACGCAAACATACACTTTGGTAGTATATTATACGAGACAAATGTTAACTTAGATTCGTCACGTAGATGGGAACACCAGAGTAACAGTAATATCATTTTAGACGCTGGCTAATCTAACGAACCTCCAACTAGCTGACAACGATGTACTTTTCTTTTGTTTTGACATCACAGCATTAATCATTCGATCCCTCCTATCCTCCCTCTTCTTCTTCTCTCTCTCTCTCTCACACACACACACACACATATATATATATATAAAGAGAGAGTGGGTAGTGTGTTTTGATCAAAAGAAATGATAGTTTAGATAAAAAATATAAAGAATCTTTTATAATAACTATAATACGTGAAGTAGAAAAACAAGAAGTGCAAACTATATATATAAAAGAAAACTGGAATCTTGCATATCAGTGACATGTTGACTCATGTTTCATTATTGTTTTTCATTAGCATGGGTGTAACTTTTTAAAGTTTTAAGAGTTTTTAAAAAAGTATATAAGAAAATGTTATTGTACTGGAATTCAACATCGAGTATGAGTGAACAATGTGGTGAATATGATCCAATCAAATAGATACATACATATATACATATATATAAATAAAGTGAAAGAGGATGAGAAAAGAATAGTGTCGTCTCACAAAAAAAATGTGGAGGGTGGGGTGGTAAACAGAAAAAAAGGACACTTTAAGAGGGAAAACTGTAATCTGAATAGTCTCTTTTTGTATCTATCTATCTACACATGTACGTACATTCACACGTGCATACATACATATATGTTATATATGTATATATACATATAAACATACTTGTTCAACTAAACCATTGAACAGTCTTTGATTGGTTATTCGGATGGCACCGACAAAGCCATCACCTATGACAATAGTTATCATCCAGAAGATATTTATTATGACTTTGATTCTTTTTGAATTATATACTCTCTTCAGATCTTATCATTTCTCTCTCTCTCTATATATATATAATAAACAATTGTTAAATATAATAATGTATGATTACTTTTCATACAAAATAGAAACTCGTGTTTCTCGTGAGTGTTTTCGCTCTTTAACTTTCGGACGCCATCCATGTAAGCCATGCCCCCAAAGTCAAGAAGACAGCGACTGCAGGGAGATGTTGACTGGGATTAGAGGGGAGTGGACAACAAGCAATCCTTCCGGAAGGAGGTTACCAATAAAAATCATTTATTGAGACCCACGAACCGACGAACTTCATCATGCATACTGTAGAAGCTCGTCTAAAGCCACGCAGCATTTAATGCTTTTGTCGTTCTGAGAGAGGGAAAGACCAACGTGCGATGTCATACACTCTCTCTCCTTCTCTCTCTTCACTCACACGCTGTTGCATGCATACATATACTGTTGTTATGCACGTAAATGTGTGTCTAAGGGCTAACATTTACGGACGTATGGCAATGGGAGGTATCGGTTTGTGTGTGCCTGTGCGAGAGAGAGAAATAACAGGATTCTCGCGAGTTTATACTGTTGGACCTTAGTCATCCATGGCTTAACGATCGCATCATGGTCATTTAGTATATATTCTGAAAAATTCTTATAATTTCTATATACATATATATATATATATATATATATATATATATATATATATATATATATATATATATATATAAATATATGTGTGTGTGTGAATACTGGTCGAGTACGAGTCCAGGCATCTTAACCCCATGGGGTAGGAACAATATTGCCATTCCTACTATCATTGACCTTAGATTAGCTCAACTGTATAAAATGTCTCAAATATCTCTCAAGTTTGTTGTGGAATGCATGATACCTTTTTAGGATTGACCTGCACCATCAAATTGAATACACACACACACACACACACACACACACACACACATATATATATATATATACACACACACAAGAGAGAGAGTGGTCATAGAGGAATAAATTATAAGTTCCCATAAAAAAATTTTGCATTGCGGAGTTTAATTAATATTATCCCTTGTAATGAATGACTAAAATTATATTATTGTTTTGACAATTGAAGAGATATATATGGGGTTCAACCGCGTTGAAGGAGTCGAAGAAATTTATTCGTATTCATATCACTGAGTTGGATCAACCAACTATTCAAATCTTGATTTGATTTTTATATTAGCTGTGCAGTTCACATCAATAGAGACAGTATACATGAGTGACCATGTGAGTCCCATGCCATATCCTTGGTGCTCAACCAAAGAGCGGATTAGCTTTTGAAGAGGGCACATGGTTCTGGACGAGAAGGTGTCCTCGGTGCATTAACTCTTAGCAATTCTATCTTTGCTTGGGTTCGGTTCGGTTCAGTTCTCATCTAACTAATTATAAAAGAAAGCTTTGTTCTGATGGTGATTAACCCTCTCACTTATTACCGTAGTCCGTGTGCATAGAGTTGTTTTCCGACTTTAGTGATTCAAAAGCCGTCGCATATTATAAATATTTCAAGAAAAGGTTTTGGGCCTGAATAACACCGTTTGGAATCGCTTGATTGATAGTTTAGTTTATTCACGAACCAGTGGCCGAAAACCGGTTCCTTCATAGTTCAAACGGGAAGGTGGCTTCCATATTGTATATATACATATATATGTATATGTATATATATATCTGCTCTCTTTCTATATATATAGAAAATGCAAACCATGCATATACACACTTCTTTGAGACCAATCTTAACTGATAATCAAGGGTAGGAGAGGTTAACATTGAAAATCAAAGAGTAAAAAGGCATATGTACTTTTAAAAGATACCTGATTACCTCCATATCCACTTTTCATTTTTTTTCTTTTCTAATATCAACCATTTATATTTATATTTTGCAATCAAATGGTTGAGATTATTTTATATAGAGTTTAAGAGCTCTCCACCTTCTCTTCTCTCTCTATGTATAATAGTTCTTGAAAAAATTACATACCAAGGCACTAAGCCATGCACTTCCATCCACCCTCAACACACAGTAGCTACGGTCATGTTGGTAAAAACAGATCCATATTTTCCTTCAATGCACCTCTTTCTCTCTCTCTCTCTCTCTATATATATATATATTCATTTTCCTACAATTGAGATTTCGTTTTCTATCAAGCAAAATCTATTCTGCCTTCCTACCCATCTCATCATAATCACGTGATAGTCGTTTTGTTTATTATGAGCAAATCTACGATTTCTTCTTGAGTGTCCCATCATTTGATTGGAGGTACGCATCAAAACTTGGCGGATAGCAACACCACACACTTAACTAGATGATACGACCCGAGCAGACATGAACATGGAGTACTTGTGTTCAGATCGTCAGCTAAATGAGCCGTTTAATCTTGCGCCTAGATTACAAACTGCATAAGAAGGACGTCCAAACTACAAAAGGTTTCGCTTGTTTCCCAGACACATTTATCAATTGCTCCAAATATTCTCTCTCTCTCTATATATATATATATATCTTGTTATCAGTTAGAACAGCTTGGCAATAACATTTCATCCAAGTCAAGTGAATGGTACCCATTTTGGTGCCTGCAGGGTGTGATCTGCTAGATTACCTGATCGAACTAGATTTTCAATAAACCTCCATGAAAAGCACTTTCGGGTTGTGTCCTTTCACACGATGCTTGAAATTGCCACCTCTAGCTTATCTTTTCAGCATTTTGAGTAATAAATTGAAGATATGGTATTCAGTATTAGATTCATGAAGTTTACATCATTCAAGATAAACACACAACTATCCATGACAGGAGTGCTTGGACTTGGGCTGCAAGGATGCCTTCTGGAACACAAAAATGCAGAAACAGTGCTTGGGGTTAGGGGGGAAGACCGAACCCTAAGACAAAGAGAGATGCACCATCCTGAGAGTTGGAACTCCCCACCAACAGCAAGGACGTCAAAGCGCCCAGCTGGTTGAGCTGACACTCTGGGTGCACGGCAGAAATAGTGCCTTTAAGCTACATATAATTGCATTGAAGATGAGAAAAATTACTGTTGGAGACAAAAATTAACACCAACAGTATGCTTGATTAGTAGTTCTAAGAACCTGGTACTAAAACTGTAAGCTTAGACCTACATGAGTTTGTAATGATGGTTCTAAAACTGCAGACTTAGACCTACATGAATTTGTAATCATGATTCTTTAAAACTTTGGAAAAACATGGTGATGGACTTTGGAAAACTTTGAAAAAACTGTATGATAGGGTACCAAGGGAGGTTCTTTGGAGAACTTTGGAAAAAAGAGGTATCCCATTGACATATATTAACCTTATAAGAGACATGTATGATGGTGCAAAAGCATGTGTGAGGACTCATGAAGGAACGACAGACTTCTTTGAAGTTAATATTGGGTTACATCAAGGATCAACTTTAAGTCCATACTTATTTATAATGGTGATGGATGAGTTAACAAAACATATTCAAGATGAAGTACCTTGGTGTATGTTATTTGCATATGACATTGTATTAGTGGAGGAGCTAAGGAAAAAGTTCATAGAAAATTGGAACTATAGAGAGAAACATTAGAAAGCAAAGGTCTCCGACTTAATAGAACAAAGATAGAATATATGGAATGTAAGTTTGATCATTTGGTTACTTCAGAAGACATAGAAATTAAAATTGGCACACATTGCATTCACCAAAAGGAAAGTTTTAAATACCTCGGGTCAATTTTTCAAAGTGATGGAAGAATTGATGGAGATGTTACACATAGAATTAATGGTGGTTGGTTAAAATGGAGAGGAGCATCAGATATTCTTTGTGATAAGAAGATACCATTAAAATTAAAAGGTAAATATTATAGAGCAACAATTAGGCCTGCCATGTTTTATGGTTGTGAGTGTTGGGCAGTTAATCATCAACATGTACAAAAGATGTTTGTGACAGAAATGAAGATGTTGAGATGGATGAGTGGTCATACAAGAAAAGACCGTATACATAATGAGGTTATTAGAAACAAATTAGGAGTGGCACCAATAGAGGATAAAATGAGAGAACATCGTTTAAGATGGTTTGAACATATAGAAAGAAGATCAAAAAAAGAACCCGTAAGAAGGTTAGAAAAACTAAATTTGGAAAGTACTAAAAGAGGTAGAGGACGACCACAAAAGTGTTGGAAAGAAACAATAAAGAATGATCTAGCTTATTGGGAGTTAACTGCTAACATGGCACACGATAGGGATCTGTGGAAACAAAGAATTGAATTTTCATACAAGTAACACATGAGAGAAGGTGTTTAGGTTTTTGTGTAAAATCCCATGAGTCGAGTTCATGGTGTCAATATTTTTTATTGAAATTGGAACTATGGAACCATAGTTCCATGCCGGAGATGAGTTCCGTGTTTAACGGACAACAGAACTTAGAACTGCAATCACCAAAAATCAAGATCCAGTTTAGTTTCCCTGGAACCAAATAAAATACGCCCCAAAGTGCAGGAGGAAAAATAGCTCACGGTGTTCATAAATTATCGGTCGTCTTTGATACGGCGGAGTGTATTGGCTCTTCCTCCCTTTGTAAAAGAAAGAAATTAACACCGAAAGTGGCTTCGGCATTGCCAAATGATCCCCCTAAGGTATTATTTTCAATACCATCACAGAAAAACTTGTAGCTGTTACTAAAACAATGATTTGGGTGCAAAACTGATGCAATTGACAACGAAACTTATTAAAGAGCGGTGATCTATCGAAAGCACATTCTGTTTTTGTATGCAGGCTTAGCTAACATCCCAATACAAGGATATGAAACGTAGCCTAAACTGCGTATTGTGGATTCTGCCGGCAGGCGGCGGATTTAGCCGGAGTTATCACCAAGAGATCCTGCAGGGTTGACATGATGGAAGAGAGATCTTAGCATGATCAAGACATAACTAACACTTTGAGTTTGCAAGAATTTCAATGCGGTGGTGGATGTGGGTTTTCTCATATGTAGTTAGTTTTTGCAATGTGTGTGTGTGTGTGTGTGAATAACATGATGTGAGTTTGCAAAAACTTGAGTAGTTGATGAGCAGCTAGGTTCACTTGCACCCTATACCTAGACATGTCTGGTTCCTGTTTCAGAACTGCTAGTTTCGGGACGGTAAAGAAGTAAAGCTTTACCCTGTGGGAGTCAAACTCTCCATCTGGTCCCACAGTAGGAGACACTCAACTTGTAATTTTTAATGGTAAAATATATATGACCTTTATTAAAGAGTGGTTTGAAACTGCCGGTTTCAGTTCCAGTTCCAGTTTCAGGTTGGTTTTCAAAAATCAGGAACCATAACTGAACTGGGGGTCCTCAGTTCCCGTTACGATTCAGGGGCAGTTTGGTTCCGGTTCAAACTGTAGAGCTGGTTCCAAACCAGCCATACCCCAAAACCAGTTCTTATTTCTGTACTAAGTGGGATGACTTCTTAATTGTGATTGTGTTCTATCCTGTCTTACCTTAAACCATGTAATTAATTAAAAAAATTATCTATCTCACAAATTGAATAGTTGTCATGGTTATATATGATTCCCTTTTTTTGTGGGTCTCTAAATCTACATTCTCTCTTTACATATATAGAGGGGGAGAAAAAGAAAATGGTATATCATGTATGTACATATATATACTTTTCGTAGTGTGTTTTTAAAATTCAAATTTTAATAGTTCATTTAAATTGAGATTTGTACATCTATGTTAGCACCATATACGAGATTTTCTTTCTTTCGTTTTCTATATAAAATGTAATAAATGCATACACTCATTCATGCTTAAATCAATTTAGTTTTTTTAACAATGATGAAGATTTGAACTTAAAAAGTAAAAAATAACATCGGTTTTTTTATATTTAATGTTTTGTCATTTTAACTATTCCTCTCAAAAATCAAATTAATTGAATGATAAAATAGATTTGAGAATCGATAAAATGCGTATGCACTATGCTACAAGGGAATTCTAGTCGATCAGTGTGACGACCTTACGCTCAACTCGTTCACATTTCAAACTTGAGCAAAGCTGGATTCGAGCTCGAAAAAACTAAATCGCATGCGATTCGTATGGACTCGCTCACTAACTCACTTGGTCTTTCGTCTATTCGTAGCAAGTGTCGACGAAACAGTGAAAGATGTTTAAAGCGAGTGTCAGGCACAGGCAGAATGTAATAAGGAATGGTCGGTTCGTCGTAAATAGGTGATAACTTGCGAGTATTTTCGTAAATGCCTTCAACCAAACGTTTCGCTTTCCACGTTTCTTCAACTTCTTCCCAACTCCTGCGTCTGTCCATCCACTTGGACTCTCGCGAGATTCGATCTCCGGCGAAGCGAAGATGATGCACATGACATTCTACTGGGGGAGACGGGCGATTCTCCTCTTCGATGGCTTTTAGAGATGTTGATTGTGGATTGTCATAGCCTAACCGATCCAAATAGACATTCAAATGTGTATTGGGAACGCTAGGGTCTTTCACGAGTATCCCTTTCATATGTGGATTGTCCAATATCATGGTGTCGTAGGCTTTTAGAGATGTTGGATTTTGGAGATTGGAATTGTCAAACTCGCTACCCCAGGCTTCTGCGAGAAATGAGATGATGCACGTCTTCAAGGTGTGGGTTTCAGTTAGCCTTTACACTTATTCGCCGTCTCCAGCATGCGAAGGGTGTCAACAGATTTGTGTAGGATGCAGTGAACACCCTTTGACTCGCCTTGCACTAGCACTGGTAAGTCTTAAACAAATAAGTGTAGTACTATGATGAGTTTGTGTAATTCTTAGTTGCATAAGTAAGTATTATAAAATTGATTGAGTAATCTATGTGAATGAACAGGCAAGGTAGGGGAAAGCAATGATAGCTGGAGGTATATCTCTCAATAGTCTTTTACCCTATTTATAGAGCAAACGAGTTCGTTTGCCCTAAACAAGCTGTTGAATAAATAGGCTTTTTAGGCCTTTCATGGAATTGGAGACGGCCTAGATTTCGTTGTGAGCGGCATGGCCTAATTTGAGTCACATATAGAAGTCAATTTTAGTTAACCGACTTATTATTATACTTCGTGGCCTATGTGGACATTTAATAGCCATACTTAAGTCGGTAGTGCTTTAACCAACTTATGTGAAAACTTCTTACAATCTCCCATCATTTTCAAATAAGTTTGAAATTAACATTGTATACAGATCTTATATTTGTAATAAAGGTATCTCGTGGATTTGAAACTTTACGTGGTAAGAAATGGGGTTCTTATTCATCCAAATTGAACATCCAATCCATATGAAAAGTATGCACAACTTACATATAAGATCACGATATTAGTGATGTTAATTTGGTTGACACTTTAAGAATCCAAGTCCAAGACTCCATGAAGTGGCCTCACTTTACACTCATCCAGGTAGACTTTATTAAAAGTGCCTCACACAAGAGCCTTCTAGTAGATGCTTGCTATAGGTCTAGTGAGAGCAGACCTCAGTTTGGTCTTATCACTTTTATAGGACCAAGTACCTTTCACCTTGGGAATCTTCATTAGCAAATACTTAACAATTATACTAATAATATACTTTGTCTCAAAATACTCAAAACTTGAAAGTTGTTTAAGTATGAGTCAAGCTTTCATCATCTGTGATTTTATTGATGGACCTGAGACCCATCCCACTTGACGTTTTAAGCATGAAATCTCTTCTCTAAAGGATCCGTAAGTTTCAATTTTGATCTTATATAAACAACATAAATAACTCCATCCATTTCTGATCACATCTCTCTTATAACTATGTCTTGGACCAATATATTTGGATTTCTTATTATATGCTTGGCAATATGCCTTTGACTGAGTATTTTGTTGTTACACTTTATCGATATTAGCATCATGAGCTTTGGCCATATTGGTATCTCATGTAGCAAGTTTCTTAGCTACTCTGCTTCCTTCTCTATCACAGCTAATGCAATAAACTCAGCAGCTATAGTGTAATCAACAATACATGTTTCTTTAAAATCCCAGAAACAACATTCCCATCAATTACCTCTTGGAAAAGCATGGTGTTCTCAAGCTATAGTTCACTTTACTGTTACAAGTTCCAATTGCTTACAACTAAACTAATATGCAAACTAGAAGCACTTAAGTCCAATCTAATCTTCTATACTTTATAAAAACATCATTATTTCATGTCTTTGACTTTGGTCTATGATATTGATCTTAAGTCATTGGCATCTAGTTGCTGCTTATCGTTAACATTCACCAAGCTTGCGTCCATATCTACCATTTTATTGTTATTTCTGACTTCTTTAGAAATACCTGTTATTATTGGTTACCCGAATTATCTATATCTGGATTGGAATTACTACTTTCATTATTAAGGTTGGCCACATTGTCTGTGGCTTCTCTCATATTACTGTTCGTACTGTCTCTGTTTTCAAGAACTGTATGGACTAACAAATGCAACTATAAATTATGGTTCTTCAGCTTCTGTTTTCTCCCCTTTTTGTGAATTGAAAGACTGCAGATCTTATGATTGAATACCTTTGTAGGAGGATTAAGAGAGAGAGAGAGAGAGAGAGAGAGAGAGAGAGAGAGAGAGAGAGAGAGAGAGAGAGAGAGAGAGAGAGAGAGAGAGAGAGAGAGAGAGATGTTGCTTTTCTGGAAATTGATATGGAACCTATTCTTTGGAAAGGAGTTGCACCCCTCCTTTTCTGGGTGCCCATTTACCTCTCAAGCCTGTTTGAGGACTAAGTGGTACCATTTCCACTCACAAGAAAAACACAAAACTTCTAGGACCATGGGACTTTGCTTTTCAGGGTATGGAGTTGCAGGCCTAAAAGTTTCATGAGTTCTGAAGGATTCAACAATGTGAATGAGCCCTTAAGGTTGAGTTGGAGCGCCAATTATACCTGGATCTTATATACGCATCCCCAAGCAGTTACATAAATTTGGCTAAAAGAGCTGTAGTGTTGAAAATGGATTTTCTTGAGTGAAGGAATACTGGCTACTGTTCTTCTCGGTCTAATAGGCTTCTAGTTTTCTTTTGCTATTGTTTGCTACAAGTAATCAATACATGCGATGTGCTTGGTCCTTCCATTGGTTATTTTCTGCCTACGTTTCTATGGCAGCCATGGAATGGACAAGTGACACAGTGCCAATTTCGGGAGCAAGACCAGCATCGTACAGCCACAGGACTAAGTAGCGTGTCAGAGGGCAGATTTTAAGTAATTGGTTGAACTTTTCATTTCTTTTATATGTTATGAAACATGGAACTTTTATTATGGCTTTCAATTACTTTCTAGTGAATAAACAGGCTTACTGCATGCTGTGTTAGGGAGGAGCTAGCTGCAAATGGAGGAGAAGACACCAATTCATTCTCTTTGGTTGTACATGAGAAAGAAGCATTGGAGTGGTTGCTTGAAATGTATAGCCTTTGGCAGTGAATGAATAACTTAATGCTGTACTTAAGTTATCATACACTACATGCAAATTACCGAGGCTTTGATTTTGATTTTATGAAAGTTTTTCAGGAGGGCCATTAATCTGTTGTCGCGGTTGAATTAGTAGCTATTGTCCATGTTCAAGGATTACAACTTGTATTAATCCAATTACTAATTTGTACTCGTTAATATGAGAGGCATTTATGCTAACTTAATTTGTTTAAAGGTTTGAAGGTGCTGGTATTTGTTGCAAAGAGTTATTGAATGAATAGTATCAGTAGACAATCCACAGACATTGACATGCAAAATTAATAACGGGTACATTTTGAAGATCCATTTTTGTTTCTGATTTTTCGTCTTATATCTCCTCCAATTCCATATCTTAACCCATGCTGTTCAACTCAAACATGATTGTGTTGGATCTGATCACAGTTTCTCGTCTCAAGAGGCTTTCTGTCACAACACACTCCCTCTCTCTCTCTCTCTCACACACACACATACACAACTAAGCCTTTTCTCGTACTAGATGGGGCACACGTATACGCAAACACACACATATTAGATATTGAACATTTGGAATTTCTTGTGACGACAAGAAACCTCTTTGAGATGAACTCTTGGGCAGTGGTTGGAGAAGAATATTTGTTATCGTCAATTAGAAAATATTGAAGGTTAAGAAAATGTTCAACGACTTCTCTCTATTTGCGTTTGAGCTTGGCGTAGTTACATAATTGGATTAGTTGCTCTTTTGGATTTAAGTGAAGTTTTTGAAACTTGCTACTTGCGTTAGTATTATGAAGACCGGACACGAACACGGCCTCAAAGTCCATTTGGTTTATTACTTAAATTGCGGAAAAGAATCAGTCCTTATTAGGGTTGACATGTTTCTTGACACGAGCGCGAAACAATGGGGATACAACCTATAACACGAGATTTCCCTCATGATTCAAAAGCTCTGAGATCCTGTTGTAAACGAAAATAGTCCGCTCGTGGTTGAGTTCACCTGTTTGACAACATACCTGAAACATGAAATAAACCCTACGGTTGCTGTCATTCGCGGTGGCAAATCGGGTCAATAGGTTATATTTTGATTAGGACATTTTGGGTTCAAGTAAAGAGTCGGTCGACACTAATCCAACCCATTACTTTGAGCCTCTTTTCAAAATGCATACCTGACTTGATCGGGTTTGGATGAATCTAGGTTGATCCATAATGACGTATATATAATGCGTATTACACATTCATATATTGTATATGTATATAAATAACATTGTAATACATACATATGTATAATCGGGGCGGGTTCAGGTGATAGGACCCCACTTTTATGGGGTTGCTTCGGACCGACCCAGACCCGGATTCTCTAGGCTTTTCGGGTCGGATTAATGAAAGGTGGTGGCGAAGAAAAAAGAGGGGAGAGAGAGAGAGAGAGAGCCGCCGTTCACCGGGGTTTCGGGAGCCAAGGGAGAAAGTGAGAAAGAGATGGCGTCGTTGGACGTGAACATGGTGCCAGCCGAAGAGGGCTCGAGCGGCCCCGGACCGAGCTCATCAGCTACCACCAAGAA
Source organism: Brasenia schreberi (assembly GCA_036023115.1). Taxonomy (NCBI): domain Eukaryota; kingdom Viridiplantae; phylum Streptophyta; class Magnoliopsida; order Nymphaeales; family Cabombaceae; genus Brasenia; species Brasenia schreberi. The sequence continues at coordinate 6,148,708 of JAYKKT010000059.1, read as the reverse complement.
GCCCAAGCGATTCGAGATCAAGAAGTGGAACGCCGTCGCTCTCTGGGCGTGGGGTATCAACCAGTTCTCTTTTTCTCCTTCTTCATCCTGCAGACTGCATTGGATTTGTTCTTTTTTAGGGGATTATAATTGGGGTTTCCCTTTCGTCTTGTTGGTTGAGTTCTTTCTGCAAACATGTGGCAATGCTTTTCTCCTGACCCATTTGTTTTGATACTTGTTTGCGTTGTGTTCTGATCGTTGTAGACATTGTGGTTGACAACTGTGCTATTTGCCGGAACCATATCATGGATCTCTGTGAGTCCTCTCTCTCTCATATACAAAGGCACACGCACACACACACACACCTTGGGAAATTTAGGGAAATTTAGGGAAATGAAGCTCCCTGATCGAGATGGAAATTTTCCAAGATGATTACTTTGAGGGTTTCCGGATAGATCGTCAAGTTGTATAATTTGTTGCTAATTCTGGAACAGGCATTGAGTGCCAAGCCAATCAGGCGAGCGCTACAAGTGAAGAGTGTACTGTTGCTTGGGGTATGCAACTTGGACTTAAATTCAACTGTAAACTTTTACTTTTCTTATCTCCGCTGGAAATTTGGAACACTGTTTTTTTTGGTTTTCCAATCATTCTGTTCTCTGTGTCTATACAGCTGTTTGTTTAACTTGTCTTTGCAACTTGTTTAACATTTTCTTGGTGTCCGTTGCTTATCACTTCGTTCAGGAGATTGGGAGAAGTTATGATCTAGTCTGTGCATGTATCTCTTATTAGATGCACGAAGGAATACTAGGACACAATGTACATAAATGAAGATGTTGAGTTGGGTGGATGGTCACACAAGGAAATATCATATACAGAGTAAGATTATTAGAAACAAATTGGGAGTGACACTTAAGATTGTTTGGATACGCCGTATGAGAAACTAGATTGTGAAAATGTTAAAAGAAGAAGACCACAAAAGTGCATGATTTAGCATACGTTGAGTTAACATTTAGCATGGCACATGATCAAGCTCTATAGAAACAAAAGAAACCATGTAACTGATCCCATCTAATATAGGAAAAGGCGTAGTTGTTGTTGTTGGGATGCTCTCTCTCTCCCTCAAAAATTCAATTCAACAGAAGTATATCTTACAGATTGGTAGAAGTATGCCTTTTGGATTCATTATAACACTTGCATGCCTTATATTCATTAGGTGCAAATTTACTTAATCTAAAGCACTTGCGGATATCATATTGTAACTTATGTCAAACTAAAAGAGTCACTGACACGCATATATCATATCATATGATGTTTTGTCATTTCAAAAGACATAAATCAGAAAAATGTAAAACGTTTACAAGTTTTGACAAAAACTACATACATCACTAGAAAAGGTTTAAGGCTATAAGCATCAAGTTGATACTTTGAGGTGCTTAGATCTGTTAGTATCAAAGTCTATGGTCATTCAAAGCATAAATTACTTACCAATTTGTCCAACTTCAGTAATTTGGTTTTCTAAATGATTGATATTCTTTGGTTGAGGCCAGTTGTCTAACATTGTAGGGAACTCTTAATCTCTTAGCAAGCTAAAACTTGAATAGATGCCATACTATTAGAATAGCATGTATAATGCTATGGATTAGAATAACTAGAAAAGGAGACAATATGTCTTTTCTCAGTCTCACTACATTGAGAAAGTTTTAAGAAACTTGACAATTTATCTTGTTTCTAGTCCTTCTAAAAATGAAGCTAATATCTTGTTTATAATCATAACGACGATCACACCTTTGAACAAGTAAACTGATTTCCTGTTATAGCTATGCTATGATTAGATCTTTGGTCAAAAACATACAAATCTATGTTGTTTGTATATTCTCAGAACAAAATCTTAAAGCTGATTTGCCGAAAGGATTGATAATTGACCTTATGAGGAAAGCTTAGATAGGGAGTGTCTTAGAATCAAATACTAGAAAGTTTTATCTTATTTACCTTTTTCACGGCAATACTGGCTTTCAATACTCGGACATAAGTCTGTCTGTAACTAATCTTCAGGATAATCTTCACCAAGGAACTGTCTATTTTAAATATGAGTTGCTAAGGTACCTTTTCCGTCGCATATTTTGCATGTATATCAAAGATGTATATCTAATTGGTCATGACATTGTCTCCTTTGAGAGCCATATTGTGGCTGTGAGAGTTGCCTGAATATTACTTATGAAATTTCATCAATTTGCATATGATAAGAGCTGGTATCTTCATTCTTTCTAACAGTCCATTCAATAGTCGCTCATTTACCTGTATAGGACACTATCAAATCATTGCAAATTGTACATGATCTCAAATTTCCATTCCATTCAAAAGGACGACTACATGGATTGGCTATGGATCTTCTGTCACAAACTGTTCGAGATCTGTCTTTGGTGCCTGTTCATCTGTTGTATGATGTTGATGTGGTTCTTATTTGTTTTTGCAGGTGTCTGTAATCATGCATTTCACTTCCATTGCATTAGTCGATGGCTCAAGACACGTCAAGTGTGCCCACTGGGTAAATTCTTCCCACTTTCTTGCTTCGTAATGCCTTGCTATCTTCTAACAGTTGTTGTCACGACATAGATTACACTGATCAGTGTTCTCTTTTGTTCATATTGCGTGCAGATAATAGTGAGTGGGAGTTCCAGAAATATGGGCACTAGAGGTGCTTTTCCTTACCGACACACTGGAATTTCAGCTTCTTTTCTAGGCTGAGTTCTCTTTTGTGAGTTATAGCTTGAACCCTGGATTCTGAATGTCATCAACTGTTTGCATCTCATTCTTTATGGTCCTTGAAAACCATGTATAGTTTTCACTCGACATCCAACTTGTGCAACGAGTGGTTCCAAGTTTTTAGCAAATTCAGTTATTTTCAGCAAGTTCAGTTACATCGCTTCTGTTTGCATTTCGAGGCTCAACATTGTAGAATAATTGAACTGATTGAATATCGGTTTGGTCCAGTTATAGTGTTAAGGTGTCTGGTTCGATATACACCATAGTTGCTTTATAGTACGAATGAGTGGTGCTGGGCTTTGAGCCACCACCTCCGTTTGAGCTTCTACCTTCTACAAACTAAGCACATATGACGAACCTCTTTGAGTACCTCACCACAACCACGGTTTTGTCTGTTCTCGTTCTCCAGATATTGGTTTTGGGATACTAGTATGGCTACCAGAATGAGAACCTCGAGTGTCATCTCGGTCCTTTATACTTCAGTTTTTGCGCAAGTGCATCAGATATGCTGCATTCCTGGCTCTATGGTTTGTATACTTTAGTACAGGGGCTGGGTCCCTAAACGGGGATGGGGACTGGGACCATGATCCCTGCCCCCACCCCACCCCTCCCCATGAACATCTCTAATCTAAGGGTCAAGCTAACCCCGTTGTTTTTACGTAACGTGTTCTGCACTTCAAGTCAGGAATGTGGTAAAGTCGATCGTTGTAAACATCATCACTCATCAGCATTGTCAACAACGATGATCCCTCTCTCAAGAAAGTCAGTGGGTTCAGTTTTGTCTTGTGACTCCTTCCGGAATTTACCAAATGTGTGCTTGCATTCCTTTGGCATACCAAAACGTTTGTTGCACCCAGCCCGTTAGGTCCACTGGCAGGGTGCTCTGACGCCCTTCTGCTGGTGGGAGTTCAAATCTCAGGGAGTTCGGCCTCCCTTTGTGTAACAAGAGAAAAAACCTGTGGAGCATATGGATAGCTAGTATTTAATTTTTGGTATGCAATTTTGTAGTTTCATCGATATTGTAATTCTTTGCAATCCATGGTTTCTCTATTTTGATATTTTGAGCATATCGTTTTTACATGAAACGATGCACACATATATGGGGTCAGTCAGATCGGATACGAGTTTAAAAGAAGACGACCGGAAGTTAACACCGGTGAGGTCCGGGTGGGCTTCATTTTGATCCGACCCAGACCTGTTGACCCGATTTGCCACCCGTCCCTCTAGCGTGGCTTTTCTAGGACGATTTTTCTGTCGTTTGAAAGAGACGCGTTGCCCGCCCCCTGAGGAGAGAGAGAGAGATGGAGATGGCAGAGAGACAGAAGAGGGAATTGAGCAGACAGCAAGAGGAGAGAGATAGAGTGAGGTTGGTAAGGAGGAGAGAGTGGAAGGGGGTATCAACAGAAAATCATGTTAAATTAAGTGAACGGGCTTAACTTGATTACAAAATCGTGCCAATCACATGTTAACCTGAAGGATAACTGGTTAGTTTTTTGCCCTCTAAATGTTAAGCAAGATTTCGGGTCATTTTCGTGTCAAGGTTTAACCTGATCGGTGTCCACTTTTTTCATTGCAAAACCAAACATTCTGGGTCGTGTTAGTGTCAGGATTACCTGTTATGTCTTGTATTGTTGTCCAAGCCTTGAGTTGTGAGAAGATAATTCATGTCCAATTGTTTGTTTCAGGAGGAAAGATTTTTATTGTTATTGTTGTCGTCAAGAATGTCGACTCAATTGAGATAACACTTGTAGTAATTTGTTAGTATGAACTTAATGTGGTGCCAAGTGTGTCAGCGGATTCTTACTATCATTTTCAAAGGGGAGGATGAATGGCTTTAGGCGATAAAAGTGAGTTTTTGAAGATCCGACTGTGTGTATCCCAATTATTGTCAATATCACACCTTTAGGAATACGCAGCACTGTCCTGTTGAAAGGTAAAGTTGAGAAGTCGGTAAGCTATGTTACATCTACTCCTAAAGAAAATAGAGAAGAACTATACTAGAGATAAAAAGAATTACAATGTTAATTGATTTCATTCATGCTTCAACAATTATTATTTATAGACTTCCACCGAGACAACAGTTGGATGTGTCTTTCATGCACACAATTTTCAATAACTTCTCGCACTCCTTATCGATGTTGCCTTTGTGTCGCAATACTAGACATGATTCTTATGCTCTCCCTTCATTACTTCATACCTTAAGGTTCATATGGGTTGTGAGCTTAAACTTACACCTTGTCTTTTTGAGGCCCTCAAAAGGTTTGCCACATACACTTCAATTTTTTTAGGTCGTCGGTTATTTGATGGTAAATTAAGAGTTTGTGCAAAGCTGCACGGCACGTTGTGAGCAATCGCATTCCTTATCCCTTCATGAAAGTGACGGAAAAAGGGCTACATGCTTATATGTATGTGAGTTACATTTGGGCCGGGTTCATGAATCAAGAACATTAATGGTTTTGATTAATTGATCCGCCCCGTTTGACAGAATCCGGCTCTTGCAAAACCCATGAGGGTTTGTTAAGAGAGTCGGGGGACAATTTCAAGCTCCGGGTTCTTTTGTGTCCAAAACAGGTTATTTGAGTACAACTTGCTTTTTTCGTGTCATTTGGGGAGGACGAGAACACAAACTTTCACGTCACCTTTGTGTTTGTAATATATTGCCAGCAATTTCATGTTTCGGTTTGTTCTCATGTCATATGAAAGAGCCGACAACCCACAAAGAAAAGCCATTCTCGTGTCAGGTCTTGCACTGAAAAGAACCTGGATTTTGGACGAGGTCCAACACTTTGGCACCCCAATGTGGGTGTAGCAATTTCCTTTTCCGGGTTGTGTTTGTGTCATTTTGATGTTCATATCAAGAACATCATAACCTGAATGCCACCCAATATTATATTACTTCTTTCTTTCTTTTTTGTTACAAGAGGAGGCCGAAGTGTAACACACACCCACACTTGGATTCTCTGAGAGTTGAACTCCCCGCCAACAGCCACAGTGCTATAGCGCCTTGCCGTTGGGCTAACACTCTGGGTGCACAAACACTCACTTCTTGGGTGGTGTCTATATCTCTCTTTTCATATTACCAGCGACTTTGCGTTTTACTTGTCTTTTTTCATGTAATTTCCTGTTCGTGTAAATACAGCAACCTGGACACGAACTGACTTTTCAGGTTGCGTTAGGTGAGCGTGAACATGGACTTTTGGGTCGTATTCATGTTTTCTTCTCTTTCTTTTTACCTTATATTGCCAGCATACCTCTAAATGGCATTAGTATAGGATAGTGGGACCGAGTCCAATTATGGTGAAGAACCAATACATCTCACGTAGAGGGTTGCTATTATATACATCAAGTGGCTCAATAATTCAACACAGTTTTTTTTTTTACAAGAAGAAGCCAAAGCCTAACGTACACACCCTCTGAGAGTTAAACTCCCACCAACAGCAACGGTGCTAGAGCGCTCTTCCGTTGAGCTAATGCTATGAGTGCATTCAACACTTTTACTGTCCACATGCATACAGAAAGCTATGTGAAGTGGCCAAAAAAATTCTCCCTTCGTCTTCAAAGAAGGAAGATTCAGCAAGGCAGCAGGTTGAAAATATTACTTATTAATGTGCGACAACAATCACTATTGATGGCTTTCCTACAAGTCCGCACATTCGCATTTAAAAAAATATATATTGTTACAAAGTTGAGGCCGAAACCAGGTATGGATGCTCCAAGTATCGAACTCATGACCTTTATCTTGTGAGTTGAGTATCCTACCAGGTGAGCTAACAGTCAGTGGCCTCATGGATAAAATCTAAAAAATAAAAAACCAGCATGAATTTGTAGAGATTTTATAGACGCCGGCTTGCCTGAATTTCACTCAACTAAACTTTGCCTCCCCCTATAAAATTTTCTAATTTTACCACCGACTGTTATGATAAAACATGCTTAGCTAATGAACTGTTGATGGGATTTAGTGCATTAGTATTTGGAAGGATGAAAGCCTTTAAAATAAACTAGTTTAATTTTTATTACGGTTGTCAAGGTACCTAATGATTTGACAACATGCATACCCACCTCATTAGTTGGGTTCACAGGGTTTTAACACACACATGCACAAACACATATTTGTGTCCTGTGCATGTGTGTATATATAATCTAGCAAGCTAAACAACAATTAAGCCTTTTTCTTATACTAGATGGAGCATGCTACATGAATTCTTTGTTTGCATAGAGCCTGGTCATATAACACACTAATAGTTTACTCAACAAAAATGAGACCATTATTTATTGTATTCTTCGAATACTTTGATAATCTTCTTCTCTTTCAACATTTTCACTAACTTTTTGTACTTTCTTCTCGATTCTTCTTTGGGTAAACTTTTCACATGTTTAAATAATCTTAAATGATTTTTTCTCATTTGGTATTACTCTTAGTTTGCCCCAAACAACCTTATTACAATTTTTATATAACAACACATCCATGTTAAACCTGGATGACCGGTCCCAAACCCAAAAAAGAAAGGAAGAGGTTTGTGTTTGTCCTTTTCCTACTAAGCTGGTGACACGAAGCAACACTTTTAATGTGGGCCTAAATCATGCACAGGTAGATCTTTTAGGTGCGTAAAGACAAATACGCACGCGAACAGGCTGTTGTCAATGGCGGTAATGGGAAAATCGCCATACTTCCCTTCAAGAACAAAAAAGGCACGAAAATGGGCACCCACCACGTATCCCACTCTGTTTATCGAATAAGGGGTCTTAATAAATTGCGTTGCCCAAAACAGGCCGGTGCCTAAATTTATGCCCGTTGCTCTTATCTTTTGTCGTTTTTTAATACAAAACTGATTCTAAGGCAATTTGCACTTTGCAGTGCATAAAAAGGGAAAAGATGAAAGATAAAAGGCGCAACCGTCACTCACGTTTAAGCTTACACCTCCAATGAAAGGTGTAATAACAAGACTGCATCAAATGACCCTTAACTTTCAATTATCAATTTAGTTCTTCGTAAACAACAGTAAGAGATCTCGCCGGAAAATAAAACGAGAAGAAATGAGAAAATGTGAAAGCTTAAAAGAAGAGTATTGAGCATTTGTTATCAAATGGGCAAGCCCAAGTTAGGCAGACCCTACCTGACGCGCGGACATCTCGGTGCCCATCCGTTTGAACCCACGACATAACTGTTGCAAGAGAAGATCAGCAGCAATTCGTAATGAAGATTGCAAATGGCTTCCGTATCTTACGACTAAGATACTGAGGTATGAATAAGGTAGAATTGGTATATCTACCAACATCAAAGTTACATCATAAAATAATATAAACAGGAACAGGGGTCGACTCACAAGCCATGAATAGGGTGCAGGCCACCCGAGCTGCTAAAGAGCTTACATGAGCTCAGCTCAAGAAAGCTCAAACTGCACTTATCTTTCAAGCTCGAGTTCACTAGTACTCATATAAAGTAGCCAAATAACAGGAGCTGAGCTTGATCAAGTCAAGTTTAATCGAGTTAAGAGAGCCAAGCTTGAGTGAACGAAGCTTGACCGAAATCAAGTTCAACCCAAGCATTTTCTAAAGGATTCAAGTTGAGCTCAACCATACTCCAACTTGACTTGGCTCGATTATACCCTTAGTCCGGAGTTCGGAACCTAAGGCATGCATCTGGCTTCGGCCTCTCTAATGTACCCAAAAAGGTTGCATTATAAAGTATCTACAGATATAATAATGTGAGAAAAGGCTTCGTCAAAATCAAGGTATAACCAACGAAGAGCAGTAGCTCACCTGGCTATAGGGTCGACTAACAAGTGGGAGGTCATGAGTTTGATAACTGCGCATGCATCTGGCTTCTGCCTCCCGATGTACCAAAAAGAATTAAGGTATGCCAGGTTCTTTAGGCATGTTTGTTGAAAAATTCAATAACTCGTGTTCTCTGATGAAGATTGCAGATACAGCCCTCTGTAGGATGTGTTTGAATCAGCCATCACCAGCCAGTGCAGAGTCCTTAAGAGGCACTCTTTGACACCTCTTGTGCTCATAAAGTTTCTGCTTACAAAGAAAAAGTCGGGAGTTCCAAGTCTCCCTCTTTCTTGGTGATAGCAAAGGACACACATGGCTTCCGTGGAATTTCAGATATCAGAAAGCCAAAGTCCATCCATGTCCAACAATTCAAACACACTCTTAGACACCCTCCTAGTCGAACTAAAAAGACAAATCATGATTACCCATGCCAATAGATTTAGAATATAATAGCAACTGATCATGAACCAAATCCGATGCTTAGTAAGAAAATTTTGACTACACAAGGAAACAAATGAATCAACTTCATCCTTAGTGGTGGAAATAAACAGAGCAAGGGCCAACAGATTCAAAACAGAATCTAGCAGAGAAACCAGCAGATTATTTTGTGATTCTACAAAAATATCAAAGTCAGCAATATGGTGAAGGTAAAAAGGAAGAGCTTTATTTCTAGCATAACCAAGAAGGGATACAGCAAATATTGCTACAATTGAGCCAACTACGTGATACCTTGGGGCATTTTGGAAAAGAACATGTACAGCAACTGCAGTCAGGGATGCAGCAAGAGCAATCTGGTAAGCCGCAGCTGGGACTACAACACGAGCAATCCGGTAAGCTGCAACCACAACTCGGAATACAACATGTGCAATCCGGTAATCTGCAACCACAACTAGGAATACAGCACGAGCAATCTGGTAATCTGCAACCACAACTCGGAATACAGCACGTGCAATCTGGTAATCTGCAACCACAACTCGGAATACAACACGAGCAATCCGGTAAGCTGCAATTGCAGCTCCGAATGCAGCATGAGCAATCCGGTAAGCGGCAGCCACACTTCGGAATACAGCACGAGCAATCCGGTAAGCGGCAGCCACACTTCGGAATACAGCACGAGCAATCCGGTATGCTACAACCGCAATCTGTGCAGGATAGAGTTGGCAGCTTACAGCAAGAGCAGCTTGGTAAAGGACAACTGCAATTGGGAACGCAGCAAGAGAAGTTGGGGACGCAGCAAGAGCAACCAGGCTCAGGGCAAGTGCACTCGGGCAAAGAGCAACTGCAGTCAGGGCAAGAAAGTATTGGCAGCTCACAGCAAGTCTTGCAGCTGCAGGTGCAACAAAATGCTGCACAACAACACTTCCAACATCCATGGCAGGAGCAGCAAGGTTTTGGCGTTTTAACTGAACAGTTCCTCCTGCAGCAGTTGCTTGTGCAGCAGTTGCTTGTGCAGCGGAAGCATGGTAAATTGAAGCAGAAAATCATACTGCAAACAGAACAGTATCATCAAGAGATGAACATCTGCTTTCTTTCTATTTCTCTACCAGAACGATTCTAACAGAAACAGATAAAAATAAAGAAATCAGCTTTTGTTATATTTCAGATAAAGGATTAGTCCAAGTCTAGCTACAGAAAAGCTCCATTAGGTAGCAATGAGCAATGCCTACTGTATAAATTAGACTCATGATAAAACGTTTTAGGGAAGACAACAACAAGAAACGATCAGAGTACCTCAAGATTTGAAGATTGTAGTCTCTTTGGTTGGTAAATATTTCAAGCTAGAATCTAGAATGAACACAAATAACTATTACAGAACACTGTTCCAGTAGCAAATTAGCAATGCGTTCCAGGATGCAACAGGTGAAACAATTGCAACCTCAAAAACAGAAGATCCGATGGTTAAGCATCTGCTTGTGCATTGCAATATACATATGTGAGCAGCAATAAGAAAACCTCTTTCTTATTCAAATGAAAGTTCATCATTTTTGTTACAACTGGGAAACAATCTTGGAGGCATTCATCTGCCTTTGGCTATAGTGTTGTTTATCTACTTAATTAACTTATAATAAGATTCAGCCCGAAAATTCCTGATAAAGATTAGCATGGTTAGGAGGAGCATTTTGTTTCAGTCTATGGGTCTTTATTTAAAAAAAAAACACTCAAAATCCACTATCTGAAACTCAACATGCTTCCTATATTTAAGTTTTGAAGACATTTAACCTTATTATCCTAAAAGGCCTAGTTACCCAGGTTTCCAATCAGACTACCTCTCAATCTTTTATGGAACTCTATACAAGACCGTATAATGTGTGAAATTGCCAAAGGTTGCCTGCTAGACAAACCACAGAAACAGCAGTGTATAATATACACTGAAGGTTCCTGCCTCTTGGAAGTCTAAAGCAACAAAAACAATAGTTATCTGCTGCTTGGTTCTCAAAGATAAACACATCGAAATGAATTTTGTAAATATCATAAACCCTGCACTTTTACAGGGTACAGATCCATATATATCATATAGTATCATGAAAACATCAAAATAGCATATGATATAATACCATAGTATTGTTGGACATGGTCTGCATTTTATGTTACAGTGCAATGGGCACTAATAAATGGATGAAAATGAAGAAGGTAATGTAGGTTTGGTGTAGGATATCATCCTATGATGCGATACCCTGTCTATAGCATCTGTTCAAGCAACCCCGAATGCCCATCAGTTAGCTACTTCAGACGAATATTCACAAGCAAGGACCTCTCGAAAGACAGTGAACATGATGCCCAAGAATTGTTGAGAGATTGAACGATTGAGAGCAGGCAGATATCTGGTATCCGATGGAAGCAATCAGGTTAATAATTGATGTATGTTGACTATCAAAGTAGTCAGAAAGGGGCAGAAATTCCTCATGTAGCTAACCTCTCGGACATTTGTTCCCAGGGGCAGAAATTCACTTGGAATAGGGCTCTGAAACTCATACCTAATAAATTCTATAAACCATCTGAACAGTGAAATCAGCACTTTCCCACTTGTACAAAATAATCAATGGTCGGAGATTTGGAAGGGGAAGTCCAACAACTAGTAGAAACCATTGAGTGATTCATTAAGAATGCTACAACTGAAGCAGAGGTATATGGTACTGAATGTCCGTGAAAACAAATTCAAAATCACTAAAACAGACTTTAGTTCCCTTTCAAAATTTTCTTTTCTCCTACCTACAAAACAATAAATGTGAGGAAGAAGCACAAATATGTTTCTTGTCTGGAATGAGATGCAAATAAAAGTCAGGCTGTTCAATTAAGTAAAATATGCACGTATCAAGCAATGCACAGGATAAATTCCTGAACCTGTTCCAAAGTGTAATACCCTACCATTGCACCATATATCCCGTAAAGCAAGGTTCTCAATGCGAAAATTACTATGATAAGCAATGTAGGAAATGGCCATTTGTAAAAGTATGGCTCCCAACTGTTGAAAGGAATGAACTAATTTATCTTGTAATAGCATTATTGTTTATGTGTTTTAGTAGGAGTCTGCATAGGCGAGTCATGTAGATCCAAATGGATCCATTTGGGTACCATATGTAGTTAGTAGTTAATGTGTCTAATCAGGGGCAGATTGGTCTTTCAAGTTAGAAGTCGGTATAAAAGCTGCCCTAAGTGTAATTAGGTTAATCACGTTTTTTGAATAAGAAGAAACAAAAAGGGGCAGCAGCAGATGGTGCCCCGAAACCCTAGAAGCATGCTTCCTTTATTTGATGGTGTATTTGGCAAATGTATGTGATTAAATTCAACGTGGTATCAGAGCCTATAAGGCTGGAAAATCTGTATTTCTTGTATTGAGAAGAAGTGGATCCAGTGTTGTCTGACGCGTATCGTATCGTGTATCGCTGGGCTCCACGATACGGGCGTATCGTATCGTATCGTATCGTATCGTATCGTACTTTAATATTAAAATAATGTAAAAATAATTAAAAATTAATAAAAAATCGAAAAAAATCGAAAAAAATCAAGAAAAAATCAGGAAAAATCTGATAATTGCTTTAAATTCATATAATGTAAGTTTAGTACAGATTGAGCATTCAACATTGAACAATTGCATCCAAATTTATATATTTTGAATCCAAAAAATAAAATACAGACATAGTTTACACTTTACAGTACACTACAGTTACATATAATGTTACATTTTACAAATTGTAATCAGGATCATCAACTAAATAATCTTCATCTTCTCCTTGTTGCAGATCCTCATCATCATCAGCCACGCCCACACCTTCTTCTTCAAAATCAAATTCTTCATCTCCATAATGTTGTTGCGCTCCTTCCAAATTAATCCAGGCAACGTCTTCTTCTGTTAGGAGGGCATTTTCTTCAGTGTCTTCCATAACCCAATCTTCTAATATATCAAAATTATCCAAACTTATTGGATCGAACTGACTTTCTTCTCTATTTACTTTTTTTAATTGCCTACGACACAAACAAAGATAAACAATTAGTAAGTAATATTAACAATTGAAAACTGAAGTTAAATAATATCGAATTGAAAATTTGAAAGTAATACAACATTACCTTTCACGAAGGCGCATGTTACAACAAATATAAACCAAATCATTAAGCCTTTTGTGTTCCAACCTGTTGCGCTTTTTTGTATGGATGTGTTCAAAAACACTCCAATTTCTTTCACAACCTGTTGCACTACAGGTTTGGCTTAAGACTCTAACTGCAAAATCTCTAAGGTTTGGACAATCACTTCCAAACCTGTTCCACCAAACATCTGTAAAGAAAATATAAACATTAGAGACATAATAATCCACAGTAATGTAAGATGGAACTTAAATATGAAAATAAACAATGTACCTGGACGCATCGTAGAGCGGTTGCGAATTGCAACAGGCAAACCCATCAAGTGAAGAGCATTATCATATATCTCCATCTCTCGATGTATCGCATCTACTATGCTCTCATCAGGGACTAATCTGTCGATGCATTCAATGATTCCTCGATTAACCTCACCGTCCCTTTTGAAGGTTGCTGAGTACCTCAATGATGGGTTTAGATAGTAGGCTGCTGCATGAATAGGCTGATGCAATTGTTTATTCCATCTACTATCAATTATTTTCCATACGGGCACATAATCTCTTTTTTTTCCATTAAAGTTATTTCTGATTGCTTCTTTTGCCCTGTCCATGGATTCATAAAGGTAGCCCATAGATGGTTTCTCCTCGCTGTCAGCCAATCTCAAAACTTTCACTAAAGGACAAGTAATTTTCAATAATCTGATACATGCATTCCAAAATGAACTTCTAAAAACCGTTTCTGCAATCTCATTTAACTTTCTGTTCCTTCTGTTTTGTGGCAACTCTGCAAATTGTTGCCACTCATCTGAGGAGAACATTCTCTTTAAAGCTTGCTTCTGTCTCACAATACTCTGTACAGATAAGAAGTTTGTTGCGAACCGAGTTGCAGCTGTGCGAAGAAGCTCTGCACCTTCTGTGTATCTCCTCATCATACATAAAACAAATGCATGGTTGTAAATAAATTTTGTAATATCTTGGCAACACTCAGTTGCTGCCTTTATTTCATCCATCTCACCGATGTCCTCGAGGATGAGATCTAAACAATGGGCTGCACATGGTGTCCAGTAGAAAGTCCCATAAATATCAGCTAACTCCTTTCCGGCTGCTTTGTAGTTAGCTGCATTATCTGTAATCAATTGGACTACATTTTCTAGCCCAACCTCTTGTATAACCTTATCAAATTCCTCTCGTAGGATCTCTGCAGTGTGCCTCTCCTCTGACATATCTAGAGATCTCAAAAACATGAGTCCTTTAGGACAATATACAAGAAAGTTTAGCAATGTCCTTCCTCGCCTATCGGTCCATCCATCTGCCATGATAGTGCATCCTGTTTCCTTCCACGATTGTCTCAAAGTCGAACAGTATTGCTGCACTTCAATCACGGTCTGATCTAATATCTTCCCTCTCAACTTCTGATAAGAGGGCATCCTGTATCCTGGACCAATGTTAGCAATTGCATCTGCCATTGCTTGAAAATGAAAACTGTTTGCTGCATTAAATGGAATGCATGTATCATAAAACCATCTGCCCACTGCAAGGTCTGCTTGATCGTGCAGTTGTTCTGAAGCCATAGCAGCACGAATTCCTGGCTGAGCACCAGGTGTAGTGGAAGGAGGAAAGAACGAATGTATGCTAGAAGAAGAAGCTCTTCCTCTACTCCTTCCTGAACTTCCTCTTCTGCCACCTCCAAAGTCTTCAGATGCAACCCTCTTTCCTCTGCTAGGTGCTCACGAACTGCTACTACCAATATCTGTTCTAGCATCTGAAGGCAAACTATCAGTGAATCCAACTCCAGTGGCAGTAGCATCATCAGCTTCTTCACACATCTGGAAATCATCCTTTTGTTGTCTCCTTTCCTGTATGCTCTCAATCATCTGCAAGCATTGCCATTTAATACCTTCTGGCACACTTCTAACTCTGCCTGTGCATGGAGCAACTTCTTTCCTGGTTCCTGCTAGGTGGTGTTTCAACCTTGAAATTCCACCACTAACCACCTTTTCACAAAATAAACATCTGATTTTTAACCTTAAACCCTCAACTGGTATACCCCACTGCCATGCCGGATCATCAGACTTTGAATGAGAGTCTCTACCACCCCTTCCTGCCATCTCAATGGAGTACTTTAATTCAAACAAAAACCTGAAAATAAAAGCACTTCGTAAATCCCCCAATCTTCAAATAACACTCAAATCGAGTGTCTCCCACTTCATGAATGCAATAAAAATCGTATACACACACTTAATAACTTCATATTTTGTCATTCAAAAAAAAAAACCCGAAATAACACAAAAAACAATAAATATAAAGGAAAAAAAGGAAAAAAACATTAAAAATATACCTAAATCCGAGTTTGGAGGCTTGGACGGACACCGTAGGACACGATTTTAGAGCTTTGAACACCAAGGAGGCGAAAACCGACTCTTAGGGAGCTTGAAGAACCCAAAAGGAGAGAGGAAACCCGCGAAAAATCGCGGGTTTCCCTCGGCCCGGGACCCTTTATAAGGGTCCCAGGGCGTATCGCCCGTATCGTACGATACGGGCGATACGCACCGTATCGTGCGATACGGGCCGTATCGCACGATACGGTGCGATACGCCCGCACCTGCGATACGGGGGCCCGTATCGTATCGTGGTGGCCCACGATACGATACGTATCGCACCGTATCGTACGATACGGTGCGATACGGACAACACTGAGTGGATCGCTTACAAAGGAATCTGTAATCATTTTTTACAAAAAAAAAAAATTGAAGATGATCAGTCGGTACATGTTTGATTGTGGACTTCAAAAAGTTTGATTGTGGGTTTTAGATTGTCGTGGTGAATCAGTTTCTTATGTGTTTCTACGTTCAACATGAAAAAGAAAAATCCATATTCTGCATATCCACGAGTACATATAAGCCTTCAACTGGAAGTGTATATCCAATCTTCATTGAGCAGTCAATCGCTCTCAGTACTGCAGAAAAATAGTGGATTGGGCAGTCGACAACATTGACATTGTATTAGTCGACAACGTGTAGCCCTTATTCATTGGGCAATCAACAATAACAGAAAATCAATGCATTTATACATACTTCTTTGTTCACCGTGATAACCAATACACCATTGACATTGAGTACAATTTTTTTTGTGTTCAACAAGGACATAGAAGACCACTTATTCAATGAGTGAATATACAGATACAAGATGACAGAGGGATGTGACAACAAATGTGATCCCTCTCTTACCGAGTCGAGATCGATTAGATGTTGAAGAAGAAACAGAAGAGACACCATCTGTTCCAGAGAAATTATGGCAAAGTTAAAATAGAGGTGAGAGGAAATTTTTTGGTCAGGATCAGTCTGCTACCCAAGACCAGAATTCTCACCCTGAATCAGATCTGATCCCCCCTCAGGTAACTTCTCAAAACATTGCTAATGATCTAGATAATTTGCCTATTGCTCTTCGAAAAGGGAAACATGAGAAAGCCAAATACTCACTCCAGAAGATGGTTTCTTATAATAACTATCCAAAAGAATATCAATTGTTTGTGATGAATGCAGATAATACTTATATTCCGAAGTTATTTGAAGAAGCATCACAATGTTCAGAGTGGAAAGCAACCATGAAAGAAGAAATTTCAGCATTGGAGAAGAACAGAACCTGAGAACTAGTACGGTTACCACCAGACAGGAAGACAATTGGTTGCAAATGGGTATATTCTGTGAAGTATAAGGCATACGGGAACATAGAAAAATATAAAGCTAGACTAGTGGCCAAAGGTTATAGTCAATCATATGGTATTGATTACACAGAAACATTTGTACCAGTAGCAAAAATGAATACGATAAGGATTATTGTAAGTGTGGTAGTTAATTCTCGATGGGATTTATGGCAGCTAGACGTGAAGAACGCCTTCTTTTAGGGAGATCTCATAAAAGATATTTATATAAATCTACCTCCTGGATATCATCAAGAACATAAAGGGAACACGGTATGCAAATTACAGAAGTCTATCTATGAGTTGAAACAATCTCCAAGAGCATAGTTTCAAAAGTTCAGTGATGGTATTATTAGTCTGGGCTTCAAGCAATGTATCAGTGATCATACACTCTTCATCCACCAAGGTATGAAAACTATTATATTATTAGTGTATGTTGATAATATTATTATCACTGGGGATGTTGATTTAAAGAAGAAACTACATGTTCTATTTGACTTAAAAGATTTGGGCAGGCTTTAGTACTTCTTGGGAATAGAGTTTGTACAAAATAAGGATTGCTTATTTCTAAGTCAAAGAAAATATATCTTGGACTTGCTGAAAGACACAAAAATAGAAGACTGCCGAATATGTTTTATCCCCATACAAGAGAAGACAAAGAAGCCACATCTGAACCATATGAAGATATTGGTAGATATCAACGATTAGTGGGCAAGCTTATCTACCTCACTATTACCAAACCAGACATCAGCTTTGCAATCAGTTATGTTAGTAGATGGGTGCATTCTCCTTCTAAGCATCATATGAGTATGGTTTTTCATATCATTCGATATCTAAAATCGTCTATCTCTTACGGTTTATGGTATACTCCCCATTCATTTATGGATCTTGAGATTTACTCTGATGCTGATTGGGCTGACTCTAAGAGTGACAAGAAGTCTACCTCAAGTGATATAGTATGTCTAGGAGGCAATGTGGTATCTTGACAGAGTAAAAAACAATCTGTAGTGGCTAGGTCAAGTGCAGAGACAGAATACCGGACAATTGCACTAGGCATGTGTGAAGGAATATGGATTTTATCACTGTTGGAAGAAATTGGTTTACAGAAGATGATTCCAGTCAAATTTCTTACAGATAGTAAAGCAACCTTGCAGATAGCTTCTAATCCAATTTTCCATGAGACAACCAAGCACATTGAAGTTGATTATCATTTTATTAGAGAAAAGGTTTCACAGGGAATCTTTAACATTCTTCATGTTCGGTCTGAAGATCAACTAGCAGATATTCTTACCAAACCGGTTTCTACATATGGCTTAAAGAATACTCTCAACAAGTTGGGTATTTCAAGCCTTCTAAGACCCAACTTGAGGGGGCGTGTTAAAAGGAATGAACTAATTTATCTTGTAATAGCATTATCGTTTATGTGTTTTAGTAGAGTCTGCATAGGCGAGTCATGTAGATCCAAATGGATCAATATCCCGTATGTAGTTAGTAGTTAATGTGTCTAATCAAGGGCAGATTGGTCTTTCAAGTTAGAAGTTTGCATAAAAGCTGCCCTAAGTGTAATTAGGTTAATCACGTTTTTTGAATAAGAAAAAACAAAAAGGGGCGGCAACAGTTGGTGCGCCGAAACCCTAGAAGCATGCTTCCTTTATTTGATGGTGTATTTGGCAAAGGTATGTGATTAAATTCAACACCAACCATTGTAGAAGACGATGGAAAGGGGGTTGTGGGAAACATTGAAGAGATAACTAACCAATTACAAGATTCTCTCTCCCAGACAAATGTACAAGTTATCATACTCCCTCAGCACAATTAAGAACATTGAGTGGCATGACGGTGTAACAAATAAAAATTCAAACAACAAGCATATAAAATCTGTCCCAAAAAAAAGAAGAATCAAGAATTATAACAATCAGTGGAAAGTACCGCAAAATTCTCCAAACCCGACGAGACCTTCGAATCTTTCTCTTTCTGCTCAAAGATCCAAAGCAAAACAAGCCATCAGAGCCTCAACCAACAAAATCAGGAACAAAAGGAAAGGAATTCCAAAAGGAAGCTAAAGGTTCATACATTGGTACCAACGGATCAGGAGTTCCTCGAACAAAATCATCAACCCTGTAGAGTCCAACCATTAGTTCAACGGAAAAAAGCTCAGCACATGCAAACCAGAAGCCAAAACACTTCATATAAAAAAGAAGAAGCATACTCTTTGCAGCACTGAGAAGCAGGCGGAAGTCCATCAATGGACGACAATTCCTCCTGCACAAAGTAAAATATTGTCATTGTAAATATCTCTATGTGAACCAAAAAACAACGAAGTATAACATTAGAACCAAAGAAAACATTTCAAGAGGGTGCGTTTATTCTGGTCACAGATGTGATGTCTGCGAGAAAGCTGTGATTTCAGATCACAAAACCATCTTCTATAATCCGAAATCAAAACTTTCTGTGAAAATTCAGGAATCACGGGATGAAACAAACGTAACTAAAATGTTTATAGGATCCAAATTAACTTCTCTACAAAGAAAAACTGAAGGCCGAACCAAACCAGGCCTCTTTTGAACCCTTGTTTCGTATGCAAGCCAGGTTCCAAAATCGAAATATAACGTGCTTAGGGTATTTAGGGTGTGACCATGTTTTGGAAAACCACACTTCTGCCAGTATGTGCTCAAGTGAGCAACATTTCTGCACTCAAATCCTTGTTTTCAGAAGACCTACCATCTTTTATGGTGCCTGAAATGATGCATTAGAATCATTTTGCCATGTCAAGAACCATTATCATCTCTCAACAAACAGAAACTCCGCATCGATACAACACCATAAGGTTGGCAACACCGTTTCAGCTGTCATTGTATTGTTATTTATCTCGGTTCATAAAAAAGAAGGATCTTGTATGGTTTCATTTGAAGGGCTTTCTCAGCTTATTACACTGCTCACACTAGAGCTCCCTTTCTCCTTAAAAAAATCTTTACAAAATCACCGGATAGGAAAACAGAAAGCTTCACAATTGGCCAAAAGTAACTAACACGAAACAAGACGAACGTCGATCCTCTTCCCCACACAAAGTGGCGTTCATACAATCGTCATTGTGATTTAACTTGGATCATAAACACTTCGTAGGCCTCCGACAGCTACCGTACTAATCCGACCTTTTTGCACCACCATTACCATCCACTTCCCACACTTTCTCGCTCGAGCTCGCTTGGACTTCCTCACACCTTCTGATTGGAACTTAATTTTTCTGCCTCTTGGTATGTAAAACCACATTAATCCTCCCTCTCTTGTGGTGAAGCCCCGGCTTTCTTCTTTGGCATTAATCCATTTAACGAGAAAGAATCACATACACTTCAACTATTTTCTTTCGCCACCTTCGCATGATCAAAATACCAAGCATGCTTTTATTAGAGAATTCTACAACCCACAAACAGAGATAATAAAATGAAAGAGAAGGAGAAGGACCGACCTCAAGGAAACCAATCTCGCGATTGAGAATGTGAATCTGTTTCTGCAAGCGGTACTTGCCATAGAGGTCAGGGTAAGACGGAGGGGTTCTGGGGCATGGCAGAGGCAGCCTTGGAGATGCCGACGATGCTATTTCCGATACCACCATCTCTCTCTCTCATCAACTAACATACCAAGAGAGATAGGAAACTTAGTTAAAGAAGATGATGGTAGTGGAGATTATTACTGTAAAGGCTGCAGAGAAGCAGCAGAGGCATCCCTGACACCTCTTGCTGGACACCATACCCAATGCCGATGCCTAGTTTTAAATAACACTTTCTTTGATTATAAAACTCGAATGAGAAAATACCAAAACCAATGAAGAACTAGTTAAGTCTAGCTCCAAGCATCGCTTTATTTACTTGTTATTTGCATAAAATGCCCAAAAACTGAGCAGAGGCACAGCAAGAGAATCCTTTACTCAGTATCACAGAAGAAATCCTTTTTCCATGTAAATGCCTGCTCTCTTTCTTTATTTTGAGTTTCCTACGGTGAAAACAAGAGGGGAGTCAGACGAGGATTTTACACACAGTCGAACACGCAAGCATGCACGCACGCGATCGCAAGGCTTTGCAGTATGTAGCTACACACACAGAGAAGAGAGAGAGAGAGAGAGAGGACGATCACGGAGAGTGGTTCAGGCTCACGTGAGATTTAAATGGGAGTGTCCCCTCTTTATCTAGACAGATTTGGGGAAGATTGAGAGAGAGAGAGACAGAGAGGCTTTTCTCTCTTTGATAAGTTAAGCGAAAATGACCCGACACGCACCCACGTTGCTTTCGTACCCAGACTCTGCTGCTCACTCTTTTCTCCCTCACGGAGTTCTCCCCTTCTGTAACCCGCAGTTAGGGTGTTAACGGATCGGACTCAATATGGATCCGAAGTAAATTTAAGCAATTTCGTGTATAGGAGCCGTGGTTGGTTTTGCATAATTTCATTTTTGTGCCAAAAGCAGGTAAATCTTTTGTTAGTTCGGGTTGTATTCGTATTAGTTTACATGTCATGTATGAAGTTACCTACAGTTTTGTGTTTGATCCGCGTTTCTTCTGTTATTTCACATTTAAAACAGGTCAACCTGAACACGGACAATCCCGCTATCTCAAGTCCAAACCATCTGGTTAAACGTATAGGAGAAGCAGTAAAAAAAAAAGTTGATGCTAAAAATAGTCAAATTTCTTGTTTTGTATCATGAGACCTTAAATTAAAACCAAACGGGTTTTGGAGTACCTAATTCCACACATGAGTTAGATCTTGTAGGTGTTTCTACCCAAAAAACTAAAATGATATATTCAGTTGTTATCAAATACTGCTCTTATTGAGATTGAATCGGATCGATCGCCGATCCTGATTTGGGTAAGATAGGTTTGGCAGACCCATAGAAGATATGCGTGTCCCTGGGGTATCGAACTCATGAGCTTCGAGACGACCCCTAACCAGGAGAGCCATGGCTTGCTAAGTGGAGGCTTCTGAATCTGGTTTGTTGGATTTAGTAAATTGTATTCGACCCAAACCCGATCGTGTTACTTGCCTCCAGGTACAGGCAGACCGTCAGTGTGACCGTGCACGGTACTCGACCCGTCCCGTCCCGTCCAGTCTAGCCTTTGTCACCGAGTCGTCCTTCTGCGGGGCCCACGCTGGGGGTGGGGACCACCCGGAGCCACCTGATAGCGTTTGAAGGTTGGGGGAGGGGGGACCACCTGTATACCCTGTGACAAGGAGCCACCTGATCGCGTTGAATCTATTTCACCGTCGCCGGCCGGGGTCTCTCACACGGACACGATACGTAGAGTATCGTTTCCCCTGACTGTTGGTGATGACCGACACGAAGAGAAAAGATAAAGCTAATGGCGGAAAGAACAAGGCGTTCTCATTCTCTCGTGTCGTGTCTCCCGTGTCACACATTGATGCTGCGAGCTTTTCAGCGGGCGTTGTCGGTAGCTGACCTAGAATTTTTTTCGGGTGGGAAAAATAACCAAACGATCTTTTGCATGGGATGCCCAATGTATACTAATAAATTTTAGGCATTACTGTTTGCACGTACTTTTTACCATCTTAATTTTGTAAATACTCAAAATACCTTCCATATAAATACTTTTTTCTCTTTCATTTTATCCAACATTTCTCTCAACTCTCTACCCAATTTCTTGGCTCCCACGTAAAACCAACCAGGGTCCATTTAATTGAATCTCTTTGCTCTTACAATGGAGGTTTCAATTAATATTGTTGTCTTCTTCACAACTCAATGCATATTCTTAAAATCTCGTTGAAAAAAGATAGAACAGAAAATAAAACTAAAAAATAAGAAAAAATAAAACTAAAAACAAAATCAATAAGAAGAAGAGACGCGACTCTATAATATGAAAACAATAACCATAAGAATCAAGAACAAAAGAAGAATAAAAAGAGAATCAACAAACACACGAAAAAAATTAAAAATGAAAAACTAGAGCATCTCCACGGAAGTTGTCGAGATGCCCTAGTTTTTGGTTTTCAATTCCGGTTGAGAAATCAATTAAAACAATTAAAAATAGAAAAACCAAAACCAAACCAAAATCAACAACATAAATCGATAAATCAATAAATTCTATTTTGAATCAACCATATATCACATTTTTCTTCATTTTTCGTTCTTTTTTTCTTTCTTTCAATTCCTTTTTTTTCATTTTTCGACGAATTTTGATCCTTTTTTTGTTGAAAATGATTGTAGATCGAGTAATAGTTGGTTGAAATGAGTTTGGGAGTGAAAAATGAACCAAAAAATGAGCATAAAAAGGATAGGAATGAGGCTAGTGTAGGAGGAGAGAGAACACCTTGTTTTTTGGGTGAGGGGCATTTTCATAATTACTAAAAATGATTAAGAGTGTTTTAAGAAAAGAGGCAAAAAGAAGGAGTGTATATAGTAAAAGAGATGTAATCCTATCAATCCTGTAAATTTTTATTAAGTTTTTGTTTCCTGTAAAACTTTTATTAAGTTTTTGTCACATTGGCTGAACGCGGACTCGCTACCGGATCACGTGAGAGGAACATACCAACCTAGATATGGTTGGTTCGTTTTTCCTGGAAGCAAGAATTCAGAACGGAAACCAGGATCAGGATGGTTTGAGTTCTGATTCAGAATATCTGGTTTTCGTTCCAGTTCTATTTTGGGTCCTAAAACCATCTGAAGTTGGGAAAAGCTGTTAATAAGTTTCTATTTTAAAAAATAGAACCAATGGTTTAAAACGGCCGATTTTAGTTCTGACTCGGTTCATACAAGGCGGTTCCCGAGTCCAAGCTAGTTTAACTGGTCCATTTCCATCTGGTTCCGTTTGGATTGGAATCACCCGATCTGATTCCAACTCGAGTTCTATCTGGTTCGGTTCTGACTCAGTTCCTCAATCATCCATCCATACGCAAGAGTGAGGTCTTCACCATAGAGAGATAGCCGAAAAGGCTAACACGTGGAGTTATGACATTAACTCGGCTAAACTCACTTTGAAGATAGAGATTTCCTGCGAGATGCACACAGTCGGGACTTCAACTCCCAAAAGTTCTTTGAGTGGGCCTTTATACTTCACGCAAAGGTCTAAGACATATCTCTTTATGTTTTGAGTTATTTGAAGCTCTCTCTCTTTCTCTTTTAGAGAGAGAATTTTAAATACATAATGTCTTTCAATATATAATTTTGTATAAACACTTTCACCTTTTAATCTTTAAGATCAATAATTGAGATTTAAATTAAAAGTATCATTATATTTTATATATTAATATCAAGTAATTCAAATCTCCACGGTTGATTTCAAAAATTCAATGTGATAAGTATTTATGAAAAATTATACACCAAAAGATATTATACAATTAGGATTCTTTACTCACTGTACTATTAATGTTTGATCATTGTTTTTTAGGAGCATTAGTCTAATACTATTATCTTTTATATTTTTTTTAAAACTCTTAAAAATTATAAATTATGCTCACACCACTGAAAAAAATAAGAGAATGAGTAAGTACGTTACAAAGAGACAAGATTTAGTTTTCTTTTATATATATATATAAGCCCAGGTGAGTTATATAGACAGCAACAAACGGCCATGCTTGGCGCACACACACACACACACACAGATATATATATATATATATATATATTTCTAAAAGAATAGAAGGCAGCTTCCAACGGGGTCGGAATACTAGACTGTAACGGTCCATCTTTTTCCAGCCAAAGCCTCTCTGCCCATTCCCCCTCTTGCAATTCTCTGCACGTTGTGAAGATATAAAGATCATTCATTAAAGTATTGGCTGTGTGTCATAGCAGTTCCCTTTCTCCTTTGTCTTTTTGGCTCTTCCACCATCATCGCCGCCATCCCCACATGGCCCAACGGGTCTTTTATCTGTACTTGGGTCGTCCCCAACATTATTATATGAAGAAATTGATGGTTCAAAGCTTTGCATCACAAGGGGTGGAAATTTCAGATGAGACGAGAAAATTGATGTTGAATTTTTTTAAATAGATTTGAAATTTCTAAGCAAAATATAGGGTTCTGCCTAAAATTCAATTATGAAAATTTAATAATGGAACAAGTGTTGAATCCCATATTCTATAACTTAACAACAACCTCCTCCAAACAAGATGCAATCAAAATTTTAAACAAGAACTAACATGAATACTATCTCTAAACTTTGTATTTATGTTCGTTGAAATTAACACAATTAACAGAAAAGGATGAGTGATATATTTGTCTTGAAAGAAAAGGGATAGAGTGATTGAATCCTACCCATTGACTCTGTCCGACTTGGATTGAAAGAGTATGAGTGTAATAATATTGTCTTTCATTTTTTTGAAAACTCTTATTTTTTTTAAATTGTACTCATGCCACTAAAAAACATTGGGTGTGAGAAGTAGACATGATCCAGTTTCCCGAGTGTTATATATCCATGTCTAATCTATTTTTTATGTTAATATGAAACAAGATGACATGAAAACTATTTAAGGATATTTGCTGAGAATTTAACATTATAAAATCCCTTTTATTTTCCTCATGTTATTTTGACCTTTCATAGGAAAAAATACTACAAATATAGGTTTTTATGCTCCATAAATATACATTTTGTGCCATCTACAATACGATTGCGATGGGAGGAAACCAAGGCTCATCCTTGAGAAGGGCGAGCATAGATCGATGTTAGTTGATAGATCTAATGAGCTCCTCATAATATATATGCATTTTATCCCATCAATTTTAATATTCAAACATAGACTTCTTTTCCAAAATCAAATAAACTCTACGAAGAACAGGAAGAATCGAAGGGAAGTAAAGGAGGAAAAAGATTACGAGCTGTTTAAAATTGTTTATCGTGCAACACAAAATGACACGACACAAGTACGAGTACACGAAAGTGCCGCCTTTAATACAGCCAAAAAATTATAGAGACTAGGTTTGAATAAGTGGTGTTGTGGGCCTTAAATACTTTAATTTGATATGTCATAAATAACATATAAGTATCTTTGACCACATGCATGCAGTCGACCGTTTGAGGCCAGGACAGTTCTGGAAGCAGGTCAGTCTGGTCGGGTTTGAAAGAGCCAGAAACCGGTCCTTTGCTTACTGGGTTCTTAAACTCGACACGGAGACACGGCTTTGGTTACAACCAGCTCATGGAGACAGTTTTGGTAAAGTCCAGTTCATGTATGCGATAATACTCTGTGTGTCTTTCATATACAAAAGTTTATACAAGTACTTGTATGTTTTAAAACAGATGTAGGTGAATTATCACCATTCCTTGATCTTTTGTGCCCTGCATATATATATATATATATATCGTGATTGGATCCTTTGTATTACTTATGTTGTTTATTCATGTTCAGCCATTGCTTTTCGGAAGTATAAGTCTAATAATATTGTTCTTCGTCTTTTCTTGAAAATCTTTAATTTTCCTTTAAATTACATTCATACAATGAAAAGCAATGGATGAAGAGCATGTTAGAGGTGGGTATAAGTGAGCATGTCTCTCACACACAAATATATATATAAAGAGAGAGAACTGCAGATTGGCGATGAAAGAGCGGAATGAACCAAAGATTGGCTATTCATTTTTGGTTCATCAGTGAAAAATGTTGTTCATGTTTGGCTTGTTAGCTTTTTTGGCCTGAGCCGCTATGAACCAAACAAGTACCTAGTTAGACGAGCTCAACATGATCTGCTCGTTAAAGTTAAAAATGTAGGTTTTCATATATAATATTGCTTCTTGATCAGAATTAAGTCAAAAATTTGTTTTCATAAATTTTTTCTTACAGAAATGAAAGCTGGAATCATGTAATCACATTATACACACCTTATCAATTGGGTTAACAAGCTTGTTCAGCTTGTAACAAGCTTAGCTACTGTTGGGTTCATTTCTCGCAAACTGAGCTTATCATGACTAAACCGGGTCAGAAGCTCGGCTTGGCTCGTACCGGGCCCAGGGGCTGGTCTGGCCCCCCAACGTGGTCGGTGGGTTTGCAATCAGTGCCAACAGGGACACTCTAAGACAGATATTAGCAAGACTAATCATATGGAATACTATATTCCATTAGGCCACCAACAGCCAAATCACATTGCTCATTTGACCTATTGTAAATTTCCCTGATATGGGAACCACAACACATAAAATATCAGAAATAAGGGAAATGAGATGTCATGCTCATGAGTTCCAGCACAGCTAGCTAGGGGCCATGTGCTATATATATATATATATATATATATATATATATATATATATATATATATATATATACATATATATATATATATAGAGAGAGAGAGCATAGTTCATTATATATATACATGCATGAGCGTAATACATGCACATATCAATCCATGCTTAAACATTACAAAAATCTCAATTGTGTGATCAGTGAGATCGGTAGTTTAAATTCAAATTTCAAAAACAAAAAGTATACCTCACCTACTACTATTTGCCTTTTTATTTAAAGATCTCAACCATTCATATTAAATATTAAACAATTAAGATCTTTAAGAAGATTAGAGCATAGATTGATGTGTGCATGGACTAATTTCTCGCAATATAGATATATATAGAGAGAGAATGTGGTTAACGGGCATGCCTATCCATGCATAAATCTACTAAAATATTTCTATCATTCGATCGACAGTATCAATATTAAATATTTAAATTTAAAAAGCATTCACATGGACTGTGCTCTCTCTGTATATATATATATATATATAGAGAAAAATGGTTCTTTCTATCATTGTTTTTTGATGACATGAATATAATTTAAAAAAAAAAATTGAAAAATATAAAGAACAATATTATTATATACTCATGCTCCCAAAAAACAATCATCGAACAACATTGGATAGATCGAATCACTATAACATTGTATAGATCCAATCACTATACTGTATTCTAATAATAAGAGATAGAGTCGTGAATGAAAGAATTCATTAGTCCATCAATAATAGGATAAGGTATGACCAACAAATGCAATGACACTAAATACTGTATTCTAATCATTAAAGTTATGTCGACTCTTTATATGCATGGAACCTTTTCGGTTTTTCTTCCTTTCTATCAAAAAAAGATCTTGGTCAAGTATGAATGATTGCGTTGTGCCTAAAAAAAAGGACGTTTCTCTTGCCTTTCAAGACTGCTTTTATGTCCATTATCTACCCGTTCTTTTGTTTGAGACAGACCAGCAGGGAGGTGAGATTGGGGTCCACAAATATTAATCCACACAAACCCATGTTCGTGTATAAGTTCATTTACTAATTTATGTGAGTGTGTGCGTGTGCGCGTGCATGTGTGTAATGAAAGGTTGCCGGAAGCAGAATCATGTGGATTTGGATTTGGATTTGGACCAAGCAAGGTATCCACAAACTAAAAATTTGAAGAACCGATGAGAGTATAGCACACAGTTCAGTTTGTGTGCTAGCTTAATATGCAGCCTAGGGGTGTTGATGGTATGGTTTGGTCTAGGCTCAACCTTATATACAAACATTATACTCAATTTTTGGAAACCAAACCAAACCAATTAAAGTCATATGAACCGAACCACACTGTAGATTCTAGTCCGGTTCTGTTCCAAAGGGTGGTTCATTGTGTTGTAACATGCTGGTATATGATACTTAGGGATGAATATTATACAATTAGGGACATGACATAAACTTCGAATAAGGTGTTCATATATAGCTTGCCACCTTTTAAAAGCTGTAGAAAAAACTTTATTTATACTATAAGTTGGACCAACAAAATGTGCTTATACACACAAAAAAAAACTCATCATCCGGGGGATCGCGGGCTGGTCCCACTTTTTGTATGTGAATTCATTTGGATACTTATTCAAAGGATTTGTTTCATACACAAATAGTAAAACGAATTGTGTAAATATTTATGCAAGATTATGCACTGAAAGATATATATATGTATAGAAAAAGTGATGGCATCTAGTGTTAGCTATGAGCTAACTGGTTCCAAACCATTAGATACGTATTTTGGAAAGATCCAATGTTAGAGGCTAAGGGTGGTGGTCTTAGCTTTCGGAGATTTAGGTATTATAAGCGTCTCTCTCTTTCTCTCTCTCTCTCTCTATATATATATATATATGTGTGTGTATTCTCTCCATATATATAGAGAGACAGGGATATGAGAGAGAGTCTAATATACTTGCTATGTTGCATGTTATTACAAATTTCAATCATTTAGTCAAGAATATTTGATATTGGACGAAAAGCAAACAGTATAAAATACATTAAGTACAACATGCAAAATTACATATGTATCGTTTGTTATTTTTCTTTTCATTTTAGTCATCGATCTGCTTAATCACATAGTTGAGATATGTAACGTAGCAATATATATATATATATATATGTATATATATATATATATATATATATGTATATATATATATATGTATATGTATATATATATATATGTATATGTATATATATATATATGTATATGTATATATATATATATGTATATGTATATATATATATATGTATATGTATATATATATATATGTATATGTATATATATATATATGTATATGTATATATATATATATATATATAGAGAGAGAGAGAGAGAGAGAGAGAGGGTCTGTGAATATGGCTCCCCTTCCACAATCATAGAGATGGTGACAGCGTACTGGTTTGAGTTGACTGTTGAATTGAACCATTCATCCTTTTCATCATCAGCATCGCCTCAGTTAACGAAGATGACAACTTGTACACCTTGGAAGTTCAGCAACGCTGATGACTTCACGTGCCCACTCCACACACTGGACACAGCGATCAGTCTGTCACAAATTGGAAACAACTTAGCGGGCTTCACGGATTCCTGTTTGGCTCTAATTGCAATACTTCACCATGAGATTCTGCTAGTCTGTGCAAGAGCAACAACGGAAGGCCACACAATTGCTCCCTCTCTTTTGATCAAAGGGTTGCTATAAGCCCATAATCTAGAGCTATTTGATTTGACAAATGAGATCTAAAACCATTATTATTTCCAAGTACAAAAAATTTCTTATTACATTAAATTTTTTTATTTTATTTTGTCTTACTTTCTATGTGTTCTTTAAATTCAAAAAACATACACACACCTACACCCTCGGGAGTCGAACTATAGACCTACAGCAAGGGCGTCAAAGCATCCTATTAATTGAGCCAACCCTCTGAGTGCAACAAAAGGAGATCAAAGCTTAACACAATCAAACCTACTGTTGA
Source organism: Brasenia schreberi (assembly GCA_036023115.1). NCBI lineage: Eukaryota > Viridiplantae > Streptophyta > Magnoliopsida > Nymphaeales > Cabombaceae > Brasenia > Brasenia schreberi. The sequence goes on along the minus strand of JAYKKT010000059.1, from coordinate 6,118,706 downwards.
GCTAATTCTCTGATCGCCGATGATAACATTTCATATAAACCAAGCCTAAACTTCTTGCGTACTAAATAGGTTTACCTGGTCAATGTAGATGGTAGTAGCATTTAACTTTAAAAAAGTGATCAAGTTTTACATGGCGTTGCGGGAGAATCCCCGAGTCACACAACAGTTTGGGCGTGTCCAGCCACACCTGCTCATATTTTATGGATTTATGAGCTCTGTCCGGGTTTTAGCAAGGTCCAACCCAAGACTCTTCCTTCATATTCGAAGGGGAAAAGTCAAACCCCATCCTCCTCATTGGGCTCAGGTGACCAGGCATTGGTCCAAGTAGACAAATCCGGTTCTGGTTTATCTGGAACCTGGAACTAGAACGGAACTGCCCTAGGACCCGTTCTTGTTTCGGAACCATTCCCGTTCTTGTTTCGGAACCATTCTGAAACTATTGATAACGGTTTCACTTGTTTTTCAAATAGAAGGGTGCAATGCGTCCTCAAAGAACCAAACTCCCCACTAGCTATCACGGTGGAGAGAACCCTGCTGTTGAGCTAACGATATGTTTGTAACAAAGGATTTCATACGAAATATTTAAACTTTTTTTTGGAATACAAGGGAGTTTCAAAATAAGGGGCAATGTGAGCAAACTCCTCACCAGATGCAACGGTGGGGAGAGTCCCACCGTTGAGCTAAGCATCTATTTGTGATGGGAGATATTTGAAGAAATATTTAAAGCAATGATGGTTTGGAATGGTTGATTCTAGTTTCAAGCCGGTTTATGAAAACCATGAACCGGAACCGAACCGGGAGATTCTCCAGTTCCGATTTTAGGGCTTGTTCTAGTTACCGCAGATTCCATGAGCGGTTTTGGTTCTGATTCATTGCCCTTGGTCCGACCTTCTACAAGTTCCGGCAGAATCAAGGTGCCCACCCAACTCTTGCCCCTACATCGAGTCACTAAGGTCGTCAGGCCCCCAGTTGTAGCTTGTTGTTGACTATCCCTCAAGCGAACTCCACCGGCCTCCTTAAGGCGGCATGCGTTACTCGGGTTGCCAAAGCCAAGTCTCCCACAGGGGTGTGCAGTCTATTATGGGCTGCCACCCTTAAATGGCAAGCAATGAATTGACCTTCTCTACGATGAGAACATGAAACTTGAACCGCTGGGCCGGTTTCGAACCGACCATGTATAGATCCAAGCATATAACTCACAAGATGAGCTACTGTCCTCCTTGAATAGGCTCATGTAGTTTACTAGATTTAAACATTTATGATTTGTGTTAGAGTACCTGTTAAACCAATTAGTTTGATGGGTATTCAATCAACTTCAATGGATCAAGAATTTTATTTTAAAAATATATATTGCACTAAAAGGCTATTTTTTTTACTAAAACGAAATGGGTTTTTTTATTTGAACCAAAATATGCTCTTTAAATTTGATGACTTTGGCATGCTTGGTCACCTACCTTGTAAGTCATGAATAAGCAATAATCTGCTGAAAATAAGAGGCCTTTTTTGCATGCACAATGAGCAGTAGCTCACCTGGCTTGGGCGTCAACTCACAAGTTGAGATAATGAGTTCGATACCAGGTTTGTGCATCTCGTTCCAGCCTCCCAATGAACCCATAAATTGACCCTATTTGTATGTTTTCTCAGTACAGTATAGATGACAAGAATTGCTTACGTGATTGAAATCCTTCTGATCCCAGGCATTGAAATCGATCTCACTCGGATGACCTTTGTTGGATTCGCCAGAGTCAGAGGTTCGATTCCCACTTTGATTGGTAATTGGAGAAAAAGGAGGGAATGCAGTGGCAAAGCTAGGTGTTGGAAAGACGGGTCTGTATATCTAAAGGAAGGAAAATGACGTTCAAAAAGCAAACGAATTAGTCTCGTATCGTCTGCGTAATACTTCTCTATTTCTTTAGATTGGTGGGATCGTGAGATGTAATCTCTCAAAAATTATCAGTCAATGGCTTGACTGGTCTAAGGAATCGGTCAGTCAAGCCATATTTTTGACTTCCCAAAGCAAAATTTGGTTACGGTTCCAGATTCTAGGACTAATTGAAACCAACCAACATGTTCGGGCATTCACCTGAACACTAGGGGGACTGCAACGGGGTCAGTCATGGTAGATTTGTACCCGCCATATTCAACCCAGTTGAATCCTGCCAGCTCCGCTCAACCGGCTGGTGGCCGCTTCTTTGAAAAACCGAAAACCGTGAAAGCATGTCCAACTCAAACTCAAAACAGTGAATGCATGTCCAACTCAAACTCTCCATGCTTTCTTGAAAAGAAACATGAAACATCAGAATATATATATATATATATATATATATATATATATATATATATATATATATATATATATATATATATATATAAGTATTTTAAATCACATATTTAACAAGTGACTGTTTGAAACTATCCGTTTTGGTTTTGAACTGATTTTTAAAATTCATGAACCGTAATCGAATCGGGAGATCCTCAATTTCGGTTATGGTTATCAACTTGCAATTGCCAGTTCTAGGTCCAAAATGTTTTGAGGTCGGTTCTGAATCGGCCATGTTTGGTCATACTATAAGAACAACAATAAGTAAGCCTTTTCTCATATTAAATGGGCTCAACTACATAGATTCTTTGTTTCCATAAAACCCGATCATATGCCATGCTAACAGTTAACTCAACGTAAGTTAGACTATTATTTATTATTTTCTTCCAACACTTATATAGTGTTCTTCTTTCTCTTTAACATTTTGATAGTATAATTTCTCATATATTTTTATCATAGCTTCATTTGGTCGTCTTTCTACATATTTAAATCATCTTAAACGATTTCTCTCATTTTATCATCTACTGGTGTCACTCTCAAAGTGTTTCTAACCTCATTATATATGAGGTCTTTTCTTATATGATTACTCATCTCTCTCATCATCTTCATCTCAATCACAAGTATCTTTTTTGTATGTTGATGATTAATTGTTCAATACTTAGAATCATAAAAATAACATATTTAATTAATAGTCTGTAATATTTACCTTTCAATTTGAATGGTATCTTCTTATCACATAGAATATGTTATTCAATTCTATATTTTAACCAACCTATATAAATTTTGTACATAACATCTCTGTCAATTTTTCATCGACCTTAGGTAAAATTAGTTTTTCAAAACAATTTCCTCCATCACTTTCCTAAAGTTCGTTTTATCATGGCTATATCGCTCATCTCACTCGCTTTTCATCGGCGCTCTATTGCCGCATGCAGTTACGCAACAGCTCAGGAAGAAAGACTTCTCGAAATCTCGTCGCTAATTTCTTATTGTCTCTTCCTGTCTGATACATGTGATCCTTCGATTTCTTTTTTGTGAGTTTCATCCTCCTTTTATGATTCCACCTCTTCGTCTTTTCCATGTTGCCGGTGATGTAGCTCATACTTTAGTTCTGCTATACATATGAGTCAGCACTCAGCAGATGTGATGTTGGTCTTCCAAGCATTCAGGTGGAAAGAAGTTGTGAAGGATGACTATCTATAGCATACCATCCATGATTCGATCTTCTTTTCATACAATGTCACCTTGAGTGTAATACATGTTTTTTGGGTTCTTTGTTGTTGGAAGTTATAATGCTCTTGAAAATGTTCGGTTTGGGACCTGTTTTCAGTTTATAGTCCTAGTGGATCATGAGCTCTTTCAACAAGTAGACGTTTAAATTTAAAGTTCCTATGCTTTTGAAGAAGGCTCCTGTGCTCTCCACCTTTCCATGAAGTCATTTGATAGATAACCAAAATCTGTTAATTTTGAAGACTCATCCACAGATTTACATTCTGTCGGATTACAAGGCGATGATTCACTGAGTTGCCTACGATGAATATGCACAGTTCATAACATTTTGGACTAGAGTATAGGCTGTCATGTAATTTAAAATTTTTAACTTGAGCATGTGCGACATTATTTTGAGGGATATATTTTTGTGCTGCTATCTCTAAGATCGAACCTGGAGATGCATATTGTTTTTCACAAATTTTCTTCTCAAAAGTAGATCAACCATTTCTTGACCATTCCAGAGTTTTTTCTTTATGAAAATAACAGAGATTTCAACATAAAATGATATGATTCTATTTGTTCTTCAAGTTCACTGTGGCTTCATCGAAAATGGAGGTGCAGATATGGGTCTTGTAGATATGGAATTCGTCAAGACATATAAATATGCTGTTGCCTTCGGCATATTCGATGGATATGATACCCCCCATCAGCCTTCCAATATCAGCAGAAGGTCTCAGAACCTCTTTTGCTTCCTTATGGTCATTTTGATGAGACTACTCTTGGTCGTCTTAGGGAAAGTGGTAACATCACAGAGGACAGTGATGGAACTAAGTGGGCTGGTATTTGGCGTCTTGTGACACTTCACAACCTACCTTATGATGAGCCAGCAAGAAATGGAAAGGTCCCAAAGATTTTAACACAGAAATGGAGCGTATAGTTGACCCCTTGCTTATTCTGGAAAGGTCTGTGAGCAATCATACGGTTTTTGCAATCATATTGATTTTAGAAGTTGCACCATTTTCCCGTGATTGTTTCTTATGTACCAGATATGCACGTCCCTGGTATCAAATTCTTGGCCTTTGGAGATTCTTTTGACTCAACTACCTAGACAGGCGAGCTGCTGCTCCTTGTGTTCTTTTGCTTATGTACCCTCATGCGACAAGTTTGCAAGTATCTGTTGAGAATTGTATGATTAGGAAAAGGAGAACAATAGGAGGGGAGAAGAATGGTGTAGGGTCAGCCCTCCTTTCTCTCTCTTTTATTCTATAATACCCTAACTCTATTACAGTGGATTCCTTATATAATAGACTTTACATCTTAAAAAAATAAGATTACCCTTAACAAAGAAAAACAACTTTCGTTATGTCCTTTATGCTCTTAAGTCATTCGGCACTTACTAGCTAATGTTGTCTTCAATACCCCTCTCAAGTTGCGAGTGAGATACTTGTAACTCTTATCTTGTCAGAAAAAATTGTTAATAAACCTATAAGCAACGTGATCTTATGAGTGTACATACTCCAACTCTTGTTGTATACACAAAATTAAGTTACTTCCAATATCGAGTCATGCTTCACCACACTCACATCAACACTCTTTGTCTTCTTGTTTCTTCTCTTCATACATTGTCTGGACAACAACACTATTCTGGCAATACTATCAAAATAATGTTCTCACGTTTAGCAACCTTCTTGGTTGCACACATTCATCAACGTTTAGAGTGTATACATTTTCAGCAATCGTATTGGTTGCACAGTTTCATCAGCCTTTCTTATTGTACACATTTTAATTTGTCTTCTGACTGCACACTTTCATCAACCTTCCTTGCTTTACACATTTTCAACAGCCTTATTGGTTGCACACTTTCAATAACCTTCTTGGTTGCATACATTCGACAACTCTCCTCGTTGCACACATTCGACAAGCCTCCTAACTGCACACAATCAACAATCTTTCTAGTTGTACACATTCAACAACCTTTCTAGCTGTACACATTCAATAACCTTCCTAATTGCACACTTTCAACAATCTTCTTGGCTGCACACATTTAGCAGCTTCCTATTTCTGTTATTTATAAATAACGCAGAACCGCTCTCTTACAACTCGTTCACATTTTATAGCAACTTGGTCCATGCAGCCTCTACTGTGGACCTCTTCTTAAAGCAACAATCCCTCTACACTTGAGAGAATTTTCAGCATCAAAGGTTGCTTGGGGATGTCCTTCGTCCACAACAAATTCACTGTCAAACGTTTGCAACCAGTTGGGAAAGTTTTGGCTCAGTAGTCCACTATTGCTGCTAGTTTTTCGTTGACACGATAAATTCTTCACCCAATACTAGCACTCCCCATGGCTCTACTTGAACCAAACAATGACTCCACATAGTATCAAGGCTATCCCATTATCCTATATGACATAAATTAACTAGGTTGTACCAGATTGAAAATGACTATACATAGTTTTTCAAAAAAAAAATTGCACTCACGCTGCACACCCCCAATTTTTATCACTCCTGTTTACCAATATGAAACATTTCTACTAATCCGAAGACACAATGAACATCATCAATATATTAGGTAATAACCCACAAAATTTCATACCAATCTGATTACACTAGTCTGCTCAAACTAACTAGCTAACTGGTACTCCACACAATCACCCAAAAAAATGATTAGATTGCACTCATGCAGTATGCAACAACATCCTCTCTACAAATGTTTAGCGACAACTAGCTAAAGAACAACTCCCCCAGTATCTTCGTCCTAAAGTCATGGGAATCATCTTGATCTCTTACTTTTTTGGGGTCAACTACCACTCTAAAGATCAAAGAAATGTTTCTTGATTCTAGGATTTCAAAAAATGGTAGATTTGAACACCTCTTTTTTTATTAACTTTTCCACAAAATCTGAAAAAAGAGATATGCGACAACCTTATCCTTCTTTTTTTAGGTAAAAAGAATGAAATATTTTTTCCAAAAAGATCCCACGAAATTAAGATTGCACCAGCAATCATCTGTTTTATCATGGAAAGTGGAGAACTTTCCAATGGCTATCAACAATTGTGGTATGTTCTGCCCCTATGGAGCAGCCTTCACCTAGGACAACCTCTACTTCGTGGTGGTGATGGGTTTCAACTCTCTTAGGGTGGCGACATCTAATAAGGATTGAAATTTCAATTGGAGATCTTTGAAAATCTAACGAAAATGTAACTCTTCTCTTTTTGACGAATTTGATCATTTCCACTACAAACCTCGATGAAAAATCTCTCTTCCAACATCTAAGAGGACCAATGTGATCCCCATGCAAGTTATAGAAAATATTTTCGTTATACCTATTTCGCCTTTTAAATTTGTAGCATCTCAAAATCCCTCAAATGGCTAAATCTATCCATGAAACTAAACTTGCACACTCTGTCAACACTGATATATGTCTATACCAATTTTGGAAGCAATAGCACATTGTTTATTCTATGAAATTTCACTCTAAAGTCATTGAAAAGTCAGTTAGTAATGCATCTGTGATTTCTATTGCAACTCGATTTTCACCGTTTCGCCACCATCAAAACCAATGCCAAAAGTTACCTCATAGTTGTGGGTTGACCCTCTCGACTTTTAGGAACTCCTCACACCATAGAAGGGCGAAAAACCTTTATTAAATGGATCTTCACTTGAAACACAGAAATCACCCATTTTTTACAAAATTGCAATCTTCCTCCTCTTTACCTCTAAAACTAACACCAAAACCACATGTTTTGTGGTTTATGGCTCTGATATCATGTTTAAAATCACATGATTAAACAAAAGAGAACAACAGGAGGAGAGAACAATGGAAAACGAAAAGCTGACCCTTCATTAGAGGGTCACCCTCCTTTCTCTATATTTTATTCCAAAATGCCCTAACCCTATTACACTGGATTAAGTCATTGTATAATGGATTTTATATTTTAAAAGACAAGATTACTCTTAATAAAGAAAAACAACTTTAGTTGTGTTCTTCATGCGCTTAAGTCACTCCTCACCTCCTAACTAATGTTGTCTTGAACAATATCTATGGCGTTGAGGTCATACTTTTGGGATAGCTCGTCATAAGCATTATAGAAGTATATATATGAACAAGTTTATACCAACAAAAGAAGGAAGTGATATGCTCGACCCATAATTGATGTACACATGAAAATCTATGTGTATGAAGGGATGAAACCATGGAGTCCTAAGAAAAAAACTGTCATTGGTGAGCCCAAAATCATTAATGTATTTCTCATTTGTCCTCTTCTGTAGCTGCTTAAAAGTATTAATCCATTGCAGGTGTTCCGGAAGGAGCAACCATTATACGGGAGCACACACCATTGACCAATCTATTTTGTTGCCTCTGGTTCAATGAGGTGAATCTTTTCACTCCGAGGTACCAACTAAGTTTTGGTTATGTTGTCTATAGATTAGGAGACTCTTTCAAGTTTTACATGTTTCCTAATTGTGAATATAATTTCTTGTTCATATTACACAAACACACTAGATAACACTCTTCCAAGGTAGAGTGGGTCAAGTTCCTGAGTGAATTTAAAGGGAATAGTCACAGGTTGAAGGAAAGCAAAGGAGGGTTGGGCCTATGGACTCCCTGTCCTGGAAACCTAGATTCAGTTGAACTTCCACAAGTAACAAGAGTATCAGATCTGTCGAGATAAAAAAAACTAATTGTATGATTGTCTTGATTGTGATTTCGTCTCCTGCTAATCTTTCTGTGCAGTCTTGATTGATCAAGAATGTTTTGACAAAACTTATCATTTCACATAATTCTGTATAAGCCGATACATGGTATAGTGATGAAGGTTCGTGATTAAACAAATATCCTTTCAAAAATCCACATTGTGTGCGGAAAGGGCTCCTGCAACTGCAGGTATTGCATTTGTATCATACAAATTATAGATATTTACCGTTTCGAATGATAGGCTATGTAATGCTATGCTCAGATAATTGAGTAGCTTAAGATTTCCTCTACCATATGTGTGACAATATTCACTTTTAGGCACATTGAAATGAGTTCCCTGGCTTGTGTTGTGGTCATTTTGGCAATCACATATATATGGCTGAATTCAAGAAAAAGACCCGTTTGAGCTTAAACTTTTGAAGCTCGAGCATATTGACAACTAAGAAGCAAAGCAGCTTTCAGATACACTAAACGCCACCGTAATATGGTATCCAAGTTATTCTGGCACGTGCACTCATACACACACATACAGGGAGGGAGGGAGAGACGTTCAAACCTCTCATGTATGGAAGAGTTCGCAAGACCTTTTGACAATTCCGACCACCAGGGTAAGAAAAAGTCTTCCCTCGGACTAGGATGGGAAATATAGACACGATAGTAAAACCTGACATCAATACGACCCAAAAGAGTCTGTGTTGATATCAACCCGAAGTTCAACAAAAGTATTGGGTCATGTTCATGTTAATCTGTTTTTGACACAAAACGCAACCTGGAGCACAACATTGCCAGTAATTTTAGACACAAAATAGACATTATGTCCACCCAAAATGTTGTAGTCATGTTTGAATTGACCTGTTTTTGAGGCAAACACATTCTACAATTACGACCCAAGATGCAAAATAGCCACCCCTAGGTTACATGCCTACATGAGAGCCAAGAGCGAACGGGTTCTTGCATCCTACTTTGATATGCAACTTAGCCATCAATTATAGTACATTCAAGAGAACGGATTGAGCAAATGATGTCCTTGTGACGACATTTCCTTACAAAAATTAGGAGCCATAGAATAATAATAACAATGGTTGGTTGGTTCAAGTGGTTCAGCACTTGTTTTCCTTAAGAAGGTATCGAATTCAAATCTCCAGCATTGCGAGAGGTTCTCATTGCCAAAGGTGGGATGACCTGGCTTCAACTGGATTAGACTGGGTCCTTGTGGGCTCTGTTCTAGACCAGGAAAAAGAAAACAAGGTCATTGAAAATTTCAAGGGTTACCAAGAAATTAGACTGGTCCCAAGTGAATCTCCTTTGCCAAATTGTTGGTGGAAAGTAGACGGTGACAAATTACTCCCAAAGGTTCTCATTGCCAAACTCATTGCTTGTAAATAACAGCAATGACCTGAAATTCAAAAGTAGCTCCCACTTGACCGTTGAATTTTGTTCACTATGCACCAAATTTCAGCAGCGTAGCTGCTCCCCTTTTTGAGGCCATTGATTGATGAACAAGTAATTCACTTTTAGTCCTCCAACCTTGACATGCAGCACCAAGTTTGGTTTCGCACATGCAGCTCCAATCTAACAAGGAATAAATTTATGAAAACAAGCTAAACTAATGAATAAATTTACAGAACAGACTAATGGCAGATCTATGAAGAGCCTGAGGGTGAGGCAGACTAGCTTATGAGCATATTGTGAGTTCTCAATTATAGCCCACGGTTATACCAGAAGCTTCACACTCAAGGATTTGATTGATGGTGTTATACTTTTCTTTAGTTTCCACTTTTATGATACTGTATGATATTCATATTTTTTCATGTCATGATGAAAACTCAATCTAGAGGACAGAAAAGATGAAAATAGTAAACGTTCTAATGAATTTCAAAACGCAACACAGAAGCCCTTTATTGCACCAAATGCATAAAAGGGCGTGCCTAAACTCCAGGAAATTGTTTGATCTATACTTCGTGGAGGTGGGCAGCAAGGGTGGCTCGTGGGCACCTTAGGAACCAGAATTTAAGTCATTGTAGTATACATTTTGAGGCCTCAAACAATTTAAATACTTAAGAACACATAATTCTTTAGGCCCCAAAAGCTTTTAGAGACTCATCACATTACTTTTTAGGCCCAAAAGCTTTTTGACACTTATAACATTAACTTTTTAGTTACCAAAATATTTAAACTTAGTGGCCCGAAATTTTCATTCTTCTATATAGTATCCAATTTTCGGAGGTGGGCTGTTAACATAAAATTGGAAAATTGAGGGACCTTTTAAAAATCTCATTCGTTAGACGTGTATCTGTAAATTCCTCTTTTCCAAAGGATTCTTTCATTCTCCCCCTGCCGTGGAAATGTTTAGATTCCCTTTTGGTGCACAAACTGCGATTATTCCAATAATTGGTTACTTTTTTAGTAAGAAAGGGAGCTTTTTTTCTACTTGGCTAAGGGCTTGGCTCATAAGACCATTTAGTTGAAGTAGTTCATGAGTTCGATACGAGACGGCGTCATTTCTAGGTTGTAAACCAAGGGAGAAAAGAAGAGCTACTTTTTTTGAAAAAAAAAAACTCTAACCTTGAGCACCCAGAGTGTTAGCTCACTTGGTAGGGCTCTTTGACTCCCACGACCCAGGTACTGAGTTCGATTGGGTGCATGTGTGTGTGTTAGGCTTCAGCCACTCTTTGTGACCAAAAGAAAAAAGTAATTACACCCATCTTTTTTCCTAAATTGATATATTTGTTCGGAATGAAATGAACTAATCATTTTGGATTACTGCCATAATTTTCAAAAGGAAGTGCAAGATTGCCATTTGCATTCTAAAAAAGAGAGGTTTTCTAATAAAATATAAAAAGGAACGAATTCCTATTATATACCTTCAAGTTAGTAGTTATATTCATTTAAATTGGTTAATATCAAGTGGTTAAGTAAACTTAATCAAGTCTTTGCCCCCGCAAGCAAGACGGGTTGATTTCATAGGTTCTTAATTGTCATTTTGGTTTCGCATTAAATTTGAATGCACTAGATCTTGCTTGGGTGGGACAGTTATATTTGTGTTACATCTTGTATTCTCTACATTTGAGTGGAGTGTCTTGTAAGTCTACATTTCTAATTTGTTTTTTTATTTGGAAAATTAATCAACCTTTTGGGTGGCATGAGTATAATTTCAAAAATTTTAATCGGCTTTGAAAAAGTATGAAGAATATTTTTATTACACTCATGCCACCTACTCCAATCACTCTTCCTATTTTGTTAGAAATCCTATTTAATTTTGGATCCTAGTTACCTATTCCTTTTTGGGTCTCTCTTTTATAAGTATACGTAAGCTCATTAGTTTGAGTTATGGTGAGGAAGAAATATGACATGAGGAATTTGTGTAGTTCGTTGTAGGTGTTGTTGCTTATTAAGCAAAACTCGCCTCCTACTCGTGGTCGAAATTTACCGGTCGTTGAATCCCATTCCATTTAGTGTTTGATGTTTCTTCTTCCTCATCTTCATTGGTTTTTTTTTTTAATGTTTAGTATATGATTGTCGTTGTTTCAGGTTCCCTCTTGTTTCTCTATAGGTTAATTAAATCAAAAGGAGAAAATATTCATACTGCAATGTATATCCTGCAACTTCTGAAATCTTCATGTTAAAACTTAATCATTTGGTATTAAGTGCTAAATATGCTCGAAAGTTTTTTAAAGAAGCAGTGAGCTTCCTTTTCAAAAGAAATTAAGTGATTAACTATATATTATTACTACACAATACTGTGCAGCTTTCTTTAAATAACTAGCTAATGCAATTTATAAAATTGGCCGACTTTGAAGAAAGACTTTAAGTAGGATAAGTGGGCTAAACTGAGGGAGGCTCATCCCTTTTGTAAGCCAAAAGGAGTCCAAATTTCTTGATCGATAAGATTACGGCCAACCATGTCAAAAAGAGATCAACACAACCTTGACTTAAAGATTTGACATTGGCTGCATGGACTTTTTCACCATCTTACTAACGAAAACTAAGCATCATCTTATCTTAAATGAGCTTGGCTTAGACTCTTTCATCATGTCTAACTCATCGAAAAGATTCATTATCTTATTGCTACTGTAATATGTACTGTAGCCTGACTAAAGAATTAATAGTGAGGATTGAGTTCATGCATGCACTTGTTAAAGGAAACAGCTGGATTGAAACTCCGTTAAGTTTGCATCGACCACGGCGATAAAACGAACCCAACTGGACCTACTTTAGTGGCTCGATCACGAAATTGTCTACGTTATATCTTGTTTGGCTTGTTCCATGGTGATCTCATAAAAATGAGCTGAAATAGAAACTTTCTTGTCAATTTTTTGTGTGTGGAAAATTCATATGATTGCTCATTTGGATTTGAAAGTTAGCCTTTTCAATGCAATTGCAATCGTTAACTCAATCCATTGAAGATTGTACTTCAATCCAACTAATTAGGTTACAATATTTTCTTAGGGTTTCGTGTAGGACAAGCTCATGTTTTGGGCCTACCCTAATTGAGAACCCTCTAATGTCTTTTCTCCAATGAATGAAAGAGATGGGAAGGACAGGTAAGACATGTTCAAACGTTGGGCTTATCTATCTATCTATATTATATATAGAGAGAGAGAATAGTCTATAGTCTATGTATATACGCATGCATGTTAAAATCTTCTTAAATATCTCAACCATGATAAAACCTCTTTAAAAATCTCAATCATTCGATTTTTAAGATCAATAGTTGAGATCTTTAAAATAAAAAACAAAATACCAAAAAGTATAATGATATCTTTTAACTTTTTAAATATAAATTTTAACTCATCAAGGGTTGAAACCTTTAAAAATGTTTGTGCGTGAATGAGGTGTATGAACTTACCATGTTCTCTCTCTCTCTCTCTCTCTATATATATATATAGAGCCCTCCAAATATTGCCAATGAGATTAGGAGCCAATCTTAGCTTGTCACAAGCTCGGAACCGCAATGTCGGGCTCTACCTTGATACAAGTGGCGTCCGGCCCATTTTCGTCTGCTTGAAAACACTGTATAGTCGTCTGTGTCCGCCAACTTTTGCAAAAGGCGTCTGCTTTTCTCATTTCTGAGACGAAAAGCACGAATTGAATAATCATTGGAAAGCAAAAAGGTGGTCGTCATAATGAAGGAACCTCTGTTTATATAAATGCAAGCCTTGAGCAGCTTCCTATCAATCCCAAGCTAAGATATTCTTAAGCAGATCGCTCAAAGAACTCGAAGAGATTAATGGCGGACTTTGCTCATGTATTGAGCAAACAGTTTTGCTCCAACAGCGAAGCGATCTTTTCAGTGAGAAGGCGGCCCCGCGCCGTTCATGGAGGCGGGTTTGTGGTCACCAATTGCAGCCGGGAATTGATCTTCACAGCAGAAGGGTGCGGAACTCTTGGTGTCAGAGGCGAGCTGCTTCTTAAAGATGCTAATGGAATGACCTTATTACTCATACGTAAGAAGGTAGTGAATCTGTGTTCATTCATCATTTATTATCATTAGGAAATAATCTTGCTTAATTTATAGGTTAACTAGATTAGTTGCAAACAGGTCTGTCTCGGCTCGATTCGACTCGACTCGACTCGACTCGACTCGACTCGGGTGTATAGCTCATGTAGTTTCCTTTTTCATTATAACCCGATAACCATGTTTTTCTAATGGTTGGAAGGAGCCAACAGGGTATATTTACAGCCCGAACCTTGATCCATTTTGCAGCTCTAGATACAACAATGCATGCATGTTTCTTAAGTTGTTCTCAAATACTTGGTGAATAATTATGCAGGCATTAAGCTTTCATAAACAATGGAAGGCATACTCCCTTGATTACGGGGAGGAGAACATGATATTTAGCGTGAAAATGCCGATATTATGCTTTGGCAAGACAAGCTCAATAAAAGTGCAGCTGGCATCGACTCAACTGTGTGGCTGGGATTTCGAATGTAACGGATCTTTTATGGATAGAGCTTGCAGCATAATAGATCGTGAAGGCGAAGTTGTTGCTGAGGTACGTATGCGATATTTCTCTTTTTCCACCAAGGCTTTGCTGGTCAATTTAATTGGTTCGGCACTTATATATTCCCGTTAAGCAAGGTCTCGAGTCCGAATCTTGTGAATGGAGAAAACCAGCACTACGAGAGCTTTACCCGAATAGTGGGTCAACCCAGCTCAAACCAGATTAGTTGGGGTCCTTGCAGTCTTACACACACATACTAAATCATGGATCACCTATGATGATCATTTTATAAACCGAGTTTTACGTGGTGTAGATCCAGTAAAAGAAGTCCTTCTTATAGTCTTTTTTATATTAAAATTATATGTTTAGACTTAGATATGGCTGGTTTGGAACCGGTCCTGCTGTTTAAATCGGAACCACTCAAATCAGTTCTGGAACTGTAACCAAAACCAACGGTTTCAAACCGTCTTTTAATAAAGATTATATATTTTCTAACATTAAGATCACATGTTCAATTGTAATTTAATGGTAGGCGATGTGGAGAGTTTGACTCCCAGTGAGGGCAACAACTCTCTTTTTTTCTAAAAAAATAATTGAGTTTGGAGCGATTCTAGATCTGAAACCCAAACACTTTTAAAGTGGTCCAGTTTAGATTCCAGGCAACTCGGAAACGGATATGTCTTTCGGTAGAGTTCTACAACTGCACACAAACTAAGTGGGGTAGGCTGCCTTGATATTGACGGATCAGCCACTCTCTCACATTTAAATATAAAAGAACATCTTGCTTTATTTTTACATCTAAGATGTGTGCTGTTGGTCGGTGCTCTCTCTCTCTCTGTATATATATATATATATATATAACAATTGCTATATATGACACATGCATTATCTAATGACTAATCTTTTACTTTGAGGTGATAAGTTTGTTTAAGAAAATATAAAGAACGCTAGCCAAAAAAATAAGAGATGACACGAGTATACGTGTTTCTTATTATATGATACAATCACTATATATAGAGCTTAGTCCGTGCTCATTCTTCCTCAAACATTTACACTATTCAATCGTTATGATTAATGGTAGATATTTGAATCTTAAAAACTAAGTGCACCATTATACTTTCCCTACTCACATTTAATGTTCAATGGTATACTTTACTTTTTCATTTCAAATCTCCACCATTGATAGTCGCAATTGAATGATAAAAATATTTGAAAAGATTTAATCATGTATTGGAGGGAGCATATATATATATATATTCTCTGTGTATATGAAATTTGAAGTTTGAAGTTTGTGTGTGTGAACGTATGTATATGTAGTGCGTGTGTCCTCAGCTTTGGAGAGACTACAATTCCTGTATGTGCAGGTAAGTGCAGAAGATCCAACTGGGACAGTAGTGAGCAAGGATCTGTACCATGTGACAGTGCAGCCAGGGTTCGACCAGTCTGTTGTTTTCGGAATTATAGCCATCCTTGATAACATCTACAAAGACTCAACAAGCTGCTGAGGAGACTTTTAACAGCACCGGAATGTGCCATGTACATTAGCTCGATAAATTTATCTTAAATGCATGCTTGATTTAGTTGGTTAGCTCATCCTTTCCTTTCAAAAATTTGGCTTGTAATCCTTCATATTTTCCTCTAGTTAATGTACAAGTTGTTGGCTTATCTCAAGGATCGAATTTCCTCTTGAAGTGCTAATTCCGGCCATGTTCACAGACCGGCGACCGAATTTACAGTCACAGTTATTGTTCTCATCTTCTTCGATTCTCAGTGATTTACGGATGATCCTTTCAAAAACTTATCTCTGCGGAAAACCGCATATACACACCAACCACCACAACAACTAAGTTGTTTCTCATACTGGATGTGTCAGCTACATGAATTCTTTATTTTGTTTTGATGGATTTCGATCATGTGCCGCGCTAACAGTTAACTCCACATAAGCTGAAGATTCATGAGAATAAAATAGAAACAGAAAAATATAAAAATTTATGGTTTTGATGCAAAGTTTCTTACTGGAAGTGCATTAAATCATTACAGAAGGGATTATGGAGTGAAATATGTGAAAACATGAAAATTGCACTCAGAGCTAGGCAACTCACAAATGACAGGTCTTGAGTTCTATAACTGGGCATACCTGGCTTCAGCCTCTCCATTGTAACCAAAAATGCATCACAAAAACTCAGGTTTTGAAACGAAAAACAAGCAAATAGTCGATATCTCTTGCAAATATCATGATAATATCATGCCATTATCTTGATATTTTTATAATCTTGTAATGCTTTCAGAATATTGAACTATCTTCTTGATATTTTATTTTAGTGATATATATGTATATTTGTTGTGGTCCAGTCATGTCATGCCGGACCCCATCAGGTCTATTTGTGTTGAGCAAAGTGACTCCAAAAAAAAATATGTAGGATAACCTGCATCTGACTCGAACACGAATCGGCGCCTATTATGAGTTGACCTCTCTTTCTTGGTCACCAGAAAAGGACTTGGTTTTTTTTTTTCAGGATTCATCGAGGTCCTCAACTTCACATCGAGTACGATCACGACACGTAAGATGAGAGAGAAAAAAGGGAGTGAGGAGAGGTCCGAAAATCTCGCGTATCTGAAACGGATCATCGCTGGGAGAAGGATCCACGATCCAAGTTCCGAGGCGTTCGTCTCTCACCTTCTGGATAAGAAGTAGCCGAAACACCCCCGTTATGATTTTCTAAATTTTATTGTTCTACCTCCCCATGAAATAAATTAGAAACTGGCATGCCGTGCTCTTCAGTTCATGTAGAGACGCCCGCCCTTCGAAAAAAAAGGATGAAAGTGCTTTATATATAACCTAAATTCCTACTAACCGTTAACTATTTTTTTCTGCTTCTTTTAAAGTATTCATCATCTATTTCTTATCTTCGTCAACTGATGCAACTGCTTTTTATATGAAAGTGTCCTAGTGAAATAGTTTCGTATAAAAAAAAGGAGATATTTTCATATTAAACTATCAGCTTATAAAATCACAAGCGAATACTCGAGCTTTAGGGTGGAGAGAAACCAAAACAGGATGGTTCCGTCCATCTACATCGACGCAAGGAGGGAAAGGGCACCCCACTTGAAATTTGGAAAATGGCTGTAGCTATCATTTCTATTTTACCCTGTTGAATCCTTGAGCTTATATCACATGGTTCACTCTACCCTAAATGGGTTAGTGGGTTATTTGCCTATATAAAAGAAAATTTCTAGATGTGCTACTGGCTGTGTGTACTTAAAACAAAGGGGAGGAGGGTGTGTTGATTTAACGGTTGGGTGCTCTAGAGCCATTGCTGGAGGTGGGGAGTTCTACTCCCAGAAGGTACATGTGTGGGCGTGTATTTTAGGCTTTGGATTCCTCTTGTAATAAAAAGAAAGGGAGGGGGAGGAGGAGGGTGCGGCTTCTTAGTAAATTTTGGTTTTTGCACTCAAAATGTTTAAATTGCATTCTAACTTTTTCATACAACTTCATTCTATACATATATACATATATGGTCTTTTCTTGTGTAGTCAAGTATCCTTATTTCTTCATTTTCACCAATCCTACCACATGCCAATGATAAGTAGTCGATGGTCGCACCATGTAGCATTGCTGGTTTATTGTTTTGTGAAAAAAAGGGAAGGAGGGTGTGTTACTTTAACAGTTGGGTGCTCTAGAGCCATTGCTGGAGGTGGGGAGTTCTACTCCCAGAAGATACATGTGTGGGCGTGTATTTAGGCTCTGGATTCCTCTTGTAATAAAAAGAAAAGGAGGGGGAGGAGGAGGGTGCGGCTTCTTAGTAAATTTTGGTTTTTGCACTCAAAATGTTTAAATTGCAGTCTAACTTTTTTCATACAACTTCATTCTATATATACATGGGTTAAAGTAGTCAATGGTCGCACCATGTAGCATTGCTGGTTTATTGTTTTATGATACTTTAAGACGAGCGAGCAAGAAACAAGGGTTGTCTGGTTGGTTCGACTCGTTACCGACCATATCGAAAACCAGTTATTATAATGAAAAAGAGAAAAAAAAGAAGAGGAAAGGAAAAGCGAAAAGACTCGATTGCTTTGTTAGAAAATTTTAAACATTTCACGACCGTTTTTTTACCTTTTATTATTTTCTCGAGCCGCGCATGATCATATTCGTGGTGAATGGTCGACATAGAGAGAAGGAACAGTATATATATATATATATATATATATATATATAGAGAGAGAGAGAGAGAGAGAGAGAGAGAGAGAGGAAAATGGGAGCAGAGTAAGAGCTACAGAGGAGGAGCAGGTTTCTGAGCTCATTGATAGAATGGAAGAAGGCAGCAACAGGGGAGCTGCAACAGCTTCACAATGTGAGAGCTCGAGCCTCTGACATGCCAGCACACCTCCAGAACAGAGCCTTCCGCACGGCTCGCCACACCCTCAATGCAATGGTTAAACTCGACAGCAAACGCCACGCCCTCACCCTTAAAAAGGTAATTGATCAACACCCTCTTTCTTTTCTCTAATCCTTCTCCACAAAATCCCCCTCCTCTCTCTCTCTCTGTGTGTACATATACAGATATACACGCACACACACAAGTATATATATATATATATATATAGTGAAGAGTGATGAAAATTTTCAAATGTGATTGGTCATATTTTGTGGTTTCTATTCTTCATATATATAACTACTACAACAACAACTAAGCCGTTTTTCCGTGTACTCTTTATTTACACGTAAACGAGATCACTCTTTATTGTTTCTTTCCAACACTTTTGTGGTGGTTACTATTTTAAGATTTTCACACAAGTCCAATAACGATGTTTTCTCATTTTATGCACATTTTATCGTCTATTACTCCCAATTTGTTTCTAATAACTGATTATGTATAAGATCTTTTGTGATATCTTAATTTATACGAGAGACATCTTTTGTAAATGTTGATCCAACACTGAGAACCATAAAACACTGCCTTTCAACTTGAATGTTATTTCTTATCACATAGAATACCTTATGCCTCTCTCCATTTTAACTACAACGACAGCTAAGCCTTTTCTCGTACTAGATGTTGTCGGTTAAATGAAATTTTTGTTTTAACATAATCCTATCACGTGCATAATTTATAGAATCCATGGTAGATAAGTCCGATAAAGTTTTAAGTTAGTTGTCACAAGCCTAACGCAACCCTCCTCCTTTATATGGGCTCGAGATTAACTATGGAAGGATAATTACTCTCCATTTAACTAACCGACATTAATTCTATGTGTAACATCTCCATCAAATTTTCTTTCACTTTTAAAAATTGATCGTGTGTATTTAAAACTTTTCTTGTTAGAGATTCAATATGTGTCCATCTTAATTTCTATGTTCGAAGTACCCAAATGATCAAACTTATATTCAATATATTTTGTATTTGTTTTACTAAGTTGTTAGCCTTTACTTTCTAATGCTTCTCTCTATAGTTCTAATTTCCTATTAACTTTTTCCTTACACTCATCTACTCTTGCAATGTCATATGCAAATAACATACACCACGTTACTTCATCTTAAATATGTTTTGTTAACTCGTCAATGACCAATATAAATAAATATAGACTTAAAGTTGATCCCACATGTAACCCAATATTAACTTTAAAGGAGTATGTCATTCCTTCATAAGTCCTCACACATGTTTTTGGACGATTGTACATGTCTCTTATAAGATTTATGTATGTCAATAGAATAACTCTCTTTTTTAAGGTTCTCCGAAGAACATCTCTTGGCACCCTATTATAAGCTTTTTCTACATTAATAAATATCATGTGATGGTCCTTTTTTGCTTTAAAATATTTTATAAGACATCTCAATAGGTGAATCACTTCAATAGTAGATTTGTCGGGCATGAATCCGAATTGGTTGTGTGTTGTACTCGATACTTGTCTTAACCTACGTTCGATAATTCTTTTCTATAATTTAATAGTATGAATCATTAACTTGATACTTCGATAACTCATACAATTTTGAATGTATCTCTTGTTCTTATATATGAGTATAAGTGTACTCACTCTCCGTTCCTTGGGCATCATTTGGGGATGCAAAGAAATCAGTCAATTTAGGTGAACCAAACTTTTTGAAGGATGTCTTAATGAAAATTGGAAATTAGTAATCTCCAAATATAGATGACTTTTTTGGCCTAGAGATTGATAATTTGATGTACAGAGTTTTTCATGACTATTGATCTACATTTCACAGGATACGAATGCTCAAAACATGGCGGTACATTGAAAATAATTTTGGTCTGCAATATTAGGGAAAAACACTTTCAATTTTGTGTTTGCCACCTCATGTGATGACAGATCTTTAAAGATGTTTGCTTCTGTCTTTTGAAAACTAAAGATGTGATTCAAGTTTTTCATTAGATTCTGGGGTTTATTGGATTCTGACAAGGAAGTTCAGAGTTGTTAAGGATCAGACTCCAAAGAAAGTTATTCTATGTCATTGATTTTGCAGTTTGCTTTTAAATTTGGATGTGACACTGTCACCAACACCAAGTTATACTACATGAAGATGAACTCTCTCACTTCTTCATAATTAGTGTTTTTTAGTGATGGAGTTACTCACTTTTAATCAATTTTATCTCACTACATTCCTGGATTCGAGTAGCTACTTGTGCTTGTGTCCCTTTGCTTCTATTTTGATGTCTCCCGGAATGACACTCAAATAGAGAAATCAACTTAAAGGCCAGGCAAGGGAATATCTTGAAACTCATATCCAGGAGATAATGCCAAGGCATGAATATTTATGGTTATGAAGGATACCCTTGGAAGACTTTTCTTAAAGGGTGCTATATTGATGCCATATCACATTGACCTCTTTTGTGTTCCTTTTTAGGCATGCCTTGTAGGTGTAATCATTTTCACTTTTCTTTTAACGTTCAAGTGCTCCTTTATTGTTCTTGTGCAAGCATAAAACTGGAGATGGCTCCTGTAGTTCTTGGATATCCTTGTTATGTACGGGTGCCATGAACATACTCCACCTTCATGTTGGCTCTGTTATGAATAAGAGAGCAGAAAAATGAGTAGCCGTGCTGTCTTTTCTTGCACCTTATTGATATGACTTGGACTAGGTACTCGACCTTTTGCACTAATTCTGTTAGTATGGTGACGCATTCAACCATAAGCTAAAGAAGTAATCAAATGTTTATTTGGGCAGTGCTACGCAGTTTCACTTTTTCATAAACATTAAAGATATAAAGATTATGTGAAACGAGTGCACTAGAAACGAAAGCTTCAATGGAGGGAGTAATAGAGGAAAAGTGGAAAATTTGGGAGATGCTGCATCTTCGAGGTTGGAAACATTGGGAGAGGAGATTATTTGTGAATTTTAATTCTATCAAATTGTAAGATCATATCTTTTGTAATCCATGTTATAAAAATCCGACGAAGTTTTACGCTGGCTGTCGGAAGCTTAATACAGCCCTCCTCCTTTATCCGGGCTTGGGACCGGCAATGCAAGGGTAATCCCTTACATGGGTGGAGTATGGGGAAAGGCTTACTTGTTGTTGTTGTTGGTTGTTTTGTAAGATCATATCTCAATCTGGTCCATCTTACGGGCCTCATTTGCCATTGAGATAGTTTCATCAAAAGGTAATCAGACACAATGAGGGCTACTTTTCCTCTACATAGTTATGAGGGTGGATAAGTTCCGACCCAAATGAAAGGCGTAACAATCTTTTGCTAGTAGCCAAATATCTAGTATGTTGTGGGAGGACATTTTTTAACAAAGGAGACCTCAGTATGTTCAAAGTCTGCAACACTTGTTGCAGCTTTGTGGCGAACTTGTACCTATGTTTCCTTCCATGCACCAACATTAGGCATCTCCTACAAGCTTATCTAGTCTCAAGAACCACATACCTTTACCGATCCCGAACTGTATTATATTTCCGCAAGGTAGTGGTGATATATGTTGAGATTCATCTTGGTATTTTACTTTATGTGTATCTTGAACAAAATCAATCTCCTTGGTATTGTGGATGTATGAGGATCTGATCATATTAATTTCACTTTTAGGATTTGGTTTCTGGTTCAATGTTGTCATTGTATCGTGATAGTGAAAAGGAAAGCAAGTAATTTTCTTTTCTAAACACAGGGATCAGTTGCCAATCTACATTGAGTTGAGGTGGGAAGTCGGCCCACTGAAACCTTTAGATAGAAAAGGTACAATTCATGGGGTAAAGTACATAGGTCACCTACCCTAAAACCCCTGCAGTCGCTTTGCCCCATCCTAAAACGTTAATTGCCACTGACCTGGGTAATTAAATTCGTGCATATGCACCTGTCTCCACGCCCTTAGGGAAGCTAAGCACCTAATCATCCTACTTCAGTGGAATTTCTGCAAAACAATGTTATGTCCTGCATAAGCTGTATATGCGGCTGCATAGTGCGCATGTGGGCCATGTAATCCGGATATATGAGCTGCGTAGTCGATTGTGCTGTCATAAGGAGGTTGATGATATTATTCTTACTTGAAAATTGTTACTATAAAGTGCTTTGTGATTATACACTACTGTGGATTGCATGCCTGAAGTTGAATCAAGTTGGTTAATGTTGAAAATATTATATTCTTTGTTATATTAGTGTGAAACGAGAAAAGTAAAGTGGTAGTGGATGGATTAGATGTAGTAAAACACGACCTTCATACTGTAGAAAATCTTCTAGATGAAATACCAACTTCCTATTTTCTTAATATTAGTGTTCTGCCAATCCGCCTAAGCAGTGTATATCCGGTGGTGTACCGCTTAGAGGGTCAGCCATATAAGAAGTGCTAAACGCTATTGACAACATAGCCACTCACTTGGATTGTGCAATTTTGTGAACCTTTCTTGCCGATCTGGTTACTTCTAGGTCCTGTGTTCCTTCCCAGCTCTTCACCATGTTTTGTTTGTTCATTATTATGACTGAGAATATGTTCCTTGTATATCAAGGGAAGAGACTTCATTTATTTACACAAGTTATAACACTATTCAACTTTTAGTTGATTCTCGTGATCTGTTGTTTATCACTTTCATCACAGAGCAAACTTGGCTTTCGATAATTCCCTTCTTTGATGTAGCACCGATGAACAGTGAAAGCTGCTTTGTCTGAGCCACATTGAACGTTCATGCCCTTTGGAGCGACTTTTAAGAAAATTAAATCACGGTTTGAATGCTCTCAGGCCCGCATTATAAGCACGAGACAGGCCATCTTGTGTCCTTTCTATAGAAATATGCACGGTTTTCTATGTTCTTTTTTCATTCAATTTAGTACTAGCAATATCATGTTGAATGATATAATTACCATGCATTTAGTATGCTAATTGATTTGCGTGTTCTTTATATGTATTTCTTAATGCTGTATTACTGCTTAGGTTGCTTAATCTCCATGTAAACCATGTGCTTTATCACGTTTGACACTAAATCTATACTTACTGCATATGATAATAGACCAACTCACCACTTATTTCTTAATGCTGGTGTCCCAATTACGACTTATTTCTTAATGCTGACATCCTAATTGCAGGAATTTCATTTGTCATATGGCCCTGCTTGGCACTGCATTGTCGGGACGAGTTTTGGTTCATATGCTACGCATATGACAGGAGGTTTCTTATATTTTTCCATTGATAAGATTTATATTCTTCTGTTTAAGACTGCTGTTCAGCCACTGGATCGTTAAAGGCTCTTGTTGCATATATTATTCTTTTGAATAGGGAGTGTTTTCAGACTGGTCTGCATTCCACTTCTACTTGGGTCTGTGGTTCCTATCTTGAGAAACAGTAAAGTTTGTAACCTTATCTCCATCCATGTTCAAGAAAAAGAGAAAAATGACACAACGGGCATAAAGCAGTAAAATTACTGCATCGATCAATGTGAGAAATGGGTGGAGAATAAAGTTAGCATATCCTAACCTTGCTTGTCTGACAAACTATACAAGCCAACCAAGCGAAGGAAAAGCTTGCCAGACTAAATGAGTCAATCATCTCCTTCAGTCATAGGTTCACAGAATCCCTTGAGAGCTAGAAAAACTTTTCCATATAGTAGGGGCACACATGATAACCCATGATCAGAAACCGAGCTAATTGGAAACACTTCTCCGGTGATCTCGACTCCCATAAACTATTTTGGCTTGCAAATTAACAGAGTTCAAGTGGAAGTGAAGTCGCTGGGCTGGTTCACCCTTTATAAGGTTTCACCAGAACCAAACGTGCCTTACACAGCAAACACAGACCACAAGGAAGAAATCAAAATCCTTTTTAACATCCCCAGCACGGATAGACAACAGAGAGCACGATATAAAGATAGCATAGGCATCGAAAGATAAGGCAACATTGACTCAAAGAATACATAAAACCAGAGTTTTCTGTCCATTTCAAATCCCTTTTATATTCCTTCCTTTTGTCTGTTTTTACAAAATCCAAGTCCAACTGATCATCCTCTTGCTCTTCTGTTTTTTGTCTGAATTCCTCCAAAACTCAAGGAAAAAGGACTACCAACATCTCTCTCTCTCTCCCCTCCCCCCCCGCTATGAGCATCAAAAAACAGGTTGCTGGTTGCAGTGGGGGGAAAATAGCACCAGCATCTCCAAAACTACCTTATCTTCAATCAAGACCAGAGAGAAAAACTACAAGATTGCAGCAAATGCCGAGACTCCAATAACCAGAAGAAGGCTGAGGGACATGGCGGACAAGACATGGATACAGGCTCCACCACTGTTTGTGGAATTTGATGGAGGAATAGCCGTGCCGTTTGTGAACGTTCCATTCTTGCCGCTGCTGCATTGAAAACCAACAGCCATGTTGATCTATTTGGCATGCGTTATTCATAGCTCACGTAGTAAGATCATCAAATATGTAATACAACCAGCTACTCTGATAAATGCATATTCACAAAACCAGTGAAGCGTTACAGCAGTAAAGGCAGATGAAGCTTGCAAACAAGGGTTTATCTTATAAGATCTAGTAGTTAGATATACTAAATGCCGAAAAACAAAACATACTGCATCATCATATTGGAATGGCCAGTATGATTAAGAAAATACACGGTTTTCCAGCCTTTTTTGGTAAAATGGGGAAGGGAAGCCCATGCACGCCCCAAGTATCGAACTCATGGCCTTTTTCACTTGTGAGCTCACCACCTAGCCAAGGTGAGCTATTTTGAAAAACCTGCTAATTGCCATTGCCAGTAATGAAAAGTTTCAAAAGTACTGATGAAAATCTTTAAACAATGTAGACCACCAGTGGAGTACACATTTCATGACTATGAGCTAGAAAGCATCCATAGAATTAATGTCATATGACAAGAAAACCTAAATTCTATAAACATGACATGAGGGCAGAGGCCAAAGGTGAAAGAAGCACAGTATGCGACAAGCACACTAAGCCAAGAAAAAGATGGAAGGCAATTTTGGATAAAAGGAAACTCAAATGGAAAATAAAGGCATCAAAAGAATTAATATATGTATATATACATACATATACTTTGGTTACTTCAGAGGACATAGAAATTAAAAACGGCACACATTGCATCCCCAAAAGGAAAGTTTTAAATACTAGGGTCAATTTTTCAGAGTGATGGAAGAATTGATGGAGATGTTACGCATAGAATTAATGCTCGTTAGTTAAAATGGAGAGGAGTAAGAAGATACTATTAAAGTTAAAAGGTAAATATTATAGAGCATCAATTAGGCCTGCCATGTTTTATGGTTCTGAGTGTTGGGCAGTTAATCATCAACATGTACAAAAGATGTCTGTGACAGAAATGAAGATGTTGAGATGGATGAGTGGTCATACAAGAAAAGACCGTATACAAAATGAGGTTATTAAAAACAAATTAGGAGTGGCACCAATAGAGGATAAAATGAGAGAATATCGTTTAAGATGGTTTGGACATATAGAAAGAATATCAAAAGAAGAACCTGTAAGAAGGTATGAAAAACTAAATTTGGAAAGTATTAAAAGAGGTAGAGGCCTGTTAAGGAAAGTCGTGTCTTGTCATATAATGAGAGTCAAGTCATGTAAAAGAGTCCTGTCTCATGTCACGTTGTCATTTTGAGTCTTATGTCATCTTAGAAATAGTTAATTCTTAGTAGGGGTAGATTAGGAAATTAAGTTAGATAGGGTATTAATAGGTGATTAGGGTTAGATAGAAAGATTAAGAAAGGAGAGGGGGACGGCTGCAGAAAGGAAGCATATTTTGGGAATGATGCCTGCAATATAATGTAAGTTTCTTTTATGTTGAATGAGAAGAAGTTTATTCCAAGATGGTATCAGATGTCACGTTTTCTTTGGGATTTCTGCGCACGTGAACCGTAGCACTCATATATTGCTGCTGAAATCGCATCCTCCCTTTCTTCCTACGGATTCTATCTTGTTGCCTGCCCCCATCGTGGACTGCATACAGGCGTTTTCTCTTGGGAGTGCATAATGCTTCTTTAGCCAGCGCCACCAAACATCTTGTTATTGCTATTGCTTCTTTATCTTGTTGTCAGTTTTTTTTTCTCCATGTTGTCAGATGCTGTCCACAAGAAATCAATTTATTTTCGCCCTTGACAGTAGTCATATTCAGACTGCTCTTGCTTCAGCCAAGACGTCAGCTGTGTTTGATACAGCAACGCTCAGACTATGTTGGGCGCATGATCAGAATCAATCTTGCCCTGATTGTATTTCTACATCGGATGCTATCGTGGGTGTTCAATTTCTGCCACTTATTCTTCACCTTCCTCTGCCATTCTAACGTCCAGCCTTGGCCCACTCATACTTGCTATTTTTTCATTATCATTTAGTCCTACATGGCTGCCAAGGGTAAAGGCCTTGATCTTTCCTCTCCTTCAAGTGAACCCTCTGGTTTCTTTGAAAAAAGAGACCATATTCAGATTACCACCACTAAGCTGGATGGACGTAATTACATGGAATGGGCACGCTCTGTGAAACTTGCCATTGTAGCAAGGGGGAGATGGGAACATTTGATGGGTCACTCTCCAATTTCAGCTCCACATGACAATCTTTATTTCACCTGAAAAAGAGAAGATGCCTTAATCTCATCGTGGTTGCTCCAGTTAATGATTCCATCCATTGCTAAAACTTTTATGTTTTTAGAATCTGCTCATGCCATTTGGTGTGCCGTCGCCGAGGCTTATTCCACAAAAAAGAATGTTGCCAAAGAATATGAGATTCTGGAGCGCATCAGAGAGTGCAAACAGGCCAATCGCTCTATCAACACATACTATGCAGATCTCCGCGGTCTTTGGGATGAACTCTTCTACTATACAAATATCCAGTGTTCCAGTTGTTATAATGAACGACTGGCTGCGATTGAAAAGAAGAAAGTATTCGATTTATTGTGGGGTGTGAATCCAGAATTTGAATCAGTCAAACTGAATATCTTGGGCAGAGACGAACTTCCGTCTTTGGGCACTGTTTACTCCTTATTAATCAGAGAAGAAGATCGCAGGAATCTTGAAAAAGATCAGATTGTTACTCCAGAACAGCATGCACTTCAAGTTAGAGATGACAGTTCATCTTTTCGTGGCAGAGGGGGACTCCAGAGTCGTGGTCGTGGCCGTAGTCAATTTAATTCTGAAGACAGAAATAAACTTGTTCGCTCCCATTGTGGAAAATCACGTCATACCAGAGATCATTGTTGGGAATTACATGGTAAACCAGATTCCTATCGACATCGCCATCCCTCAATACACTCTGCAGACAGTTCCACTCCCAGCACTGATGGCATTCAGGAGATTCTCAAACGAATAGAAGGTCTTGAACAGAGATTCACTGAAAAACCCTCTTGCTCCCCCAAACCATGCTACCATCGCTCAGGCTACACACACTGTAACGGGTAATCACTTCTCTCGTTCCCCTTCAAAAAATTGTATAATTGATTCAGGGGCTACGGATCATATGGTTGGAAACTCCTCATCCTTTGCACCTTACAGACTCTTACAGATAAAGCACCCATTAAATTGGCAGATGGTTCCTTCACTTATATGATTGGACAGAGCACTGTATCTACATGTCTTTCAGATTTACCATCGGTCTATCATGTTCCCAGTTTTCCGCTCAATCTTCTTTCCGTCAGCTCTATCATGTTCCCAGTTTTACGGGGCAAATCTTTGGACATGGTAAATTACAGAACGGCTTATACATTCTTGCAGACTCATCTCAGCTTTCCACCTCATACAGTGTTTCTGCCACACCTTCTCCGGATGCAACTCTTCGTCTTTGGCATTATCGTCTCGATCATCTTCCAGCGTCCAAAATTCCCTATGTTGTTCCTCGTTTTCAAGTCCCGTCCAATAAATTTCCATTTAAATGTGAAGTCTATCAACTTGGAAAACACCAAAGGGCATCTTATCCTTTGAGTGATTCTAGAACATCTCAACCTTTTGAACTTATTCACTCGGATGTATGGGTCCCAATCCAGTCAACTCTTTGTTTGGTCATAAGTATTTTGTATCCTTTATTGATGATTGTACTCGCCTTACCATCGTTTACTTAATGAAATCGAAGTCTGAAGTTGCATCTATTTTTCTCGTTGTGCATAAATTTATTTATACTCAATTTCATGCCACTGTTAAAATTCTTCGATCTCATAATGGGGGTGAATACGTTGGGACTCAATTAGCAAATTATCTCTAAACCCACGGCATTGTTCATCAGACTAGTTGTCCTTACACACCTCAGCAGAATGGTCTTGCTGAACGGAAGAATCATCATATTCTGGAAGTTGCCAGAACCCTTCTACTTCAGAGTAATGTTCCCAAATTCTATTGGGGTGAAGCTGTCCTTACTGCTGTTTATCTTATAAATCGCATGCTCAGTCATACTCTTCAGAGGGAGAGTCCTATTCATACTCTTAATAAAGCCTCCAAACCATTTCATTTAGTACCTCGTATCTTTGGGTGTACCTGTTTTGTACACATTCCTCTTCCCAATCGTGATAAACTTGATGCCAAGTCCGATAAGTGTATTTTTCTGGGCTACTCGACCTCTCAAAAAGGATATAAATGTTATGATCCATTGCTTCAAAAACTATATGTTTCCATGAATGTTACTTTCTTTGAATTTACCCCTTATTATTCTCCTACACTCGAATCTACTCCAACTCCTAGCTTTATACTACCACTAGTTCCTAGTGAGGGGGAGTATCATGAGATCATTGAGAGTCAGATTGAGAACAAACAACAATCCAAAGAGATTCTGAAGAAAGGACAACGGAAGATTGTGTACACTCCAGAAGAACCATGTACTAAAGAGATTTCCCCTGAATCAGATCCTTAAGGGCGAGTAGACAGTGACATTGAGATTCCTATTGTTGTTCGCAAAGATAAGCGTGCATGTACAAGATATCCAATTTCTAATTATGTTTCCTATGTCAATACTTCTCAGAGTTATCAAACCTTCATTATGAATGCTGAAAAACAAAAGATTCCTTCAAAGTTTGAAGAAGCAATCAAGTGTCCCTTATGAAAAGCTGCAATTGAAGAAGAATTGAATGCACTGGTTAAAAACAATACATAGACCATCATACAGTAGGATGCAAGTGGGTGTTTACTATTAAATATAAGGCAGATGGAACAGTGAAGAGTTCAAAGACATCCATAAATATCAGAAGCTAGTGGGTAAGCCCATATATTTAATCATTACTCGACCAGACATTACGTATGCAGTTGGGATTGTGAGCAGATATATGCATTCACCAACCAAAAATCATATGGATGCTGTGAATAGAATTCTCCGATATCTCAAATCAACTTCAGGAATGGATTTACTTTACTCGAAATCATCAAACTTGGATATTGAGCTTTATTCTGATGCTGACTTGGCAGGTTCTTATGATGACAGAAAGTCAACTACTGGCTATGTTACTTTACTTGGGGGTAATATTATATCTTGGAAAAGCAAAAAAACAGACAGTTGTTGTAAGATTTACGGTAGAAGCTGAATATAGAGCTATAGCACAAGCAATGTGTGAAGGAAAATGGATATCTTCATTGATCACTGAATTGGGTTATTCACTTAACCATCCTATACTCTTATATTGTAATAGCAGTGCAGCAATTCAGATGGCATCTAATCCAGTATATCATGAAAAGACTAAGCATATAGAAATTGACTGTCACTTCATCAGGGAGACGATATCTAATAAAGAATTTCAGCTGGAGTATGTTCATTCTTTCAAACAGAGAGCTGATTTTTTAACTAAAGCTACTACCAGCAAACTATTAAAGGAGACCTTATCCAAGTTGGGTGTCATCAATGTTTTCCACCCAACTTGAGGGGGATTGTTAAGGAAAGTCGTGTCTTGTCATGTAATGAGAGTCAAGTCATGTAAAAGAGTCCTGTCTCACGTTAGGTTGTCATTTTGAGTCTTATGTCATCTTAGAAATAGTTAATTCTTAGTAGGGGTAGATTAGGAAGTTAAGTTAGATAGGGTATTAATAGATGATTAGGGTTAGATAGGAGGATTAAGAAAGGAGAGGGGGACAGCTCCAGAAAGGAAGCATATTTTGGGAATGATGCAGATTGGAGGCATTCCTCCAATCTGCAATATAATGTTTCTTTTATGTTGAATGAGAAGAAGTTTATTCCAAGAAGGACGACCACAAAAGTGTTGGAAAGAAACAATAAAGAATGATCTAGCTTATTGTGAGTTAACTGCTAACATGGCACACGATAGGGATATGTGGAAACAAAGAATCCATGTAGCCGACCCTGTCTAGAATGAGAAAAGGCTTAGTTGTAGTTGTTGTATATATACATGCATATATATATATATATATATATATATATATATATATATATATATATATATATATATATATATATATATATATATATAGAGAGAGAGAGAGAGAGAGAGAGAGAGAGAGAGAGAGAGAGAGAGGAACCATATAGTTACCTTCCAGGAAAGATACAAGAATCATGACCTGTAATGAAACCCAAAGAATAAAACTTAGAAACCAGGAGAGAAATAATGCGAAAAAGAAACATTCCAAATGCACAAAGCTACTCTGTCAACCTAGACTTCAATTCAGTTGCTTCCAAGGAAAGGGTTATGGTTCATATATGAATTATTAGTTCATAACTAAATGGAGCCCGATAAGACAGACACAGCTGAGACTAATCCATGTAACTTACAGCTACGGTTCTATGTTCTCCATAAGAAACTCAATTAAACTCGTGTACATGATGAGCCATAGCTATCTATATGTCAAACAAGAGAAAATGAAAATGGGGTTACTTGGATCTGTAGTAGTGATAGTGGCCACCCCTTTGAAATCACAGGATCCAGGGAGCCTCCCCATTTTCTGATAGTAAGCATCAAAAGCGTATGACGCATGAGCCTGGACAGTATCCGGGTCATAACACTGTTGACCCTGCACCAGTGGTGTACAGTCCACCTTCCCCGGTCCGCAAGCCCAGTCGAGTGCTGCCTGCAAGAGCTTCTCATCAGCTCCACTCATAGCAATGCAGTATGTCTGATTTGTGGTATCATTAGCAAAAACAACACCAGAACCCGTCAAATGGAGAGTATAAACTGGAGTCCCATCTGGCTGGAACAATCCCCAATTCTTCTCGGAAAGAGGTCCAGGTCTCAGATCTTCATTATATAGCTCGTAGATATACGTGCTCACAGGAATTCCAGGGTGCTTTGGTGTCCCAGTATTATTGAGAACATGCCTAATCAAATTACTGTTATATGTATCAGCATTGTCGATTGTAGCATCAGGCTCAGCAGAAGGATCACCGTGAGAAGGCCACCCAGACTCGGTGACAACAACTCGAATGCTGGTGTAGTTCAGAAATGCCATTGCAAAGTAGCAAGCATCAACAAGAGCATCAAAGACGTTAGTATAATGCAGCAAAGTGTTGGAATCAACAGCTTCTTTATTAGGTGGAAGAGGTTTGAAAAGGGCATAATCAAGCCCAATTACTCCATTGCTCTGCATGTAGCTATAGTATGGGTAGACATTCAGCATGAAGTATGAATTTGTCTGCTGCAGGAACTGAAGAATCGGAACAAGAACCGGGTTCCATGTGCGGTTGAAAAATGCCTGGGATGGCGGAAATGAGTCGAGAATGATGTCAGATGAATGTGGGGTGCTGACTTTTATGGTAGAGTCAAGGTTGGACGCTACAAGGGCAGAGTGGATGAATTTCATGGCAGACAGAAGGATGAGTGCAGCATTGGGAAGGGAGGTGAGCACCTCAGTGCCAACTGCAATGGCTGTGATGTTGGTGGCAGGAAGAAAGGCAGCCACGTTCTTAGCAACCCAATTGGCAGCAGTGGAATTGGATTGGCCGATTGCCAGCAGCTGATTGTTGGGCACAGTTACAGTCACTTGAATGCCCGTCCTTGCGAGGGCCGTCAGCATGGCATGGTCGGCATCAAAGAGCCTAACATTGTTGATCTGCTGAGCCTTGAGGAGCGCCACAACCTGCGTAGGGGACGGCATGTTGCTCATATCGGTCCCAATGTTCACACCCACAAAGGCCCCTGAATTATGTGCCCAAGCCATAGCAACAGTGGTTTCAGAGGGAAAGCAAATATTCTTCCAAATTTTAAATTTAAAGTAAAAGAAAAAGAACAAAGTTACATGTATATTGCAAACTTCAGCAAAAGCCCCTCCAAATTCATGACAACAGATTATGCATTTACAAGGCTCTGTATCACCTAAATCTTCCCATAAAAGCTTAATATAAACTGCATCTACACACACCCCCGTAAAATAGCAATTTGGGGGTATAATACGTTGATAATTCGGCAGGAAAAATGACCCAAGAGAATCCAATAAGAGTGATTAAATTGATGAAGTTCACAAACTCAGATGTAGGCAGGGAGTGAACTGAGCTGCAGGCCATGGTTTGGCTTGGTTTGACTCGATAGAGCAAGCTTGTGTCCTGTTTGTGATACAAACGAATTAAACATGAGCTAGCATGATAAGCTATATGAGCTAACATGAGGAATCCATGTGCTGTTCTGCTTGACTCGTATTAGCTTGTTTAGTAAGTATATAGAGCTTTTAAATGCATGTATGCCAAAAATTCATGTTACCTTAAAGAACTAAATGGGCATAATGCAATTAAATGATCAAATCTTTCAACTTCACAAGAACATCATGTGCAAAATTTGCATTAAAAAAATGAAATACTTTATAATCAATAAGTTAAACTTTTTACTCAAAAGTATCTATAAAACTTTACATCCTTTAACATGAACGAGCTGCTCGCATTCAGCTCGTCTAACTTGCATGCAAAATCAGGTGCTTCTTCAACTCGGGTCAAACAAGCTAACAAGCCGAAATAAACAAGATTTGAGTTGACGAACAAGCCATGAAGAGACCTTGTTCGGGTGTTTATTACCAGCCCTTCGCCCTAGCCCAAAGCCAACGGTCTCAAGAATCAAATATTTCTGAAAACTTTCAACTTACCCACAGAGATTACACACATATTGCAAATGCCTGCCAAAACTTTTTCAAAATCCAGGGAAGCAAGTTGTACTTTCCCTAAGCTATAATTCTGAATCAGTCCATAAAATATTCACTATTTTATATTCATACACAACTCGGTAATATAATGTTTATGGGATGCAATAATTTGTTCATTCTGCATGGAAAGTGTCACAAAAAGAATCCTATGTGCATGTTGCGTTCATAAAGTGAAAGTTCTCCAAAAGCCAAACCGGCTAGTTGAAAAATGGTCGCTAGAGTCCACCGAGTCGGTAGACGAACCAGCTCGGCCATGCGAACGGGTTAGCAGAAAGAGCATATACCGAGGTCAATCAGAGCTGACCGTAAACGAGCCGGTTCGGTGGGAAAGCATCCCGGAGAAGGACGATACGAATCAGCCACAGGGATAGATGGAAATAGATGCAGATATCGAAAAAGAAGGGGGGGCCGGGGGTCGACTTAGGACTTTCCGCCAGCTGAACTGGCCCGCAACAAAGCAAGATGATGCACCACGACCGCCGGATTCTCTTTTATCCATTCAAGAACGCGAAGGGAACATGATGGTCATTTCACTTTTTTCCTAATTCTAGACGTTGAGGGAAGTCAAAGAAATGGAAACGAGCACTAGAGAACCGAAAAACGAAGAGAAGAGCAAATGAAAGAAGATAAGAGAGTAGATCTTTTTCTTTGTGTCTGGAAATCGTTTCCTTATTCTGAGCTCGGAATCTCTTTCTAAAGAAAAAGGTTCCGACAAACATAGGCTTTGAATCCAAACACCCGATCACTCTGAATCGGTGAATCCTTTTGTCGTACCAAGTCATACAAAACTATGCCGAAAAAGAAACGTAAACCCAATGGCGTAGGGAGAGGGAGAGGCGATGGTCATACCTTTGTCGCCGGAGGCAACTACGGCGAAGAGAAGGAAAAGAATGATCGTAGCCATGATGGTTTTCTTCCGGTTGAATCGCTGAAGCCACCAAGAGCCAAACAGGGCACTGGGGAAAAGAATGATCGGAAAAGACAGAGGCTTGGAAAAGCAGCACCACATAGGAAGAATATACGAGGGTTTTCCCTCCTCGCTGTAGCGAGAGAGAGAGAGAGAGAGAGAATCTCACTCTCAGACTCGCTCGCTGTTTTTTCTCCCACTCCTGGAGACAGTCTTTGCTGTCTGCTATCGGTCGTCTATGAAGGCAGACCGAGATTTACGAGGCCACCCTTTCTTTGATACGCAAATGACGGATACATCCTTCTACTCAATGACGTTTTCGACCTTGAGTACTACCGAAATGACAAAGTGGGTCAGGGTGTCGACCGTCGGACCTGCCTTTGGTCTGGATTGCAATTTAGATCCTGTCCCGGATATTGGTCCCTTCTGACCTGCCTTTGCCCTTTGGTCTGGATTGAAAATGATAATCATTTTCTTGTAGCTTTTTGCCAGAGAATTTCTTTCTAGCGTTGGGCTCTCTCTGTATATATATATATGTGTGTGACAAATTAGTCTCTACAAATCAAACGTTTATTATCTGTATATGAATGAGTTGATTTTTATCATAAGTTTGTGGTTTATTCCCAATTGTCATACTTGACTGCATCTTTCATGATTGGGTTTGGCTTCCGCCTTTTGCCCTCTGCAATCTTTCTTGTATGCCCTCTCTCTCTTTCAGAGAGAAAGAAGACATGGTATATTCTAACACACTTAAATACTAACATTTTCAATTAAATCTTAAGCATTCATGTTGATAGATGGTTGATAAGTAAATTTAAAAATAAGGAGTGTAAATGTAAATAAAGTACAACTTTTGTGTACTTTTTGCTTTTTAACACTCTAAAATTAATGATTTAGATTTATTTAAATATGTTATCTCCTAAGTATGCCACTATATATAAAATAGAAAGAGCCTTGTATATGCTAGCTCAGTTAGGTGAAAGCAAATTTAAACAAATCTAAAAAAATTGAAGTTAAAAAGTAAGAAATGCTCATGTGAATAAATACACTTAAAAATGGTATTTTTTTCTTTTTAAGTTCAAATTTTAACAGATATGCACACCCTCGGTTATCGATATTGGACCTCCACTTTGAAGTTCTTTGACTCAACCCCTAGCCGGGAGTGCTGTACATCCTTGTGCTAAAAACATAATAATTTTTTTCTAATAAGAAGCTTTCTTTAAATATATGAACACCATTATATGTATATAAACGTTAAACCAAAAGTAATTGGATCGTTTCACCTTTTCGTAGAAGTCCAAACTTGCATTTTTTCCAATGAAATTTGTACAAAAGATGTTGCCTTTATACACGATGAAACTTGTGTTTGTCAAAATTAATTTTCATTTTGGCAAGCAACCGGTGTGTGGCTCGTTCAAGTAGAATGGCATTCGTATACGCTCGTGCTACGGTGACCGACCCCACGGAATGAGCCCAAACAGTACTCAATCTATTCATGCATTCGAAATCCAAAACCCTCACCGAGAGAGTACCTCAACGGCAGGGCGCTCTAGCAGCCATGGCTGCTGGTGGGGAATTCGAATCTCAAAGGGTCCATGTGTGGATGTGCGTGTTAGGTTTCAACCTCATTTTGTAACAAAAAAAGAAATAAAACTATATAGCTGACTCAATTTCCTCAAGAAAAAAATATTTTGACAGTCTCGCCGGAATTCCAGAGACAGTTTTCTAGGTCCATCACTTAGCCCAAATTAGACATGGTTAGCTTGAAACTAGACCAGTGGTTTCAACAGGAGAATGGGACCATGAACCAGCTGAAACCAGAACAAGTGAAATCAACCGGAAGCTAGGGGCCAACTAGTTTGGTTAAGGTTCCACTTTTCATGTAACTGGAAACAACCCACAGTTTCGGTATTTTATTTAAATTTGTAATTTTTTAAAATATTTTTGTTCTTTCAAGCAGTTTGGATCTCAAATTGAAACTGTATGATTCCAGTTTCAGGTCTAGTCCAAACAGACTTTGTTCAGTTGGTTCATCTCTTTTACGGGCTCTACCAGGTGAAGTGGAACTGGAACAGAAGAACCCCCATGGTTAGGTTCCTGTTCCACCCATTGGAGAACCAAACAAAAACCAATGGCTCCAATTCGCTTTGTGGTTCAGGTTCTAAAACCTCACCTTCATTTCATGCGTTTTTTAAACGAAATTGGAACCCAACAGGAAGCGCAACTATCTTGCACTGGACTAGAACCAGACCCTCGTGGAATTGGGAACGCCACCAAGCCGGACAGTGGGCCAAGTTTAACAAGCCATGAAACCGA
Source organism: Brasenia schreberi (assembly GCA_036023115.1). Taxonomy (NCBI): domain Eukaryota; kingdom Viridiplantae; phylum Streptophyta; class Magnoliopsida; order Nymphaeales; family Cabombaceae; genus Brasenia; species Brasenia schreberi. The sequence continues at coordinate 6,081,817 of JAYKKT010000059.1, read as the reverse complement.
CGTGGATCAGGTTGATCAGAACCGATTCATGGGTAGCAAGTAGAACTGTCATGACAAGGACAATGAGGGGAAGGTCAAAGAAGTTGTTGCTGTTCCCGATTTTTTTTTTATAGTGAAATGCACAAACAGGAGTGCTTTTGGAAATTTCCAAAAGAAGGCATGAGAATCGGTTGTTTTCAAATAATTAAACATATTATATAAGAGCAAACTAGATATTTCTTTTCTATTTAAGTATTTTCTTTCATGACACTTTCAAGCTTTAAAACACTTTCTCAACTTATAAAAAAAGAGATCTAACTATTAAAAAACAGAATAGATTAAAAGAGATGGACTGAGGGAGATAAAAAAAATGGTTGAAAGAAAAGGGGACGAGGAAGGAAAGCGGTAAACAAGAGGAGGAGAGAGATTGTAATTTTTATAAGAAGTATATGTTTAATAAAATGAGGTATATGAATAACAACTATATTATTAATGCCCTGCAAAGTATGTGTGATGTTTCTTGCTAATAAAAATTGTGTAGGATAAGTAGGGATGACAATATTAGCCACACTCATGGGGACCCAACCTGATCCCCGTTTTGATTGGGTTCGGGTGGGGTGGGGGCAAACCTGAATGCCCTTGATCAGGTGTCAGGGTCGACATAGAACAAGAAGTACCCAATTTGTAACTCCCTCATACTTCATCTGTCTTTAATTTTAACTATCTAGTTTGATAAATTTGTAATTATTTGAATTAGATTTACAAGTGAGTGGATTTTAACCAAATGGTTTTTTAATTTTAAAAAAAGTTACCGTGGTTGAAAGTGGGGCACACTTGCTCCTTACCCGAAAAAAAAAAGAGAGCAGCCCCAAGCCCCTCCCATGGTTAACAGGGTGAGACTACATGGCACAAAGGGTGCAGGGTTGGTCTTTTAAGTTCTAGAGAATCTGAATCCCCGTTGAAAAACCAACTGCTTCCACTCGAAACAAACATGTGAAACCGGTCCACTTAATTGCCTTGTCTGCAGTTCGACCACTTTTCTTGTTTCAAGCTACGCCAAACAGCCAACTGCGTGCTGCTTTACCAAACCCTTAATTGCCTATCATGGCACATGATAGTACTCTGTGGAAACAAATAATTCATGTAGCCAAACCCCGTCTAGTATGAGAAAAGGCTTAGTTGTTATTGTTTGTGCTACAGGCTGCCTTACGCACATGGGGCTGCCAGCTTCTTCTCCACGTGTTCCTAGTCCATGAAAGTTGTCTCCATTGCTCTTCATTCCTCCTCTCAAAACTCTCTTGTATTGGACCTGATTCTTGTCCCTGTTGCCTATGTTTCTCTATCCCTTCATCCGGGGGTTTACTCCCCCCGGTTAAATTTGCTCACTGTTGCTTTACTTCCTCTGTGAAGTAGTCGATCCCGTAGTGCCTGATGGAAGTGCTGGCCGAGGTGCCAATACCGCCCCGTGGTAATTTGCATCAAGAATTTGTGATACTAAATTCACCTCCTCTTGTCCTAGCTCTCCCATTGGACCGGATTCTTGTCCCTGTCACCTATCGGGTTTTCGTACTTTCATCGTCCAAGACGAACAGAAATCAAAAGAATAAGGATTTTGTGCAGATCACGGTATCTACATCTGGGGTATTCAAATCTCAAATGAATGTGAATTGAAGCAAACAAGAATACCAGATTAGTAAGACATTCAGGTTGAATAAGGTCAAGGGTTCAATATCAGTACCAACATCCCTTGCCAGAAGAAAAGGCTACAGGAAGGGCTTCACGCCACTGAGCCGGCAACAGAATCCACCAACCTAAGTGCAGTTTCCTGTATCCAAGGATTGCAAAACTAGCACCCAAAATGAAAAGAGGGTAGAGCAGCAAAGAGCATGCTATTCTCTTAAAAGTATGATGCAACTGTCTGAAGAATTGGATCACATCTTGCGCCACACACACACATCGAGTTTCATGTGCACTTGGTCTCGATCGCCATCTTTTGCTACTCAAACTGCCCTCCACCCGCCAAGACACACCTCTCTTCCTCTGCTCCTCTGAGCAACAACTATAAATGGCTACCACAACCAACACATGTATGTGTGTATGTGTGTTGGAGAGAGGGAGAGAGAGAGATAACAGGAATTCTTGAGAAGCTACAGAAAAATTGCAGACTATAGAAGATCACACACACGCACATGCGCAGATGCTTGTGCACAAATGTTCACAGTCCACCAAAGTTTAAGTGCACAGGAAGAAGTCAATAACCTTTAGAGACACGATCACATACTACTTGCATGCAGAGCGATCTTTCTCTCGAGCTCTCTCTTATCGGCACCGACAACTTTGTCAAGCTCCTTACCATTTCTCAACAAGAAGAATGTAGGGACACTGTTTATATTATACTGTGCTGCAGCCTCTCTAAGCTCATCGATGTCAACCTTGAGAAACACCACTTCAGGATGTTTCTTAGCCAGCTCAATGTAAACAGGTGAAATAAGCCGGCAGGGGCCGCACCATGTGGCAGTGAAGTACAGAACCACTAGCCGTGATAGAGTTTCCGCGGCACTAAACTTGGCCGCTAGCTCATTGACAGAGTGGAGGCTAATGACGTTCCCTGCCAATCACCAAATTATTCCATCAGCCTCAAGTAATAAGCATCTATTTTGACATAAACAAGTAATATCTGCATATTCACAGTAAACAGGGGTTCTTGCAAATAAAACTGAACTCCCTCACAATCTCAAATTCAATTTCAGTTTTCTGAATGCCGTTAACAATATGTCATGTGCTCCAGTCAAGAAAAAATGTGTGCCGCGCTGAGGCTGACAGGTAACAGCAGTTGCAAAGACGTTACATGATCCCGATCAGATGATATCAGGGCTTTAAGGCATCTTTCCATGCAAGCCCCTTCCCTCCACGCACTATGGCAATTATAACTTAAAAATGTCATTTCTAATCACGTTCTTTGAAGTTCAAGTACTGAAAAAAAAAACACTACAAATCAGAGAGAGGAAGGAATGATGAGAAATATTTTTGCTTTTCCATGAATAATATGCTCAAGAGATCACTCTTGAAGGTGCATGCTCACCCATGGCGAAGCTTGAGAAATTAAGGCAGTCCAATTATCTATGACATAGGTATACAACTAGCATGCCCCCTTCATCCGTTTTATGATGGTTTTTAATACTAAATACTCCTTTGCTCCTCGATTGCATACTTGTGTAGAATAATCACCATTCACAAGAGAATAGATGTGAATCAAGCAAACAAAGAATTGCAAAATAGGGTTTCAGCCTCCCTTTCGAGGCCAGCAGCCCCTCTCTCCCTTTTTCTTTCTTATTATTGTGGTCGACTGACCACTAAGTTTTATAATACAAGATATAAAAGAAAAAGACGAAAATGCCCTTATTAAGTGGCTCCTAATTTAAAGTACCTTTAAAAACAAATTCAAAGAAAACAAGACTAATTCAATACATAACCCATAAAGACTAATACAGACTCATTCTAGCACTCCCCTAAAGTTGGGACAAAGATACTTTGAGTCCCTAACTTCCTAAAGAGTTTTTCGAGTCTTCCTTTCCCTAAGGCTTTGATTAAGAAATCAGCATATTGTTCATCGAACATATATCATGTCAATGATTCCAGACTTTAATGTATCTCTTATGAAGTGATAATTTGTTTAAATATGCTTTATTCTCTCATGACATACTGGATTTGTAGCTATTTGGATTACAACCTGATTATCACAATAGAATAAGATTGGCCCTTTAAGGTGGGTGCCAAGTTCTTGTAGTCAAGATTTTAGCCAGATTGCTTCACTGACTCCAACCATTGTCACTCTGTACTCTGCAACTGTAAATACCTCCACATCACGTTGAGGTCAACCATCATTAGATATCTTGAGGTCAACCGTCTATCATCAACAGAGCCTTCACAATCTGCAACTATAAATACCTCCACATCACGTTAAAATTATCATAAACTGTATACAAGAGGTCATTTCCTAGAGTGTGCTTCAAGTATATTAATATTTGTCTCACAACGTTCATATGAAATCTGGTAGGACATTACATAAACCGACTTACCATACTTAACATACAAAATATTTGGGCGTGTAATCGTCAAATATATAAAAGTCATCCCACTAACTTTTGATATTCTTCGGGCTCCCGTAACTATTCATCGATACTAACACTTAATTTCAAGCTACTGTCCATGGGCATGTATGTAGGCTTACACTCTAACATGTGAGTATCCTTCAGTAGATTCCGAGTATATTTCCTTTCAGCTAGGAATAAGCCCCGTGAATTCCTCAATACTTCAAATCCCAAGAAATAATGAACGATCCAAGATCCTTCATATTAAACAAATTTTGCAGTTGTTCCTTTAGTTACTTGATTTCATTATCATTATCTCCATTGATAATAATATCATCCATATAAACTACTAAGACACAAATACCATTATCCTTCCTTACACTTCTTATAAACATGATTGGTAACACCATTCAAACCTAGGTGATTGTTTTGGTCCATATATAACCTTCCTGAGTTTATATACACTTCCGTAAATCTGTAATAAGAATTAGACGGTAAATCCACATAAATTTCTTCATTCGGGTATTCTTTGAGAAATATATTTTTAACATCCAGTTGCCAAAGTTTCCATCCTTTATTAGCAACTATATTTAATAATAACTCTGATAATAGTCATTTTTGCTACCTGTGCAAAAATCTCAGTATAATCTACGATGATTGTAACCTCTGGCGACTAACCGTGCTTTATATCTCTCAATAATGTTATCAGTTCTATACTTAATAGTGTATACACATTTGCATCTGATTTTCTTCTAGGAAGTAGTTTCACAATCCCCTAAGTGTTGTTCTTCTCCAAAAAAGAATCTTAGTCCCCGTAGCTTCTTTTCATTGTTTGGAGCCCTTGGCCTGCTCATAATTTCTTGGCACCGGAATAAGATAAGAATTAAGAGCAAACATATTAAAGTTATTTGATGTATCATGATAAGATATGCATTGGAATATAGGATAGAAGCAAGATCTCTTTCCTTTTGTTAAAAGGATGGGAACATTCAATTCATTTTCAGCTGGTAATGTAATAGAATGTTCAGGCACATAGCCAAGCAACTGCGGATCGGACGAGAGGTCATCTTCTTGGGGTATAGTAGGCTTCACGATTTCCCTTAGAACATTCTTGTAGGGTACATCCATTTCCCTTGGAACATTCTTGTACCGTCTGCTATACACTTACAATTCACACTTATTCTGATTTTCTTATTCCAACTCTTCTTGTTGTGGTTTATCCTCACTTTCTTCTTCTGTTCTAGGATTAATAGGTGTGACACACAAATCTTAGTCTCATGTGAGTAGTTTCTCTCCTTTGCTATCATAGATGAAATCTTCAAAAAGGTTGCATCCATTGATACATGTACTCTCCTCCTACTGGGATCATAATGGAAGTACCCTTTTGTGTAGATGAATATTCAAGAAAAATACACTTAATAGCTTTTGAATTCAGCTTATCTCTATGTTCGCAATGGTCATGATCATAACAAATAACTCAAATATTATGAGAGGGATATTGAAGAGTTTCTTTTTTAAGCATCAGTACCTATAGTGGAATCCTTCCTTGTAGTACAAATGTGTTTATAAGATAAATGATCATCAAAACAACATCGCTCCAATATATCTTAAGAGCATTACTTTTGATTAGTAAGGCTATTATTGTCTCTAAAATGTGGTGATTTTTCCTTTCTATCACTCCATTCGGGAGAAGTGGATTATACTATGATTTTTTAGATAATTTTTCAAAACAATTTCATCGAATTCTCCACCATTATTTGATCTAATACACTTAATAGAATGCTGAAAATGAGTTGTCATAAACTTATGAAGCATGAAAAATATAACCGAAACTTCATTTTTATTTTTCATGAAGTAAACCATTGTGAACCTTATCCACAAAAGTAACAAAATATTTGTAGCTAGATATAGCAACTATTGTTGAAGAATATAATTATGGAGATTTTAGGTATTATTGTAATAGTCCTTATGACTAAGGATAGTTTGGTCAATTTATGTTTAACAATCCACTATATAAGGACTGAACGGTTTGTATTAGGTTTAAGGGTTTTACGTAATAGAAGAGAGAGATGGAGGGACAACCCTCTGTTTCCCTCCTTTCCTCTTCTCCCTCTCTTGTAATCTTCTCCCTCGTGTGGCATTGCGATGTTTTAACATGGTATCAAAGAGAATTTAACGATCATCATTGTTCTCCAGCACAACAAAGCGTCTTTGCAAGAATGCATCATCTCCCATTTGTGAATATGTGCCCCAAAACAAGTGCAACGTAGAGCCATGTGAGATCCCGAAATCCACTTCCTAGATACACCTCCTTGATGGGAACTTGCATGAGCATGACCAAGCAATCCAAGAATCCCAAACACCCCTCAGGCAAGAAGCAAGCGCATGAACTCGACCCGATGTCGAGGAACCCACCGGAGGAGGAGAAGGTGAAGGAGGTCCTATCCGAGATTCTGCGAGCCATCTCTCCATAAAACCAACCGAGAATGTAGCGCCGATAAAGCCGGATTACAAAGAGTCGAAGAAGCAGGCTCCCTGAGCGCCAAAGAAGCCCCCTTGTAAAAGAAAACAGAGGAAGAAAGCATTGATGGCGGTGACGGATGACAACAATGCAATAGAAGTACAGTAGCTTCTCCGACATACTCCAGTCTACAGGAAGAGGAAAGATTTGTCTAACAGGAGAAGCGCGTCACCGGTGAGGAGGAGAGAAGCGTCCCCAGTCCCCGAGAGAAATGTTTCCACAGGTCGAGAAGTTGGGAGTCCGACAACGAAGAGGAGGAACAGAGTATGGATGGCGTCCGATCAACAAAAGAGTAGCAAAGATGGTTGTGTTATCATTGACGAAAAGGCCATAGCTAGTAAAATCTGGAGCAAAATTGCCAAGGATGTGATTGATCTCTCAAAAAAATACAACAAAGTACCTGAGCTTGTTGTTATCTTTGTTGGAACTTGGAAAGACTCTCAAAGTTACGTAAACATGAAGAAGAGAGCATGTGTTGAGGTCGGCATCAAGTCATGTATTGTTGAACTGGCAGAGGAAATGTCAGAAGAAGAGCTAATTACAAAAGTTCATGAGTACAATTCTAATCCCGATGTCCATGGAATACTTGTCCAGCTTCCCTTGCCTAAACATATAAATGAAGAGCAAGTCTTAAGCGAAATCAGTATTGAGAAGGATGTTGAAAACTTGCAATGAAAGACAAAGAACCCTTATTTCAGCCATGCACCCCAAAGGGATGCCCTGAATTGCTATCCAAAAGCGAAGTTCTGTTGCTCCTCCTCCATCGAATCCCTCCTGGAAGGTCTGAAGAAGCACCGCCAACAAGCACGGAAGCCGATGGAGGATGGTGAGCAAGAAGAGTTTCGACAACAACGACAATGATAATAAAGATGATAGTTTGTCAGACAGGGATGGAGGCAAGGTTGTGCGTTGCACTTCGTCGGCATCGACGACAAGATGGCCGATGTTCGAGCGGAACTCGAGTCTCCTTCGCACGAAGACCAAGTCGAGACTCATGAATGCCCCATGGATGTGTAAATAAGTGTTGATGATCGAAGGTTGATGCTCACGATGCAACTTCGACAAATCGCTAAGATTCCAAAGTCACCAAGTATAGATGCCAAACTTCAAATATAGCAATCAAAAGAGCGGAAGCAAACCAAACACAAGCCAAAAGTTGTAAGATAACAGCATAATTTTATTGACGATGAAGTGAGGTATTTATAGGGGAAGTGATACGAGGTGTTTATAGAAAGACTAAAGAAAACAACTGTGTTGTGCACAACACACTGTAACATAACGGCTATTAACTAGCCGTTGGAGGCCAGTTGACTAGCCCCAGGCCCTAGTGGCCTAGGCAAGTCCTATTACAATTAACACCCTCCCTCAAACTTACGATGTATATACCGAAAGTTTGTCCAACAAAATTTGAAAACGAGTGGTCAAGAGAGATTTGGTGAAGAAATCAGCTAGCTACATCTCTGATGTAACATAACACAGTGTTATTTTCTTGTTCAAACATTCTTCATGAACAAAATAGCAGTTCATCTCAATATGCTTTGTCCTTTCATAGAAGGTGTTGTTAGAAGCAATGTACATAACGCTTTTGTTGTCACAATACATAGTGGCCAGATGTTGCAAAGTAACTCCCATATCACCTAGAATAGTTGTGATCCAAGAGATCTTCGTAGCCGCAGTAGCCATGACTCAATATTCAGCTTCTGTGGATGAGAGCGACACTTTCTATTGCTTCTTAAACTTCCAAGAGATAAGTGATTCACCTAGAAAAACACAAAAATCAGTCGTAGAGTGTCTATTGTTGACATCTCCACCCCAATCAACATTCGTATATACAGATAAATCAAAAGATGAAGTTAAGATAACCCCCTTGTTAGAAGTATTTCTAACATATCGAATGATGCGTAAAACAATACTCATATGAACAGAAGTTGATGCCTGCTGAAATTGACTCATTGTATGAACTGCATGAGAAATATCTGGTCTGATAATAGTGAGATAGGTAAGAGCACCTATGAGTTGTCTGTACGGGGTGGGATCAACTAATTTTTCACCATCAGTGGATCTTAACTTAGTACCTATTTTGGTACTAAGTTGATACCTGTATGCCTGCTGAAATTGACTCACTGTATGAACTTCTAGTGTGTCTACTATTTTAGTATCTGTGAGACCAGACCTTTCAATGATATCATTTGCAAATTTTGTCTGAGACATAAAATACCCACAATTGTTTTTAGTAATTTCAATGCCCAAAAAATTATTAAGAAGGCCTAAGTCTTTCTTGTCAAATTCTTGGTGAAGATAACATTTAACCTCTGTAATCCCTGCTTTATCACTCTTAGTGATGATCATATCGTCCACATATAATAATAGAATAACAATACATGATTCTGTTTTGCGTACAAACAAGGCAGTGTAAGTATAGCTATGCAAATGCATGAATTTTTCAAATCGATCAAACCAAGCCTTAAGAGCTTGTTTCAAACCATACCATTTTCAAACCATACAACGCATCATTCTCAAAAAAATTTACATGCTTAGAAACATATAATTTGTCTTCAATGGGATCAAAGCCCTTCTTGTCTATGCCATAACTAAGAAATGCACATTCAATAACCCTAAGAGATAGTTTATCATTTTTATCTGTATACACAAAACATCTATATCCAAAAACTCTTAGTCTTTCATAATACAACAACAACTACAACAACTAAGCCTTTTCCCATACTAGACGGGGTCAGCTACATGGATTCTTTGTTTCCACATATCCCTATCGTGTGCCATGTTAGCAGTTAACTCCCAATAAGCTAGATCATTCTTTATTGTATCTTTCCAATACTTTTGTGGTCGTCCTCTACCTCTTTTAATACTTTCCCAATTTAGTTTTTCTAACCTTCTTAAAGGTTCTTCTTTTGATCTTCTTTCTATATGTCCAAACCATCTTAAACGATGTTCTCTCATTTTATCCTCTATTGGTACCACTCCTAATTTGTTTCTAATAACCTCATTATGTATACGGTCTTTTCTTGTATGACCACTCATACATCTCAACATCTTCATTTTTGTCACAGACATCTTTTGTACATGTTGATGATTAACTGCCCAACACTCAGAACCATAAAACATGGCAGGCCTAATTGCTGCTCTATAATATTTACCTTTTAATTTTAATGGTATCTTCTTATCACAAAGAATACCTGATGCTCCTCTCCATTTTAACCAACCAGCATTAATTCTATGTGTACAATTCTTCCATCACTTTGAAAAATTGACCCTAGGTATTTAAAACTTTCCTTTTGAGGAATGCAAAGTGTGCCAATTTTAACTTCTATGTCCTTTGAAGTAGCCAAATAATCAAACTTACATTCCATATATTCTGTCTTTGTTCTACTAAGTCGGAGGCCTTTGCTTTCTAATGTTTCTCTCTATAGTTCCAATTTTCTATTAACTTTTTCCTTAGACTCCTCCACTAATACAATGTCATCTGCAAATAACATACACCAAGGTACTTCATCTTGAATATGTTTTGTTAACTCATCCATCACCATTACAAATAAGTATGGACTTAAAGTTGATCCTTGATGTAACCCAATATTAACTTCAAAGAAGTATGTCGTTCCTTCATGAGTCCTCACACATGTTTTTGCACCATCGTACATGTCTCTTATAAGGTTAATATATGTCAATGGGATACCTCTTTTTTCCAAAGTTCTCCAAAGAACCTCCCTCGGTACCCTATCATAAGCTTTTTCTAGATCAATAAATATCATGTGAAGGTCTTTCTTTTTTGCTCTAAAATGTTCCATAAGACGTCTCAAAAGGTGAATCGCTTCAATAGTAAATCTGTCTGGCATAAATCCAAATTGGTTCTCTGTTGTACTTGATACTTGTCTTAACCTATGTTCGATAATTCTTTCATGACTCATTAACTTGATACCTCGATAATTCGCACAATTTTGAATGTCTCCCTTATTCTTATATATGGGTATAAGTGTACTTGCTCTCCATTCCTCGGGCATCTTTTGGTTTTTTCATATTTCATTAAATAGTCTTGTGTCCTATTTCTCCTAGTATTTTCCAAACTTCTATAGGAATATTATCTGGTCCTACCGATTTACCACTCTTCATATGTTTAAGAGCCTCTTTGACTTCATTCTTTTGAATACGTCGGTAGAAATTGTGATTTATATACTATTCTGACTTGCTAAATCTCCTAAATTAATACTAACATCTTTATTTTCATTAAAAAGATTATAAAAATAGTTTTTCCATCTATTTCTTATATCATCATTTGCCACTAGAAAATTTTCATCCTCGTCTTTTATGCATCTAACATAATTAAGATCTTTAGTTTTCTTATCTCTAGCCCTAGCTATCCTAAAAATATCTCTTTCACCCTCTTTTGAGTTGAGTTTTTTTATATAAGTCATCCCAAATCTTAGCTTTTGCTTCACTAACGGCCTTTTTCGCTTCCTTCTTTGCTTTCTTATAAGCTTCTAAACTTTCACTAGTTTTCTTAGCATAATGTAATTTGTAACATGACCTCTTTACCGATTTTATTTTGTACTACTTCACTCCACCACCAAGCTTCTTTTTGTGCTGGTACACCTCCCTTAGATACCCCTAACACATCTTTCGCCACTTTCCTAATATGTATAGCCATATTGTTCCACATATCACAGGGTGTGCCAACATAATTCCAAACATCTCCTTGAAGGACTTTCTGTTTAAATATATCTTCTTTCTCGCTTTTGAGGATCCACCATTTAGTCCGAATAGCTCGATGCACTCTTTTCTTCTTTGTCCATTTTTTTATTTGTAAATCCATAACTAAAAGTCGATGTTGGGTGGTTAAGCTTTCTCCTGGAATTACCTTACAATCTTTACAACACGCTCTATCTTTTTTTCTACAAATAAAGTAATCAATTTGTGTGTGTGATAAGCCACTCTTATAAGTAATTAAATGTTCATCTCGTTTTTTGAAGATTGTATTGACTATAAAGAGATCAAATGACATAGCAAAATTTAAAATCTCCCTACCTTCCTCGTTTATATCCCCATAACCAAAGTTTCCATGAATCCCTTGATATCCTAATGCCTCTTTACCGACATGTTCATTTAAATCTCCTCCTAAACAAATCATCTCCCTTTGTGGAATCTTTTGAAACACCTTATCTAACTCTTCCCAAAAAACTGTCTTTATACTATCTTCTAATCCTACTTGGGGTGCGTAAGCACAAACTATATTCAAAACCTCTGCTCCTAACACTAATTTCAACGTCATGATTCGGTCACCATATCGTTGTATGTATACTACACTCTCCTTTAAATCTTTATTTATGATAATACCAACTCCGTTTCGAGCCTTTTCTTTACCAGAGTACCATAATTTAAAACATGTATCCTCTATCTCCTTTGCTTTTTCTCCAACCCATTTTGTCTCTTGTAAACATAGAATATGAATCTTTCTCCGAATCATAGTATCTACCACCTCCATTAGCTTACCCGATAATGTTCCAATATTCCAAGAACCAATACAAATCTTATTATCTAGATTGGATGATCCGGGCTTGGGACCGACAATGCAAGGGTAATCCCTTACATGGGCAGAGTTTTAGTCTTTCATAATATGGGGAAATATTATATAATTTTTCAAAAGGTAAAATATTTTCAAGATTGGATGAAGGCATTCTATTTATAAGATAAACTGCAGTAAGTGTAGCCTCTGCCCATAAAAACGTGACAACTTTACTAGCAATCAACATAGTTCGACATGTTTCTATAATATGTTTATGTTTTCTTTCAGCTAAGCCATTGTGTTGATGGGTTTTAGTACATGACTTTTGATGAAAAATTCTATTTGATTCAATAAATTTTTGAAATTCATTTGACATGTATTCTCCTCTTGAATCCGATCTAAAAATCTGAATGGTGGCTTCAAATTGATTTTTGATCATGTTACAAAAAATTATAAATTTTTCAAACACTTCTGATTTATGTTTCAAGAGGTATATCCAAGTAAAGCGAGTAAAGTCATCTATGAATATCACATAGTATTGAACTCCTCCCTTAGAAACAACGGGCACGGGGCCCCAAACATCCAAATGTATTAACTCAAAAGCTTTGTTTGGTACATAGTTTCTTTCTCCAAAAGAGAGAAGATACATTTTCCCAAGAATACACTCTTTACATTCAAGCTTTTGCTCTCTAATTTTTTTCATCAAAGGAATGTTACATAGTTTTTGTAAGTCCAAATGTCCAAGTCTTTTATGCCAAAGGATAGCATCTTGGGCTACATTACAAAACTCAAAATTTGGCATAACAAGATAATCCATTTTGTATAGTCCTATTTCTTTATGGCCTTGACCAATCACCTTCCTCGATAGGTGATCATGCACCACACAATGTTTGAATGAGAAAATGACTATACAATTATTATCACAAATTTGAGCAACCGAAAGTAAGTTCAAGTTAAGTTTAGGTATAAAGCTTACGTTTTGAATTTTAAAATTTTCTTTTTCAAAAGTTCCTATTTTCTTAATTTGAAGTTTTGTGCCGTTGGCCGTAAACACATGTTTTCCAATGGTTTCACGATATTCAATCAAAGAATTTTCACTGTGTCATATGAAAAGATGCACCCGAATCTAAAAACCAAGACATACCTTGAGAAGTGGATAGACTCGATAGAGCATTCCCAAAGATGCTTGCCTTTTCCTTGAACATTTCTTCTATATACCTTAATGTTGTTGGGGAAGACTCCTCCTTCTTCTATGGCTCTCACATTTCCAAACTTTTTTCGGAGAAGAGGACAAGTAGTTTTGATATGCCCACTTTCCTTGCAATAATGACAAATGGTGTCTTTGTTAGGCCACAGTCCCATGGGCTTCTTTGATGTGCCTTCGGTATTTTTCGCATGTGGGGGCTTGTAAGTCTTCAAGTTAGCTCCCGGTTTGGATGCGCCAAGAACGGCTTCTTTGGCGACATTCATATTTTTCAATCTTGTTTCCTCCATAACAAGGTCGACCAAAAAAGAGTATCCTCTAAGTCTAGGTTTTCTATGTATTAAATTTGGTCTAATGTTTTTGAATTCATCTCTTAACCCACGCATAAACAAAAAGAAATATTGATTGTTCAAGAATTCTTCAAATTCATCAAATTTGTGAAGATTTTCAAATTTATCAAAGCTTCTTAGTTGGGTCCATAGTTCTGAAAACTCATTACGGTAGTCTCTAATGCTTAAATTTCCTTATTTAAGCATTATCATTCTTTCCATCAAATCAATTTGAAAAACAAAATCATCTTGAGAATGAAGTTTCTTTAAATATTCCCAAGTTTCAAATGCATTTTCGAAAACACTAATTCTATTTCTAAGCTTGTTATCAATATTTTGACAAATAATCTACGTAATTTTTGCATTCATTTTTCCCATACTTTCAAGTCTTGCTTATATTTTTCATGAGCTTTAATAATTTCATCATCGTTCAAACCATCAATATTCAAAATTGGTTCTTTTATGGTTCCATTAATGTAGTCCCAAAAATCTTTTGACAAAATATTTTTTCATGGTCCTAATCCAACTTTGATAACATTTTAGGTCAAGGATACATCTAAACATCTCATTTTTGCTTTCCATTTCGTGCAAAATCAAAAGATTTGGACTAACCTCAAGTTTGGTATATTTTCTCAAAATTTGCACCTATGGCATGCTTCCCGATACACTCGATTTCTTCAATCTGAGGCTCTAATACCATGTAAATAAGTGTTGATGATCGAAGGTTGATGCTCACGATGCAACTTCAACAAATCGATAAGATTCCAAAGTCACCAAGTATGGATGCCAAACTTCAAATATAGCAATCAAGAGAGCGAAAGCAAACCAAACACAAGCCAAAAGCTGTACGATGACAACATAATTTTATTGATGATGGAGTGAGGTATTTATAAGGGAAGTGATACGAGGTGTTTATAGAAAGACTAAAGAAAACAGATGGATGTTGTGCTGTGCACAGCACAGTGTAACATAACGGCTAGTTGACTTACCCCAGGCCCTAGTGGCCTGGGCCAGTCCTGTTACAAACATGGGCCGACTGCCAGTCCTATTACAATTAGCAGGATGATGCCGCAGAAATCCTACAATTTGAATCATTTGAGCGTCCAACAAGTGAGGAAATCAGGGATTCTGAAGTCGGGAATGCTCGAAAAGGGAGTTGCTTGCAACTGCTCAGGGAAGCCATGGTTTTTCTCTGATGAGAAAGCAATTCAAGCATGGAACTAGCAGCGTTCGCTGCAATGTCCAGCAGGTGCTTGATTGTTTCCTCAAGACCGTTGCCTGCAGTTATCCACCTGTCATGGTTGAAATTAAAATTGGCACACATTGCATTCCCCAAAAGGAAAGTTTTCAATACCTAGGGTCAATTTTTCAGTCAATTTTTCAGAGTAATGGAAGAATTAATGGAGATGTTACACATAGAATTAATGTTACACATAGAATTAATGCTGGTTGGTTAAAATGGAGAGGAGCATCAGGTATTCTTTGTGATAAGAAGATACCATTAAAGTTAAAAGATAAATATTATAGAGCAGCAATTAGACCTGCCATGCTTTATGGTTCTGAGTGTTGAGCAGTTAATCATCAACATGTACAAAAGATGTCTCTGACAGAAATGAAGATGTTGAGATGGATGAGTGGTCATATAAGAAAAGATCGTATACATAATGACGTTATTAGAAACAAATTAGGAGTGACACCAATAGAGGATAAAATGAGAGTATCGTTTAAGATGGTTTGGACATATAGAAAGAAGATGAAAAGAAGAACCTGTAATAAGGTATGAAAAACTAAATTTGGAAAGTATTAATAGAGCTAGAAGACTACCACAAAAGTGTTGGAAAGAAACAATAAAGAATGATCTAGCTTATTGGGAGTTAACTGCTAACATGGCACACGACAGGGATCTGTGGAAACAAAGAATCCATGTAGCCGACCCCGTCTAGTATGGGAAAAGGCTTAGTTGTTGTTGTTATAGTCCTTATGCCTAAGGGCAGCTTTATCATTTTATGTTTAACAGTCCACTATATAAGGATAGTACGGTTTGTATTAGGTTTAAGCGTTTTACGAAATAGAAGAGAGAGGAGGGCAGCCCTCCTCAAGAGGGCCGCCCTTCGTTTCCCTCCTTTCCACTTTTTCCTCTCCAATAATCTTCTCTCTAGTGTGGTGCTGTGATGTTTTCAACAACTATGAAACTCGAACTCCTCACACACGAGTGAACAAGCTCAAATGTGTTTATTCTTCTACACTTACTACTAGGAAAGCTCAGTCTATGATGCTTGGCTTTATGACAAGTGTCACATCAAGAGACAAACTGACTACATCTAAACTCAAATCAGGAACTATTTTTTAGTTTTGAAAAAGAAAGATGACCCAGTCTTTGTGTCACATACTGATTTATTTGACACTTCATCCATAATCCTTTTATTCACGGTTACTCATGACTACACTCCATCCAAAAATTATAATCCACCTTTTCCTCTACCATACCCAAGGATCCTCCCTATCCTCTGATCCTGAAATAAACAACCATTTGTATCGAATGTAAGTAAACAATCTAACTCTTTAGTGACAGCATGGAAAGATAAAAGGTTGATAGGAAATTTAGGGGCATGTAATACTGAAAGGAGATTGTCAATTGATGTTCCCACTTTCCTTTTCTCTTAAATATGAATGTGGGAATCATTTTCAAGTTTTACACAGCTACCAACTTTAATACATTCATAAGAATTAAAAATATTCCTGTTACCAGTCACATGATGGATTACTCCGGAATCAATAATACAAGAAGTATAAGAAGACAAACCAGTAGAGTTCATGGAGTTAAAGCATGATGCACAGACCAAAGAAGCTTCTGTTAATTGTAATAGGCCCGTGCACTCTTTGAGCATGGCGCGGACCACCACGGCCCGCATGGCCATGGCTGTTAGAGGCCAACAACATGCTGGCCAACGGCTATGGCCTCGCCAGCAACTAGCCGTTGGACTCCAACAACTAGTGCTGGTCGACCAGCCTTGGCCAGCACTTACCCCATTGTTGTCTTCTTTTTGCCTTAAATGTAGATATGTATAAACCTTATAAATACCCCATCATCTCATCAATAAGATCTATGTTGTCTTGTACAACCTTTGTTTTTTATTTGACTTCATTGTTTGGACTCTTGTTGGCTCCTAGTGTGTTCTTTATATGTGATGTTTTGAGATCTCTGCGATTTGACGAATTTCAACGTTGGCGATTCAACCTTTGATTATCAACAATTATTTATATGGTATCAGAGCCTCGTATTGAAGATTTCAAGCACATTGGGAAGCATGTCAAGATTGCGAATTTCGTGAAATCACTGCGATGTTGAGGTAAGTCTAAATTTTTTGTTTTTGTACAAAATGGAAAGCAAAAATGAATCTTTTAGATGCATTCTTGTCCCAAAATGCTACCAAAGTTGAGCAAGAACTATAAAAAAATATTTTTTATCAAAAGATTTTTGGGATTATATTGATGGCACAATCAAAGAACTGATTTTAGACATTGATGGTTTAGATGATATGATAATGTTAAAGATAAGCAAGATCTAAAAACTTGAGAAAAATGAATGCTAAAATAACTTGGATTATTTGTCAAAATGTAGATGAAAAACTTACAAATAGAATTAGTATTTTCGAAAATACTTTTGAAACATGAGAATACTTAAAAAAGCTTCACTCTCAAGATGATTTTGTTTTCCAAATTGATTTAATGGAAAGAATGATAATGTTTAAGCAAGGGAACTTAAGTATTAGAGATTATCACAATGAGTTTTCGGAACTATAAACTCAACTTATAAGTTTTGATAAATTCGAAAAACTCAAAAAAATGGATGAATTTCAAGAGTTTTTGGATAATCAACATTTCTTTTTGTTTATACGTGATTTAAGACATGAATTTGAAAATATTAGATCAAACTTAATACATAGAAAACCTAGACCAAAAGGAGACTCGTTTTTTACTGATCTTGTTATTGAGGAAACAAGGTTGAAAAATATCAATGTTGCAAAAGAAGTCATTCTTGCCACCTCCAAACCGGGAGCTAACATGAAGATATACAAGCCTCCACATACGAAAAACTTCGAAAGAACAAGCAAGAAACCCACGGGGCCATAGCCAACAAAGGACACCATATGTTACTATTGCAAGGAAAGTGGGCATATCAAAACCACTTTTCCTCTTCTTCGAAGGAAATTTGGAAATGTGAGAGCCGTGGAATATAAAGAAAGAGGAGTCTTGCCTACCAACATCAAAGCATATATAGAATAAATGTTTAAGGAAAAAGCAAACATCTCCGAAAACGCTCTCTCCACCTCTGTCTTGGTTTTTAGATTAGGGTGTTTCTTTTCATATTACTCATTGTGAAAAATCCTTAAATGAATCTCATGATATCTTTGGAAAGCATGTATTTACGGCCGATGGTACAAAACTTCAAATTGAAAAAATAGAAAATTTCGAAAAGGACAATTTTAAAATCTAAAACATAAGCTTTATACCTAAACTCAATCTAAACTTACTTTCAGTTGCTCAAATTTGTGATAATGATTGTATAGTCACTTTCTTATTCAAGCATTGTGTGGTGCAGGATCACCTATCGAAGAAGGTGATTGGTCAAGGCCATAGAGAAAGTGGACTATACAAAATGGATTGTTTAGTTATGCCAAATTTTGAAACTTGTAATGTAGCCCAAGATGCTACCCTTTGGCATAAATGACTTGGACATTTGGATATTCATAAATTGTGTAATTTTCCTTTGTTAAAAAAAATTGTTGAACAATTTCATTGTGAAGTATGTGGGCTGCTAAACATAAGCGTGTCGATTTTCGATTAGTAATACAAGTTCGTTCCTTTTTCTCTTATTCCACGGTGATGTTTGAGGTCCCTCTTCCATTCCTAGTGTCTGCAGGGCAAGATGGTTTGTGTCTTTTTATTGATGGTACACGTGTTCTTGGATTTTCTGCTCAAACACAAGTCTTATATTAGTCTTGTTCTCCCAAATTTTTGTTCCATGATTAAAAATCAATTTGGGGTGGGTGATAGACGATTGGTCAGATAATGCTTAAAGACTACTTTAATCGGACTCATGCATTTTCCGAGAAAAAATGAATAATCCATGAATCATCTTGTGTCTATACCCCTCAACAAAATGGTTTGGCTGAAAGAAAATATATACACGTTATTGAAATTATTGTTTGTTAACTTTCTTGTTGTCTGTACCTGTTCTACAGTATGTTGTAGGGTGAAATTGTTCTTACTATGGGTATCTTATTAATAGAATGACTTAATCCAAACTTGAAAATATTTCTCCCCTGGAAAAACTATATAATCTTCCTCCTTATTACGAAAGACTTAGAGTTTTTTGGTGCAAATGCTTTGTTTATACATATAAAAATGATAAATCGTCTCCTAGGGCCATTCAATGTGTATTTCTTGGTTATGGCATAGACAAAAAAGGTTATAGATGTTTTGATCCTTTCAATGATAAATTGTATGTTTCTATGGATGTAAAATTCTATGAAAATGATGCTTACTATAAGTCTAAATCTTTGGAAAGTTCTGAATCATCTATATCTCAAGACTTCTTTGATATAGAAGAAGATGAAGATTGAGACCCTGAAGATCATCAAGATAGTCCTCTAGAGCGTGATTGTGTCCAAAATGAAACTATTCATCCTCAATCCATCATTAAACCCTTCCCATTATATTATACACGACGTCATAGAGAATCTGATAACACGTGTATAGAACCTAGAATTTTAAAACGTCCTCAACGTTTTGTTTCCTATGAAACCTTTGAACCTCAACGCAAAAGTTTAATCACAATTTTTCATCAAATCAAAGAACCTAAGCTTTATGACCAAG
Source organism: Brasenia schreberi (assembly GCA_036023115.1). Lineage (NCBI taxonomy): Eukaryota > Viridiplantae > Streptophyta > Magnoliopsida > Nymphaeales > Cabombaceae > Brasenia > Brasenia schreberi. Next base: position 6,062,298 of record JAYKKT010000059.1, on the reverse strand, counting down.
CTAAAGGGATTCCTGAATGGAAAGCTGCTATGAGTGATGAACTTAAAACCCTTGACAAAGCTCAAACTTGGATCATTGTACCTACGCCTAAAAATAAGAAGGTTATCGGATGTCGATGGGTTTATAAAATTAAAACTCATAGGAACGGTAATATAGAAAGATATAAGGCCAAATTGATAGTTAAGGGATATGATCAAGAACATGGAATTGATTATGATGAAACTTTTGTTCCTGTTGCTAGAATGACTACTATTAGAATTTTAATCACCCTTAGTGCTATTCAAAACTAGGTCATATATCAACTTGATGTTAAAAATGCTTTTTAAATATATGTTTAACTGAAGAAGTTTATATGACTCCTCCTGGGTTTGTTTTTCCACAGGATCATGTTCTCAAACTATAAAAAGCATTATATGCTTTGAAACAAGCCCCTAAGGATTGGTTTGATCGTTTTGAAAAATTAATTCATCTACATTACTTTACTTCTTGATATATTGATACTGCATTATTTGTGAGGAAATCAGATGCAGGTATAGTAATTCTTCTCTTTTATGTGGATGATATGATCATCACTGGAAGTGATAAAGCTGACATCTTGCAAGTTAAAAGTGATCTTCACAAAGAATTTGAAATGAAAGATCTTGGTTTGCTTAGTTATTTTTTGAGAATTGAAATTGTACGTAATGATAGAGGATACTTTATGTCTCAAATAAAATTTACGAGTGAAATTGTTGGCAGGTCAGGTCTAACCGACGAAAAGAGGGTGGATACACTAAAGGTTCTTGGAACAAAATTGAGAGCATCAGATGGAGAGAAACCAGATGATCCTACCCCATACGGACAACTTACAGAAGCGCTGACCTATCTCACTATCACCCATCCAGACATATCACACGCCGTACACACTGCAAGTCAATTTCAACAAGCTCCTACTAGTGGTCACATGAGTGCAGTTATTAGAATCATTAGATACATAAAGCACTCTATGGATAAGGGGGTACTTCTCACTTCTTCCTCCTCTTTTGATTTATCTGTCTATACCGATGTTGATTGGGGCGGAGATGTCAACCATAAACATTCTACGACTGAATTTTGTGTTTTTCTAGGTGAATCACTCATTTCTTGAAAATGTAAGAAGCAACATAAGGTGTCACTTTCCTCAACCGAAGCAGAATATTGAGTCATGTCTACTGCAGTTATGGAGATTTCTTGGATTACAACTATTCTGAGCGATATGGATGTTACTTCTCACCAACCTGCCACTATGTATTGTGACAATAAAAGTATCATGTATGTTACGTCCAACACCACCTTTTATTAACGGACGAAGCATATTGAAATGGATTGCTATTTTGTTCGTAAAGAATGCTTACAAAAGAAAATAACTTTGTGTTATATTTCATCAGAGATGCAACTAGCTGATTTCTTCACCAAATCTCTCTCGACCACTCGTTTTCAAATTTTATTGGACAAACTTTCGGTATATACCCCATAAGTTTGAGAGGGGTGTTAATTGTAATAGGTGGCATGGGCCATTAGGGCCCGTGCACTCTTTGAGCATGGCGCGGACCACTACAGCCCGCATGGCCATAGCCATTGGAGGCCAACGGCATGCTGGCCAATGGCTATGGCCTGGTCAGCAACTAGCCGTTGGACTCCAACGGGCCAGCCTTGGCTAGCACTTACCCCATTGTTGTCTTCTTTTTGCCTTCAATGTTGATATGTATAAACCCTATAAATACCCCATCCATCTCATCAATAAGATCTATGATGTCTTGTACAACCTTTGTTTTTTATTTAACTTCATTGTTTGGACTCTTGTTGTCTCCTAGTGTGTTCTTTATATGTGACATCCATATTCGGATGTTTTGAGATCTTGAGGATTTGACGAATTTCAACGTTGGCGATTCAACCTTCGATTGACAACAATTATTTACAGCTTGCAGGTCTGAGATAGATTCTTGTCCCTCTCTAGATTTTTCTAAATAATCTAGTCACTTTAATATTTGTTAAAACATATTATTTTATGCATCCACTGTATCTAAAGAGCTCCCATGATAAGCTTTATTCTTGAGGTATGCTGGTTTTTCAATAAAATCTCAGTACTGCTCCTTAGTATGTCTTAACTCCCCATAATGGAAGCACTTCAGTTTGTCTTTTTCATAGGATGTGAGGATCCACGACCACTAGTGGAGGCACCCCCTCTTCCATGACTACTTTTCTGCCGCCCATGACTCACAAAAGCCTCTTTGTACTTCTTCTTCCTCTAAGTTTTTCATATCTTTGTCTCGTACGAGTAAAGAATATATTACACCCACAGTAGATCAAACACTTTCTTCTCTTCTAACTTTGCATTTATGTTCTTGACATAATGGAAACATTCTCCTTGATTATAATATTATAGTTTATCTCATAGACTTCTAAGTTAGGCATAGTACTCACTGATAGTTCGACTTCTTTGTCGACACTTTCAGAGCAATATTAATTTTCCTAGAATAAGCATTTGTGACAACTGTCCAAATTTTAGATGCAAAATTAAGGAACATAAAGATACTTCCAATACTCGGTACCATAGAATTAATGAGCCAAAAAACTACGATGGCATTCTCCTTTCATTTTAGATATCTCGGATATGAAGGATGGGGTTGAGAAATTTGTCCCGTGATAACTTCCCATTTTTTCTTTGCTATTAGGGTAAATTCAATTGCCCTAGACTAAGTTTTATAATTTTTTTATCAAATTTAATGGTGGTGATATGCACGACATTTATCTTGTTGTTGATTTTATTCTCATCGAAAACTTGAATTGAGTCATCAAAAAATTCACCTTTTCAGCCATGTACCTACCTTGGGAATTGTGACGACCGTCTCGAGATATGTGCCCACTCTGTAGCCACCTCTGATTCCATATCGCATGTCAATTATCAAGGTTGTGTGCTGCTCTTTAGGTTTTTGTCCAACACTTCAACTCATGGTATGTTTCTTCTACCTTTTCCCAAAAAAAACTTTTATGGTTTAGATTAAAGCCTTAAAAAGGATTTTCTTGAATGCGTGAACACCCATCGCCTCGATGACGTGATGATGCTCTTATACCATGTAGAATAATAAGCATTCATAAGAGAATATATATGAATCAACCACAAAAGAAGAATTGGGAATTAGGGTTTCAGACTCCTTTTGGTGGCCAACAGCCCCTCTCTCCCTTTTTCTTTCTTATTATTGTGGTTGACTGACCACTAGGTTTTATAATATAGGATATAAATGAAAAAGATGAAATTGCTCCTAATACGTGACCCCTAATTTAAGGTACCTTTAAAAAAAAATTCAAGGCCATTCATCAAACTAACCAGCCTCTTTCCCGCTCTTGGAGCAGAAATATGACAACCTCATTTTGTAAGAATATAAAGTACGTGGACAAACAACGATTTTGCAAGTGGGATACAAGGTACACGCCCAAGGGAATATTTGAAATATAATAGAAGATTTCTCATATAAGAATGGCCAAAAGATATGGCGTAGACTTCATAAAGAAGTACAAAGGATGATATCAGTGAAATAGGCAAAAGGAGAAAACAAACATTTAATGAAGGGAGGCAGATCTCATCTACAACATGAGATGGCACCTATGGTCTATCTCATTACCAAGGTGGCAAAAGAAAGTCGGTGTTCCAAGACGACCACTGTGACCAACTTTGCCACATTCTGGAAGTACTATTATTTTTCCCATTTTCACTAGCCAATGAGAACGCAAAAGACCGTGATATTTTCCAAATAGTGGCAATACCATAAATATCAACATCGTCATCTTTTGAGAGCTTAAACATCTTTCTCTTGTTCCATATATTTCTTGTTATACAACTTCCTAACTTTTTAGTATCTTCTATCTTAAAAATCCTTTATATTTTTTGTGAAAATCAAACCCCAACCTTTTTCATATATTACTTTCTCTAAAACCTTCTGAAATTTCCTCTAGATTTTCCCAAGAAGCACCATTCAAAATTCCAAGGAAAAATCCCGACCGACAATTTTCATTCCTGCATCCTTTTCCCCTTACTGAAAGTGAATCATCACAGAGAACAGAAACTAAAACCAAAAGTGCACCTGTAAGAACAAATCCATTAGAAGTTGATGAAAGAAAGTAAAAAGTTGTACCATCTAGTAACGCAGCCATAGCTTCCTTTCTTGAAGCGTCCTTCAGGTCCTATGATAAAAAGTAAGCAATGAATCTTGTCATGCACAGTTGCTGAATTGCATAAGGAATAACTTTTATCAATTTCTCATCTCCAAAAGAATGATATAGAAAGCTAAGGTGGAAGTAATAATCAAAACCAGGTAAAACATTCTGCCTTTGGATTCTTGGGCATTTTCCTACTTCAGAAATATTTATGTTCCCTTTTTGCAATTGCTTTCATCATAGATAAGAAGAAGGAAGGAAAGGTAATGGGATAATAAAAGGAAAGCCAATAACAGGAGCAAAGAAGGGATTCCCCATGTAATCTTCTTAGTTCTCAGCAAGTTCTAGACAAGATCTAGTGTCTATCTAGTGGTGACGGGCACCAAATAGATAACTCTATGGGCTTGGGCACAAACCCATAGACCTGGGCCTAGCTGCTAACCTAATACACCATCTGGACTCCAGCATTTATGCAGAACCTTTAACAGTTACCACCTGCCAGCATTGGAAAGTGTAAACAACTAAACAAGCTAGGACCCAATCGTTTAGCAAGCCATTACTCAGCTTACCCTTGTACTAAAACGTACATGCAGGTCCCACAGACTCAGGGGAGGTTGCCTGGCCCCGCATCCAATCTCAGAAATATTGCAGCTTGCTAGCATCTCCTTACCTGATTACCCTTCTTCTGATCCCTTTCTTTATGCAGGCGTTCATATTTTCTTTTATGCTCCTCAATCTTGTGGGCATTTGGTACAACCTGATTAATTTGTGAAGAGAGAAATTCTTTATAAGTTTCAAGGTTTAGATGTGCACATAAACTTTATACAATTAGAACCCACCTTTTTGAGCGCTAAAGCTATTTCCTCGTCATGATCTAAATTTGACGCAAGGTGCAGATCTTTGGCAGCATCTTGCCACTGACCAATCATGGCCCTGGCCAAGCCCCGAGATTTGTACCCTTTTGCTGAATCAGGATTTATCTAAAGGTATGTTAAAGGAATTAAATTCACGTGGTTGACCAAGAACAAATGGGACAAGGATGTTCTCGAAATAAGCCTGATGAGACGAGATGGTATAAAAGAAAACCTGCAAAGCTGCATCAGCATCTCGAATTGCAGCATTCGGTTTGCTCATTTTCAGAAAAATGCTAGCTGCAAACAAGTTGCTACTCTGGAGTTACCAGATTCGCTCAAGCGAAATGTGTGCAGAAAAATTATATATATGTATAGAGATCACAAAGGAAACTTTACCCCTTGTAGCATATAGGATAGCTGAACCTGGATTAAGTGATATGGCTTCCGTAAGATGATCAATGGCCTTGCTTAACCTACCTAAAAACATTGATTTCACTTAATAATCCATGAAAAATTTGTCATGATTCAGAAAGTAGAAATCACATGTCCAAGATTTATTTGCCTTCTGAAACTGCATCCACAGCTCTTGCTTTAGCTATCTGAGCAGCCTCACAGCTTTCTTCTGTTACCTCTACAGACAGGTCTCCCATCTAGATGAGCAGAGCCAGTTATTACATGTTCAGAAACTCCACAAACATTCAGAATAAATGAAGGGAATGACAATATTCACCTTTTGAGGTGGATCGTTGTCAGGTTCAATGACATCACCATCAAACTCGATGTCTGACTCAACTATGTCATCGTCAACATCAGCTACAAAAGTCTTGTCAGGCATATCTATATCAGCATCCTGTTGCTTCTGGTCCTGGCAGAATTGCATTCATCAAATAATATCTTTGGAACGGAACATATTAAGAAAAAACTCGCATGACAGTCCAAAGATGCCCAAAATGAAAAAGTAATGCTGAGAGAATACTGATGAAGCAGACCATGAATGTATCCCGACTCCTGAACATATACAAGCACAAAAACATGTTTGCTAGATCATTTGGCAAGAGAGTTATCGTTAGTATTCTTCGTCGGTCATCCAGGGGCGCATAAGAGTTTCAATAAAAGGCCGTAATGAGAGCATTGAACTATCCATGAGACCAAGAGATTTGACCCACTTGTTCTGAGACTTGATATGACATACTGCACCTGGGACCGACCTACCAAGCCACCTTCATGAAATGCACTACCCAAGTCCTACTGCAAATAAAGGAATCAAAGCCAATCTTTCACTACTTTAGTTTCCCCTATTGACACTGGAGATTTACATTCATGTATTCAAATTCCATCCCGCGGTTTGCTAAACCACTATGGATTCTGCTAGTTCGTAGATTAAAAGAGATCATGTTCTCACATAGATAAATCAACTATTCACTACAACTCAGTTGATCGGAAGCAACACTCTACTGCTTATAATTACCATCTACAATATGAAGTGACATCCCCACTAAGTTTATCTGTATGCCATGAAAATGCTCCTCTTTACTGCTACACTTTTTATGCATATGCCACTTAAATGAAATTTCTTTTGGCCGAAACTTGGCAATACTCGTGAATACTCGTGTGAGATTTATCATCTATACCATATATACACTCTGCATTATGGACTCTCTGCAAGCTAAACCTTCTTCGAACTAGAAAGCAAGCATAAACACAAAAGAGATAAAAAAAATTCCACGATGCGACACACACTATGATAAACGGGTATGCCTGTAAGGGTTGTGTACTTGTATCGGTACGTTTGGTACATACCGATAGAGCAAAATACATACTGGTACACATAGGCATGTACCAGTACACATACCCTCTATTGGGTGCATCAAGTACATATTGGATCAAGTCGATCCATATGGATATGGGTTGACCCGATCCAAATAACAAAAATTTAGAAAAGGAAGAATTGTAAGCATCAACCCTATTCCCCAATATTGGCCCTCTCTCTAGCCTCTACTTTGAGTCTCACATTCTCATCACCGACGAATGGCGGCGAGATCATCAACAACCCGGCGAATGGTGTTGAGATCATCGACGGCCCAACCGACGACGGATGGCGGTGGGATTGGATTCATTTTCATCAAGCATAGGTCATCGGTACTCAGACCATGGTTTTGCAAAACAAGACATTTGTGTTTAATCATGATCAATATCTTCTACTTGCTTCGGTTTAGTTGTGTCTCTCTCTCTATGTGTGTGTGTGCATTCACTACTTGTTTTGGTCATACCAAATGTTTTATTGTCTTTAATTGTGTTGATGATTGAGTTCCCGGATTTTTTTGTCCTTATGTTGGATATTTTCTCTTAGATTTTCCTTTTGAATGTGTTCCTTCCCTAATAAACTTAGACAACAAACTAGTCAAGCATAAGCTTGAACTCGATTAGTATGCATCCAAGGCACCGGCGATCTGCATCCTCTGTTTTTAAACATTAATGTGATCAAATTTATCTTGTAACATGATCTTTGGTTTCATGCTGCGAGATGATTGATTTGTTTATATTTAGGATCGTTCTTCATGTGAAAGTAGTGTTCTTCTTCATTTAGTGTCAATTGTTAACTAAGCTTAGTCCTGCAGCCGTTTTTTCTCTCGAAATTATCAGGATGAATGTGTTTTGTGAAACTGAATGTGTTTGTGAAACTATTATTTACCTATTTGTTTTAAGTTTTAAGTTTTAACTATTACCCCTTGATTCTGAAAATGAATGTGTTTAATTCCTTTATGTAGTATAGTTAGTTTTATTTGTTAGTGGAGATGATTGGGATGTTGGTGGAGATGATTGTGATCCAATTGAGGGAATTGGATTCTTAAAGTTGCGAAGTAATTCTTTTTATAGATGATAGTCAAGGAAATATTGAGATCGAGACTATTACAGTTTGGAGTATTATGTTTAGAATATGAATTTGATATGAAAGTAATATGTATAAAGTTGAAAATGTTATTGTACAAACCTTCTTGTTTTTATATGCTATACTTTTTAGTTGATATTGTGTTTATATTTATTTGTGTAAATTTATCTTTTTATTATATTTTTCAATAGTGGTGTACCCGTAAAGCCGACCCCGTCTAGTATGGGAAAAGGCTTTGTTGTTGGTGTTGGTGTACCCGTAACTTAGTAAAAAAAATGTCCGTACCCGTACCATACCCATACTGGATACTGGTACTGTACCCGTATCCATGCAACATAGAGCATACACGTATAAACTCATAAACTCATGAAGACTTCCACAGGTCAAGTTCATAGAATTCCCAAGGGTTAAGGGAGCAGGTAACACCTCGTTCGACAGATGATCTGTTACAGAAACGTGATGTCTTGCACATCCGTTAATGTCCTCACAAGTTGCGGATAAAGTTTGTCTTACGACGAGTTATCAGAGGGGAATGACCGTCACGACGGTGTAATATATTCAATGTATCGATCTAAACGCGTACTCCATACCTTCTGAAATAATTTATTTGCTCATACCACTTGATGAGACGAAATATACAAGGACTCGCGGTCGTTGAATCGCAACTTTAAAAAAAATCCACCAGGATGAAGCACAAAAAGTAGTAACAGGAGACTACATGAATAAACAAATAACACGTTGACGAAACAATGCTCAACAGTCACCACTATTCGCAAAGGGAGGTTTAAGAATTAATATTTAGACGCTTTTTTAATCTCATAGAAAACAATCCATTGAATTCAATGCATCACAAAACCCTTAATCACGAGATTTGAAAACAAAGAAAGTTTCCAATTTCGACCCATAAGTCATAAGAAACCAAACAAAAACGGAAGAGTTAGAAATCTCACCGATTTAGAGGTATCTGACGGAAGCTGAGCGCCCAAACTAAGATATTCCCGGAAATCAAGCGAAGCGGAGAAGTCGGAGAAAAAATGAGAATCCGAGGCAAACGTGGAAGCAGGAAGGTTGAGAGAGCAAATTACGGATAATTCGGGAAGACGTACCTTCGGAGATAATCTCGGAAAAATCCGAGCGAAGGGTCTCGGTGGAGGACGGAAGGATCGGATTTGCACAGGCCGACGAACTCCCTCAGCTGCTCTATTTTCGCCGACTCCATTTGTCGAAGAACCAGCGGCAACACCAAGGACGCCAAACAAAGCTTTGGACTTCGGGAGACACGACTGAAATGGGGTGGCGCGTCTAGTGAGGCGTCACAGGGACACATCCATTTGACCTGTCATGGTGACCCAACAAAGGATCTTGGATGAGGTTATAAGCCAGGTTAGCTTTTAAGACTTGCAAGGTCAATTCGGGTCCATGAGTAGCTGTAGCATCTCTAGGCGCGACACGAGGATGCGTGCTGACACGAGAAGATAAGCATATGTTCGTGTCCACTAAAAGTGACACGAACGAATTAAATGAAGCCATATCGGGTTGGCTGTTTTGACATGAATAGGGAATAACGTCAATTGAAACATGAAATTGGCAATATCAGACACGAGATGAACCTGAACATTTCTTTGCTGCTTCCCACTTAAAGTGAGCAAAAAATCAGGTCATGAGTAGGTTCTAAAGTGTTGATTCACCGAGCCAAAACATATCAGATTAAATTATCACTTTACTAGAAAAAGAAGCGTTGGAGCACGAAAAGTTGTCCTGCTTTTTACCCAAACCCAAGGTGACACGATAGGAACACGATTCAAAACATGAAACTGTAACCCCCACGTTGACAATCTAGTAGGTTTTATTGGATCTTCTACGTTACCTTACCTAACCTTTTTCCTGCATTAGGTAGGGTCAGTTAGGGGGTGCAACACGAGGACTTCCTAGATCATTCATTTTGATACTATTTTCGCTCAAGTGGGTTTAACTTCGGAGTTCGGATCGGATCCCATGTATTCGTAGAGAAAACATTGCTACCGCTTTTCTAGGTTTCGCCCGGTTATGCAGGAGTGATCCCTTACGTAGTTGTAGGTTTTGTTAGATAAAATAAGAGAAGAAAATATTATTGTTGGTTGAGCTTCCACCTAAAACAGCTACTTTTGATAATTCAGGAACGTGATTTCTAATGCACCAATCTTTTTTTTCACGCTCAAAGTTTGTAGGTATTAACCACAACTTGGATCACGTTGTGTTCTGTCTGACATAAACTTTCTTAATTATAATTATACTTAGTTCAGTGTACAACTCTAACTCAGATAGTTAACGAGCATGTCGTTTTTCAACCAAATCCTAACCCAAGATAAGGCCGGTTTCGGTTTGCCTATAGCCATGAATCGGAATCGAACTAGGATCAGGACAGTTCTGGTTCTAGCTTATGTCCTAAACCATTTGAAACCTAAAAAATATTTAAATTTTAAATATTGACAAAAATATTTTAAAATTATAGAAGCAGTGGTTCCAGTTCTGCAGAAGCTGGAACCAGAACCGAATGGGGTCCTCCCCGGTTCTAGATCCGATTCCAGGTCAGTTCCTGGCCCGTTCGGATTCATGCAATTTGCTTCACTTGGTACGATTATTAGTACTACAAAGAGTCCAACTAGTTTGATAATGGAGTATCTTTTCTCTAATTTCTCTTTCTTTTTAGTTTCTTCTCTCCTTTCCAGTTGTTCAAACGGTCTAGTGGGATGTACTTTTGGCACCTAGAAATGTGGAGCTTTTCCGGGCAGTGGATAGGCTACCGCTGTTCTAGAAGACTCTATCTTATAGCTGGTGGCGGTTGGTGGTGGCGGTGGTGGTTGTGGTTGATAATCTTCACCCTTTTATATGGCCACTTTGTCTTTAGGCTCCTATTGGAGACATTAAGCACAGTAGGGAAGGCAATTCCTACCCGCCACACCCTTACATAGGACCGGTTCTCGAAGAAGAAGAAACCCACTCGGCTGTAGGGCGGGGTACAGTTTAAGGTAAACACATCCCCTCCGATATATATAATATATAATATATAATGTGTATTCATTGTATAAAATATATGTATATCATGTATTCATATATATATTTACAAGTTTTATAGGTTGTGGTACAGTTTAGCTGGTGGCGGTTCTATCTTAATGTAAACCCATCCCACTCTATCTTATAGCTGGTGGCGGTTCTATAATGTGTATTCATATATATGTATATGCATATATTTATAAATTTTTTATATAAATATAAATGTATACATATACACATAATAACTTCTAATTTAATAATATAAATGCTATAAAAAAGATATAATGTTTTTATTATATAATATTAACTTGTTTTTTTTTAAATACTTTTATAGGTTGAAGTGGAAAGGGATGGAGAGGTGTCGGGTTGTAACAAAGAGGGAGTGGGATAAGTGTGGAGTTTAATCCCCAAGACCTGCATGGTGGAGCTTGGGCGGGTGTACAATGAAGTTTGTAGTGCATCGCGGGTGCGGGTGCGGGTGGAGTGAAAATCCGCCGCCCCATTGCCATCCAACAGGAAGAAAGTGATAATTCCAGACATCAAAAATAAAAGGGGGAAAAACTGAGACGGGCATAACTCTCATACGCATTTTGATGGTAAAATTCATCTTCTCATAAACAATTTTTTCTAATTTACCGTGGCATCTTCAAAAGGTTTTCTGGACAGAAGTATTTCTAATTTATCTTGATATTTTTACCTGATTAAAGAACAAAGAGTCGACAAGAAGATCGGTGAGATGGACTCTGAGCTTAGAGCTACTAGTGTGGGAAAAGTGGAAGCAGCGAACTCTATATTACCACCAAGTTGCTTCTAAGCCATTATATCACACGTAGCCGGGTTTACAGATCTAACTTTGTGAAATATTACCTTACCAACTAGATTTATCTAGAGCTATCTGGTACCAGTTACTCGTGTGGGGAGGTGGAAGCAGCTAGGGGTGTTCAAGGAACCGGTTCTAGATGTTCGTGTGGTTTTGGTTCAGTTCGGTTCTATCAAAAAACACCGGTGGTTCAGTTCACAGTTTCAATGTTGGAACCGAACTATGGGAACCAAATCGAACCATTATATATTATCTGATAAGTTTATAAGTTTATACATGACTTCTATAACTTTATATACATTAAAAAGATCTGGACCTATATATATATATATATATAGTTTATATACTTATATAAGTATATATGTCGATAAGTTTAAAAGTTTTTGTATATGAAGGACCATCGATCCAATAATCTGATGGGTATTTAGTCAAATCCTAGAATAGGTAGAACCTTGATTCATAACCAAACCAAACCAGAACCAAGATTAGTGGTTTGGTTAGGTTCTAGCCTTAACACTGTTTGATTTGGTTATCTAAAAACTAAGAACCGAGAGTAATGGTTTAGTTTGAGGTTGAGGATAGAATCGAACCAGCAACACCCTTTAGAAGCAGCTAGGGCTAAATGAGGTGTTGCTCTTCAAGTTTGGAGGAAATCTGCATGTATACCTGACTGTGTGTAGAATCATGCAACATTTGCTTACTTGGTGGTCAAGATATATGTAGGTGGCATAGACAAGTAAGCGAACAACAATGTACGTATTCTTTAGCCATATTGCTCGCAACAGAGGTCGTCTGTGTGTGTGGTTATTCAACCAACTGGGTGTGTATCTCTGTGCATGCATGCGTGACGGTAGAACCTTGTCTATTCGACCAATTCCAGGGGTATCCAGGTGATCGAATGGCTAAATGTTTCAAATTCACAATAAATCTGCCTATAAAAACTTCGACTTAAATTAGGGTTTCAATACAGCATGTCCAAAACTTTGTTAACCTCCTAATCCATCTCTCATACCCTTGGGTGGTATATAATCTATCCTTCTTAGTTCCTATCCCAACCCATATATATATATATATATAGAGAGAGAGAGAGAGAGAGAGAGATACGGCGGGGGGGGGGGGGGGGGGGGGGGAGAAAATAGTCCACGGACACATTCATTCATCAATGCTTAAATCTTCTTAAATATCTCAATGATTTGATTCTTAGGATCAGCTCTTGAGATCTTGATGCAAAATATTAACAGATGTAATGTACTGCAAAACGTATCATCATACTTTTTTACTTTTTAAATTTAAATTTAAATTCTTGATTTCATCAATGAAACGGTTGAGATCTTTAAAGTACCAAAAACCATATTGAAATTTGTGCCGAGTTAATCAATGCTGTAAAAACCATTGAATCCACCACAAAGTTACAGTTCTACATATCTTCAAATTTAAATGACCCAGAACCATGCCATCAATGAGCCAATTGCTAATCCAATTACCAAAAACAAGACTAGTAAAATCCCTGCAGATTCAGCTTCCTGTATATGAAGAGACTTTGGTGCATTAATCATTAACACACTTGTGAAATAACCATTTGTTAATCCCAGCAGACATGTCAGCAGTGTGACTGGAATCTCAGTTCGAAAGAACGCAGGACCGTGCAAGCAAGCGTAAAATAGAGGATAGAAAAGCACCCTAGCAACAGATGCTCCAACAGCAATCTCTGTGTTGTGAATCACATAGGCCGCTGTTAAAGACTTTCCAACCAGATCAAACACATTGTATGCTGTAATAAGGATGATTGGGTACCAGTCCTCGAGCAGTTCAGAGTGCACGTTTTCCGTAAGGTATCCAGGGAATATTGACAGTGTCACAATACCGATGACAAGGATACCACATCCATACCACTTGATTCTCCCCACAATGTGGCATACGTTCAAGGCCCAAAAATACCTGCCACTGGATTCTTTGTTAATTTTCTCCATCTCCCCTGACTGGACAGCCTGCAATTTACGTTTCTTGTAGTACTGAATAACCGGAAGCCTGTCAGCCAGGTTGTAGCAAACTAAACATACAAACATCATAATGATGCCGAGGCCAAAGTACAGATTTGCACTCTTTCTTAGACCATGTGCATCTTGCGAAAACATTCCTTTCGTAAGAAGTCTCATAGCTGAGACGAACACCCCTAGAATCAAATTCAAGACAATCAAATTAGCTAACAAGGTGATACACACCAGATAATCAGTTCGATTGAAATCTCAGACAACTGTGAGAAGGTAGTGCGTGCAGTACAATGGTAACATCCTGCAGCAAGGGAGCGTGGTTCCATTGAACTACCAAGATGACAAGAAACCTAATACATGTAAATGGGTGATGATTGCCGTTAATAAGCAAAAAATGGCCAATTATACTTCTTTGGGAAGGATAGTTATTAGAAATAAAACTTAATTAATCAAATAAGAAATACCTTACAATATGTGGCAGATTGGAGGCATTCCTCCAATATGCATAATACCCAACTTTTTGCAGCCATCCAGACACTTTTCTATATTATGACTAAACCCTAATTATGCCTATTAATACCCTGTCTAACTTAATTTCCTAATCTACTCCTAATAAGTATTAATTATTACTAAGATGACATAATACTTGTTTTAAAATGAAGATAAATTACAAGAAATAAATTTGTCTTAATAAAAAAATAAATTTGTACAATTAAATTTAAATATATACAATAAGTCTAACACTTCTCCTCAAGTTGGTAAATAGATATTTATTATTCTTAACTTGTGAGTAAGATTTTGAAAGTATTCTATAAGTAGTCCATAGTTAATATATTTGTCAATTGATGTCTTGAAGGAATGTCGGTTTATACCTATATGTTTGGTTTGTTCATGGAAAGACGGGATTTGAAGCAATTTGCAAGTGCTGCTTTCATTATCACAAAATAACTCCATTGTCATAGGTCCTATGTGTACCATATCGCAAAACTTTAAGCTCTTTCAGTGAGTTGTTTTCATGTTTACATGTAGTGAGCCATGGCTTGATATGGCTCTGCTTCAAAATACTCGATCTAATGTGTCAACACATTACGTTTCTTTCTTTCCATGAGATAAGGTTTCCACCAAACATAAGAAACAACCTGATCAGTTGATCTTCTATCATTGGGATCACCAGAGCCAGTCAATCTGATCGGCTTGTACTGTGATAAGCAACAACATTTGGTATGTCCTTTAGTGAATAGGTTTTCCTATACACTTCAAGCATTGGTCCCTTTTCCCAGGAGAGCCACCCAATATATCTCAGAATTCGAATACGTGCCAATGATCTAACACAGGAGAGTGGAGAATTGGCTTCAAATTATAAACGAACAGCATAGAAGAATATCAGGTCGGTGTCCAATGGTGAGATATATTAAGTTTTCCACTAATTTCGATGTACAGGCCTTCATGGATCTCGAAAGGGTTCTCTTCCGATCACAGTAGGGAATTTAACATTAGTCCCATAGGAGTATCATTTGTTTGCAACTCCTTAGCATTTCAGTTTCACCGCTTCTAAGAATATCCGAAGACATATTTCCTTTGTGAGAAAGAAGATATCCTCCCTTTGGAGTAGGCTACCTTAATCCCAAGAAGTATCTTAGTCGACCCAAATCTTTCATTTCAAAATAGCCGAAACAAGTAATTTTCAACTTTGAATTTCTTCATGATCATTTCCTGTGATAAATGATGTCATCAACATAAACCACAAGTGATACAAGCTTAGATGAGTTCTTAAATGTTTCAAAAAGAGTGATGATGACTACTTCCTTTAACGGCTATCATGTCAAGAATCCACACCATAAAATTGTCTTGAACTCCCAAACCAAGCACGAGGAAGCTTGTTTTAGCCATACAATAGAGCCTTCTTTGTAATTTGCACACCATATTCCTCCACTCATGAAAGGCAACAATACCACAGAGGTATTCCATATAAACTTCTTTGTCTAATATCACCATGGAAAAAGCATTTTTTGAACATCAAGGGCCATGCAATTCATGGAAGTGTGCCATGGATATGAATAATCAGAGCAGGCCATTTTGCAATCGGGGAGAAAGTATCACCATAGTCAAGACCAAAAATGCGGGTAAAGCCTTTCGCAACAAGACTGAGCTTTCAACAGATCCACCTTGCCATCGGGACCTACTTTGGCCAGGTGAAAACACAGGCAACCAAGCGGTGATTTTCCTTTTCCGGGAGGAAGGGAATGAGTGTCCCATGTGTGATTAGATTCTACAAATTGTCATCTCATCATCATTGCTTAGCCACGTATCCATGGATGGGATAGTGCTTCTGGGCAGGTTAGGAATAAAGATGCTACGACAAAGCGGATGTAAAGGCATAATGGGATGATAGAGCAGCTTGATGATAACTCAAAAAATTATAGATGGGATGAGGATTACGAGAAGAACAAGTGCTAGCTACGAAGTGCTATAGGGAAGTACAGCAGGAGAGGTTTTAATCGGAGAGCGGGTGTGGACGGTGACGAGCGGAGATGAATCACTGTTTGGATGCCAGCCTGGGTAGGGACATTTACGGGAGGAGAAGGACGAGGATACGAGAGGACGACGATGACGATGATGGGTGATGAGAGGATGAGGTGAAAGGCAATCGGGAAGAAATTTACGGTTCGAGTCGAGAAATTTCTGGATTATGATGGACTCGAAGGCCCGAGGATTCAAAACTGAAGTGCTTAGGTAAGGAGTTGATAAGACTTGAGATGAAGAGTCACAGGTTCAGCTTTGTGTAGTATAGTATGGTGTTTCCTCGAAGAATGTAACATCGGCGGAGGATATAAAACGATGAGAGGTAGGAGAGAACGTAACATCGGGTACACCCTTTTAATACAAGATACATTTGGTAAGAGTCACTAGAAGAAAAATACATTTAACGGCACGCGCGACTAATTTATCTTTTCTGAGGAAATCAGTGCAAATACAGTGGCTCGAAGACACGCAAAGACGATTCTTTATGGTAGAATTTTAGGAAATGGGTTCCTTAGGAAACAAGAAGGAATAGGAAGCTTAGTTATGTAAAACTTACGAAGATGACATGGGATTTATTAAGTACCAGTCTAGTAAGAATAGCATCCCCCAAAATTTCAAGGTGCATTGGCTTGTAATAACAAAATGCAGGCGTTATCAGTGATGACGATGTTTTCTTTACGCAATACTCATTCTATTGTGGAGTATGGGGCAACTTAACTAGATTGATGGAGCATACCATGAGAAGACATAAAAGAATTAAAAGGAAGCTTGAGAAAAAAATATTCTTTTGTATTGTCACTTTACACACGTAAAAATACGGTGTGCACCCAAAGCTCGAGTAGTTTGAATGGATGCGCGAAAATTTTTGGAAGATGCTAAACAACTTCGAGTGGTATCTTTTCATTAAAAATATCCAAGTATATCTTGAGTAATCATCAATAAAGGAGACAAAATACTTATGACCAAACAAAGAAATAACTGGACTTGGACCCCATATATCAGAATCAAGAAGCTCAAACGGTCTAGAACGCCGAGAATCACTTAAAGGATAAGAAGCTCGTTGGTATTTCCCGAGCTGATAGACTTCACATTCAAACTGAGATTTATTGGACTGGACTCTAAGTTGAGGTATAACATATAGAATTTTTGATACAGGGAGATAACCCAAACGACAATGCCAAAGACTAACATCTGCATCTTGAAATGTTGTTGCCGAAACACTGTAAGAGGTAGAAGGCTGAGAGTGATCTTCAAAAATGTATAATCCTTTTTATAGTTTACCATGTCCAAAGATTTTTCCCCTCCTCAAATCCTGAAATACACAGCTAGTAGGATAAAAAGTTACACAACAGTTCAAGGCACGAGTTAATGAGCTTAGAGAAAGAAGATTGATCGGAAAATTGGGAACATGATATACTACTTGTAAATTTGAGAAACAGGTAGGTACACTTCCCTTTCCAATCATATAAGAGTAAGAACCATCTACCAACTTAATAGGTTCCTGTTTTTGGAGAGTTCTGTATGCTGAAAAATATGATAACTCTCCTACCATATGATCTGTAGCTCCTGAATCAATAATCCATGTTTTGAGTAAGAAGGAGAGAAGTGGTTACCCTTCACAATATATGTAGCCTGTGTAAATAATTGTCAATCATCAAAGGTTGATGCGGCACAAATCAATATCACCAAGTCGCCAAGAGTCAAATGACATTCACTCACGAATGTCTATCTTCAAGAATGATTAACAAGAGCAGAAGCACATACAAAACAAGTCAAGAAGCAATTCAAGAGAGAGTGTCTTATTTATAGACATTATAAGAGAGAAGACAAGGAGCAAAAAGAAATAACATGGTGAGCTAGTGCTGGCCGGCCAGCACTAGCCGTTGGGGACCCCCAATGGCGAGGCATGGCACGGGCCCTAAGGACCCGTGTACCCTATTACATATTAACACCCCCCTCAAACTTACGGGGTATACACTGAAAGTTTGTCTAGTAAAAACTGAAATCGAAAAGCTGAAAGAGATTTGGTGAAGAAGTCGGCGAGCTGCATCTCAGAAGTGACATAACAGAATGAGATCTTCTTATTTAGGCACTCTTCACGAACAAAGTGGCAGTCAATCTCGATGTGCTTTATCCTCTCATTAAAAGTGTTGTTGGAGGCAATGTATATGGCGCTTTTGTTGTCACAATACATGATGGCCGGGTGTTTGACATGGACCCCCATGTCTGCTAGAAGGGCTGTGATTCAAGAAATCTCCATCGCAGCTGTAGCCATGGCTCGATACTCGGCTTCTGTGGATGAGAAGGACACCTTCTGTTGCTTTTTGCATTTCCAGGAAATAAGAGATTCACCTAAAAACACATAAAAACCAGTCGTAGAGTGTCTATTGTTGACATCTCCACCCCAATCAGCATCCGTATATATAGATAGATCAAAAGATGAAGAGGAAGTTAAGAGGACCCCCTTGTGGGCAGTGTTTCTAATATATCGAATAATACGCAAGACAACACTCATATGAACAGAAGTAGGAGCCTGTTGAAATTGACTGGCTGTGTATACTGCATGAGAAATGTCTGGTCTAGTAATGGTGAGATAAGTGAGTGCACCTATAAGCTGTCGATAAGGGGTGGGATCTTTTAATTTCTCACCATTAGTGGAACGCAGTTTGGTGTCTAGGACTTCGGGTGTGTCAACAACCTTAGTATCTGTAATACCAGATCTTTCAACAATATCATTAGCAAACTTTGTTTGAGACATAAAGTATCCACAATTATTTTGGGTTATCTCAATTCCTAAGAAGTAATTCAGCAAGCCCAAGTTTTCATATCAAATTAATGATGGAGATTAAGTTTAACTTCAGCAATGCCTGCTTCATCACTGCCTGTGATGATCATGTCATCCACGTACAAGAGCAAGATAACAATGCCAAATTTTGTTTTCTGTACAAACAATGCAGTATCGGTATAGCAAGTCACAAAATTTTGTAAGTGCATGAATTTCTCCAATTGGTCAAACCAAGCTTTCGGGACTTGTTTTAGACTATACAAAGCCTTTCTTAATTTAAGTGCATGACCAGGAGGGAGAGTGACACCAGGAGGAGGACTCATGTAGACTTCTTCATTAAAGTAGCCATTCAAGAAAGCATTATTGACATCAAGTTGATATATGTTCCATTGCTTGATTGCACTAATGGTTATGAGAATTCTAATTGTGGTCATTCTAGCTACTGGGGCAAAGGTTTCATCATAGTCAATTTCATATTCTTGGGCATAACCTTTAGCAACTAGTCTAGCCTTGTATCTCTCAATGTGATCGTTGCTGTGAGTTTTGATTTTATAGACCCATTGACATCCAATGACTTTCTTATCTTTTGGTAAGGGTGCAACTATCCATGTCTGAGCCTTGTCTAGGGCATGGAGTTCATCTTTCATAGCATCTTCCCATTCTGGTATACCTTTAGCTTGATGATAGAACCTAGGTTCCTTAACTTGATGAAGGGCGGTAATCAAATTTCTTCGTTGTGGTTCAAAAGATTCATATGACACAAATCACTGAGGAGGTATTAAAACCCTGGGTTCTAAGCTTATAATATCAGGTTCTAAGCTTATAATATCAGGTGGTTTTAGGTCGTCTGGTATAATGTGAGGGGAAGGGTTCGACAATTGACCGAGTATCAACAATGGTGTGAAATCTCATTGTTTTCAATATGATCTTCTTGAATGTCTTGATGATCTACTGAGTCACAATCATTATCTTCTTCTAGCTCAAAGACATCTTAAGAAGTGAAAGGTTTCGAATTTTTCAGGGATTTGGACTCATAATAAATATCATTCTCAAAAAATTTCACATCCTTGGACACGTACAATTTGTCTTCTATAGGATCAAAACACCTATACCCCTTTTTGTCAATGCCATAACCAAGAAAGACACATTCAATAGCTCTAGGTGACAATTTGTCATTCTTGTCTGTATACACGAAACATCTACATTCAAAAACGTCTTTCATAATATGGAGGAATGTTGTATAATTTTTTGAAAGGTGAAGAATTCTCAAGGTTAGAGGAAGGCATTCTATTTATAATATATATTGTGGTAAGAGTAGCTTCGGCCCATAAGAATTTAGGAACCTTACTAGCAATTAGCATAGTTCTACAAGTTTCAATAATATGCCTATGTTTTCTTTCCGCTAGACCATTTTGTTGAGGTGTTTTAGTGCATGATTTTTGGTGAATAATACCATTAGTTTCAATAAATTTATGAAATTCATTAGACATGTACTCTCCCCCCGAATCGGATCTAAAGATTTTAATGGTTGCTCCAAAGTGGTTTTTAATCATATTACAAAATACTACAAATTTTTCAAATACTTCGGATTTGTGTTTTAAGAGATATATCTATGTAAATCGAGTAAAGTCATTCACAAAAATCACATAGTATTGCAATCCTCCTTTAGAAGCAACGGGCGCGGGGCCCCAAATATCCGAATGTATTCAATCAAAAACTTTCTTTGGTACATAGTTTCTTTCTCCAAAAGGAAGATGATGCATTTTTCCAAGAATGCAATCTTTACATTCAAAATTTTTCTCACTAATGCTTTTCATCAAAGGAATGTTACACAATTTTTGAGAGTCCAAGTGTCCAACTCTTTTATGTCATAGCGTAGCATCTTGGGTTATGTTACAAAAACCCAATTTTGGCATAACAAGATAGTCCATTTTGTAAAGTCCACTTTCTCTATGGCCTTGACCAATCACCTTCTTCGATAGGTGATCCTGCACCACACAATGTTTGGATGAGAAAGTGACTATATAATTGTTATCACATATTTGAGCAACGGAGAGTAGGTTTAAATTAAGTTTAGGTATAAAACTTACATTTTGAATTTTAAAGTTTTGTTTTTCAAGGTTTCCTAATTTTTTGATTTGAAGTTTTATTCCATCGGCCGTAAACACATGCTTTTCAATGGTTTCACAAGAATTAATCAAAGAATCTTCACTATGTGTCATATGAAAAGATGCACCAGAATCTAGAAACCAAGACATACCTTGCGAAGTAGCTAGAGCATTCCCGGAGATGCTTGCTTTTTCTTTAATTTTTTTTTCTATGTATGCTTTGATGTTGTTGGGCAAGACACCTCCTTCTTCCACGGCTCCCACGTTCCCACCCCTTTTCTGAAGTAGAGGACAAGTGGTTTTAATGTGTCCACTTTTCTTGCAATAATGGCAAATTATATCCTTGTTGGGCCATGGTCTCGTGGGCTTCTTGAATGGGCCTTCATTGTTCTTGGCATATGGAGGCTTGTAAGTCTTCAAATTTGCTCCGGGTCTTGATGCGGCAAGTACGGCTTCTTTGGCCACATGCATGTTTTTTAATCTTGTTTCCTCTATAACAAGATCGGCTAGGAAGGTATCCCCTCTAGGTCTAGGTTTCCTATGTATAAGGCTTGATCTAATGTTTTCAAATTCATCTCTTAAACCACGCATAGACAAGAAAAATATTGATTTTCCAAAAATTCTTGAAATTCGTCTAATTTGTGAAGTTTTCCAAATTTGTCAAAACTTCTTAAATGAGTACATAGTTCCGAAAATTCATTGTGATAGTCTTTAATGCTAAGATTCTCTTGTTTGAGCATAATCATTCTTTCCATGAGATCAATTTGAAAGAAAAAATCATCTTGAGAATGAAGCTTTTTCAAATATTCCCAAGTTTCAAATGCATTTTCAAAAGCATTAATCCGATTTCTAAGTTTTTCATCCACATTTTGACAAATAATCCATGTGATTTTTGCATTCATCTTTTTCCATAATTTCAAATCGATTTTGAATTTCTCATGTGCTTTGATGATTTCATCATCATCTAAGCCATCAATGTCCAAAATTGGTTCCTGTATAGTTCCATCAATGTAATCCCAAAAAACTTTTGATAAAAAATATTTTTTCATTGTTCTAGCCCAACTTTGATAACTTTTCGGGTCTAGAATGCATCTAAACGACTCATTTTTGCCTTCTATTTGTGCAAAAACTGAATATTTTAGACTAACCTCAAGTTTGATGCAAGTCTTTAATTTTCGCACTTTCGGCACGCTTCCCGATGCACTCGTTTTCTTCAATCCGAGGCTCTGATACCATGTAAATAATTATCGATGATCAAAGGTTGATGCGGCATGAATCAATATCACCAAGAGTCAAATGACATTCACTCACGAATGTGTATCTTCAAGAATGATTAACAAGAGCGGAAGCATATATAAAACAAGTCAAGAAGCAGTGCAAGACTGCATGATTTTATTCAAGAGTGTCTTATTTATAGACATTACAACAGAGAAGACAAGGAGCAAAAAAGAAATAACATGGTGAGCTACTGCTGGTCCTGGCCAGCACTAGCCGTTGGGGACCCCCAATGGCCAGGGCCAGCATGGCCCTGGCCCTTAGTCCAGCATGGCACGGGCCCTAAGGGCCCGTGTACCCTATTACATATTAACAACCTGTGTCACTGTAGCTTGAGGTGAAGAAGATAAAGATTGTTCAGATAGTTTATGTTCGAGGCCCTTTATCCTTTTTATAATCTCTTGAATTCCATCTGTACTTGTAGATGAATTTTCTGCAGAATGAACGGAGTGATTGCGATTTCTATAATAATCAGGTTTCCCATGAAATTCCCAACAGTATTCTCTGGTATAACGTGATTTTCCACAATGTGAACATATAAGCTTTTCTTTCTCATCAGAATGAAATCGACCACGGCCACGGCCACGACTCTGATGTCCACCTCAGCCACGAAAGTGAGAGTTGTCTCCTCTTACTTGGAGTGTCTGTTGATCTGTACCAAGAACATTATCTCTCTCAAGATTCTTGCAGTCTTCTTCTCTGATTAATAAAGAGTATACTGTGCTAAGGGAAGGAAGTTCTTCTCTGCCTAAGATATTCAGTTTTACTGATTTAAAATTAGGATTTACACCCTACAATAAGTCAAATACTTTCTTCTTTTCTATCTCAATATTTCTCTCATTGTAACAAGTAGAACACTTGATATTCGTATAATAGAGAAGTTCATCCCAGAGGCCTTGGAGATATGCATAATAATCATTCATAGATCGCATACCTTGTTTGCACTTTATGATCTTTTCTAAAATCTCGTATTCTTTGGCCACATTCTTTTTTCGAGAATATGCTTCAGAGACTGCACCCCAAATTGCATTAGCAGATTCTATAAACATAAAGGTTTTAGCAATCGATAGAATCATTTACTGTAGCAACCAAGATGAGATTAAAGCATATTCTCTTCTCCAAGTAGGATAATGTGTATAATGAGTCTCTGGGATTGGTATTTAACCCATTAAGTGTGCCCATCTCCCCCTTGCTATAATGGTCAGTTCCACAGATCGAGACCATTTAAGATAATTTCTGCCATCAAGTTTAGTAGTGGTAATTTGAAAATGATCTGTCTTTTCTAAAGAAAGAGATTGGTCACCTGTATGGAGAGCACGATCAATACTTTTCCCTTTGTCAGCTATCAGTTTTTCTAATCTTCGTGAATATGCTCACGTTGAATAGATGGAAGCAAAACAAGAATCCAATCAATGCAAATAAACTTTGTAAGATAACCACAAGAGTCTTTGAATTGAATCTTTTTACAAAATCAGATGGACATTCGCAATGAGAATATGAATATATATCGGCTGAAACATAATAAGAATCGGTGACTTTAATGGGAATCGGCCACCAAAAATTCTGAACAAATCACAACTGAATAAATCGGCAACTAATCTGTGATTTTCTTAGGGCAATCAAGATGTTTGATAGACTGAAAAAATTGCAACTCTAATGAGAATCGGCCACCCCATCTGCGACTTTCTTAGGGCAATCACGATTTTGATAGACTGACGATGGATGCTTGATGATGAATGCCACGTTGAATCAATCACAAATGTGGCAACGCCTTAAATCAACAAAAAAAAATCTGCTATCCACTACTTTCAAAGAACACAATTTACAGAATCATACACGATTCCAAATAAGATTTTTCCAAGTCCTGAATGTACTCTGTCACGATTCCAACTCACAACGAATCTGAATATGAGTTTCTTCTTCACAAAATCATCGAATTAAAGGCCAACCTGGCTCTGATACCATATTAGAAATAAAACTTCATTAATCAAATAAGAAATACCTTACAATATGTGGCAGATTGGAGGCATTCCTCCAATCTGCATAATACCCAACTTTGCAGCCGTCCAGACACTTTTCTATATTATAACTAAACCCTAATGATGCCTATTAATACCCTGTCTAACTTAATTTCCTAATCTACCCCTAATAAGTATTAATTATTACTAAGATGATATAACACTTAAAAATAATGTGAACATGCATCATACGACTCAACATGAATTACACGACTCTGTTAAACATCCCTTTAACACATATATGGCAGACAGGACTTACAATCGCATAGAAGCTCTCGACATAAGTGAGTCAAGGTATTGCACGGATCAAAGAGGTTGCTAATGAAGTCGAAACAATCAAACAGGCCATAGATGAGAAAATTAACCAAAAGTAAAAACCACAGACCCTAGACCTTGAGCTGAAAATGTTTTGAGATTCTATGTCACTTCAACCTCTATGGTTAAACCAGTTGCCTATCCAGTTCCAAACTGAATCCATTAGTGTGTGCATGTCAGTGCACGTGTATCTCTGTTGCATGGTGTGTGTACCTCTGTGTTTGTCTGTGTGTGTGTGAGAGAGAGAGAGAGAAAGCAAATGAAACCCAGATAGATGAAAAAGGGGAAGACAAAGGCCCAGATGTTATGGGCTAGATTTTCCTAAAAACAGAATTGATGTAAACAATTTCTTTAATAAAAACTACTTAGTAACTTAATTGTCATGAGACCATAATACCCAAAAGTTACTCACCCGAAGCAGCAGTGCCAGCAACAACAGCCTGCATATATCTGGAAGGTAGTTCCCCAGCACAACCAATGAGGCTGCCTTGAACCAAAGCACTTCCTATTCCAGAGACAGCAATGGCTGCAACTGTTACATGGTAACCATCATAGAGGCCTGACCTGCCCTTGAGATAGAAAGCATCCATCAAGGGAACCACAATGAGAGAAACCAAAAAGGTGACAAGACCAACATTAATCCTGAGGGAAGCAGAGGACTTTTGTGTGAAGAACGTGACAATGATAAGGAGGAATACCACGGTGACCAACAAGTTAGTGACAGCAAAGACACGGTCAATGCTAATGCTTGGATACAGGTAGGTAAAATAATCAACAGCTGTAATGAAGGCATTCCATGGAAGAAGGTAGCCAATACCAAGGATGAAGTAGGAAATGTAGACAACGTGGAAGGAATCTTTAGGGATTTGAACACTGGGGTTCAGAGGTACAGTCTCTGCCTCATTAAAGGCAGAGTTGACGCTGCAGCCATCAGAGAGGCCCATCTGGAGTGGAGTCTGTTGTTTGTTTACGGGACTTGGACCATGCTCGCTTGTTTGTGTTACTTGATCTGGCTCCTCATACGTATTGCTCTTGCTGCTTTATCCGTTGTAGACTATAGCTTTTCCATCCACATTTCTCATCCACGAAAATAAATAAGCTGGTCAGAACAGAAAACCTCTCACCCATCATTAAAAGATACAGATGATTAAATATTATAAACAAGCAATTCAAATAGGAAACAAGAACATATCTTGGATAATGAAAAGACAACATTGATCTTACTGAAGAAAAGAAGAACCAAATAATAAGTTAAAATGTTCCAATAATCAAACTGGATTGCACGTTCTCTGTCTGGTTACATCATTACTTAGATTGAGAACTGGATCAGGCTTACTCAAAGTGCTGCATTAGATTTATATGTCAAAGAAGTAATCCATTGCGAAGGGAAGTGCCCTCAGGTTTCTGCGGCTGCAGAGGCAAAAAGGTCTTGAATGCATGGTTTCCTCCTATATATATGTTCAAAATCAGCAGCAGGCAAATGCAATTCAGGTATACGCCTTGGGAAATTTGCAAATACAAATAGACAATGGCATCGACAGGTAGAACAAGAAGCATATTAAAAGCTGAATATGCCAACAACCTTTTGCCAAGGATGTAGTCTTATATGTTATGGTTACATGGTATAAGAATTATACAATTGCTGCCCCACAATTTCAGAAAAAAATATTTTTACAATCTCAACATAAAGCTGCATTACTCATTCATCTAGTTAGCATATCAAGCAACTATAAATGGCTTCGCACATTAATGATTCAAGACTTTTGTACTTAGGGTCTTATACTATAATAGATCAGTATCATTAATAATGTTAAGAACTTTTGAGATACAAAGGTATGAGGCTATCTGCATTTTTTCCTGGAGGGTGAAAAGGTCTTTCCCTGATAGATCAGTAATGGCCTATATTCTATAATATATATTTACTGCACTAGAAGGCCTTTACCAGTGTCCGATCCTTTTTCGTCAGGGTTAAGCTGTCATTCCTGGAAACATATACAGAAGGATGGGGGAAGCATAACTCCTTGCCAAATGTAGATTGTATCAATCTCTAGGGGTAAGAATGCTGATTAGCCCTCCAAAAAGTGTAGATTGTGTGTAGTGGTAACAGGGCAAGAAGAAGCTTTCTGTTTGGTTGGACATCTTGCATGGAAGCTTAGTTTCAAAAGAAGATTCTTCATGTATACCTTGTCCGATTGTTCTCTCATTTGCTTTAGCAGTAGACTGGGACAGGGTTGTTTCTCTTTGTGGCACGAGATTTCCTCCAACCAACAGTTAGCATCTTGAGGTTGATCTTCTACGAATGCAATCCAGAACTCAAGCATCTGAATGGAGCATGTTAAAACACTTGAACTTCCTACAAACTGCTGGGAAGGGACACCTGATGGTGCTTGGTGTTTGGGCGCATCATGATATTGTCCTTATCCTGGACAGAACCATTGATCGTATTCTTGCACAAGCTCAAGTACACAAGTGAAGACCCACCATTTTCTATTGGTTACCAAACAGAATGTGAAACCCGGAGAAATCTCTCCCAAGATGAGCAAATTTTTCAGAAATGGTGAATCCTAGTAAAAATTTCACAACGCCCATCCATAACAGCAGTGAACATGACTAGAATCTTTCACAAATTGGCACAAAGCATGCAAAACAACTATACAGAAAAAAAGAAATTTACAAAGTCGGATACCAATAAATGGCCCCAATGCGTGCTTAACTACTGTCACCAACGATAGCGTGAAATTATTAATACATCATGCACAAGTTCAATATGTTAAGAAGATCATTTTCTACTAATTATGCTGCAAGGAAGCAGAACGAGAAATCCGGAGCAATAATATCTCCCAAGATAAACAAGATCTCACGGCTACTGAGAAAGCCTGGTAAAAATCTGATGAATGCTGACGGCGTAAAAGCACAAAACACGGCCAGAATCTTTCCTGATCCAATTGCCACAAAGCATGTAAAAGAAAAAAATCGATACCTTACGGCACAGCTCAGATTGACAAGCTAAATGCCCCCAACAAGAAACCTAAAAGTTCTACTCCCCACTATTAACATAAAAAAAGGCAGGTCTTTACTCCCGAATCGACGCCCATCTTGTAGAATCGGAAAAAACAAAAAGGAGAAATGAACTGTTTGTGCGTTTCTAAGAGAGAGGGGCAGAGAGAGAGAGAGAGAGAGAGAATACCTGTTGAATACTGTGCCATAGCTGGCCCGTCCGACATTGAACGAGCTAAATAACCATCTCGATCCACCGATCTACACTCTCAGAGAGAGAAAGAGAAAAGAACTCGACTATCAACTTGCCCAGACAACTGCCAGCCAAGGATCCAGTGAACTGAGAGCAATGGCGTAACCAGACAACATTGGTCAAATAAATCATATGATGGCACGAATAAATCATATGATGGCACGAATAAATCATATGATGGCATGGGAAGCGTGCATGATTACCCTTTCATGATAAGAATACTGTGCTGTGAGGGATCAACTTCCTTCCCAATGCACGCCATACTTGGTTTTTCCCATGCGAGTGTTACTGTCCTCAATATTAAACCTTCTTTTCTTCAAAAAGAAGAACCCGTACTTTAGTTTATCGTCCAAGACCTTTTTGAAAGTGGAGGGGTTAGATGTGATGGGGTCGCTTTAGGCTAAAGCTCAGTTCAGCTTCAAAGTTTCCTTGCTGCTTTTGGTTACAACGGGAGGTCGAAGTGATTCACCCCCTCACGAGTCGAACTCCTCCTGCCTGCACAAGGGCGTCAGAGCACCCTGCCGTTGAGGGTGCATTTAACTCCTCTCTGCTACAAAGGGAAGTCGAACGTGCCATCAGAGAACTCTGCCGTTGAGCTAGAGACTTACGCATTTGCAATCAGGGTGTGCATCCGTCGGTTCGGTTCACTAACTGAACTGAATCAAACTCTACAACTAACGATGACTATTCTCGTGAGAAGAGGAAAACCCAACGTGAATAGCTAGGAGAGTGAGAGTGCATAATAGAGAACTGACCTACAGAAAAAAATATAAAAAAAAAGATCTCTCGAAAAAGACTACTGTGAAGAAACCTCGAAACAGACAAACCTCCGTTCCCGCTCCTTAAAAGGATCGAAAGTCATTTGACGCACAGAAACATAACTTTCTAGCAACGAAAGCAACAACAAAGAATGCATCACTCGACTCCGATTCTACAATTAGTTCGGTTATTCGGGTTCATACACAACTTCAGTTACATGTGCTCTTGAACACAACTAAACAGTAACTAAAAGCTAAAACAAAATACAAAGAAAAAATAAATAAGATGAAAAACATCTCTTCCGATCAAAGGATCACAGTTTTAACATATAAACTTCCAATCATCGAGGAACACGAGAGGCATACAGAAAGGAGGCGCTTCTTCAAATTGCTACACCTTGTGCACCGGCCAAATGGGTGAGAAGCACCATAACACCAAATTGTCCATTTGCCACCCTTAGAATCGTTTGAAGAGAAACACCCAATAAAACCTCCTTCAAGAGAACTTGTCTATAAATATTATGCATTCATACAAAGAGAAAACAAGAGAAGGGTTCTCTGTGAACTCATCAATCCCTTCGACACCAATGCCATCAAGGTCCTCAAAATGCGGTCGCAACAGGCCAGCCACATCGAGCGCTTCGTCACAGCCATCCTCTCCAATCATTGACACCACTCTCATCTTTGTCCTATGCATCGTCTCCAACGTCACCTCACATTTCGACCCGGAGCTGCAGATTAAGGGCGTCAAGGGTAAATGAGAAGGCAAGGCATAAACTAGGACACGAGAGGGGTGTGTGTATGTTGAGGAATGCAATTCGGTTTTGGATTCCATAAAACTGAAATCGAATAAAAAACCAAACTATTTTTAAAAACTAAACCGAACCTGAACCCATATTATACAAACCCAAACCGAACCAAAAAATTATGGTTCGAGTCAGTTCGAATCTTCGGTTAAAACGAAGTATGCTCACCCCTATTCACAACTCCCCTCATCTACAATGGAAGCGAAAGCCACACACACATACAAACGAGTTAAGCTCCCCACTTGCAGCAAGGGTGTGACAGCACCCTGCCGCTGAACTGATGCTCTAGTTGCACAATTTCAAGGATTGAAATCCTTAAGTGCTTTAAAGTATGAATTGGTATGCACATGGCTCGTATGAGTCTCTCATAGATATCACATGTCTTGGTATCTGAAACGGTGCCAATTGAGAGAGTTGCCTTGCATTACGTATCTTTGCAAAGTTTGCACATGCAGGATTCTTCACACAAGACAGGCAACATCCATAAAACTATTGTGATGAATCTTAATGTTGAAAAGAATCAGTAACTTCACCCTATGCCTTTTATTTCAAAGTTAACTGGAAAGAACTTTACTTTAGTTATATTTTGTCAACTTGCAATAAATAACCTTCCTCCCACTGGTCTTAAAATACACACCACCCTCATAGGGACGGCGACGGGGTGGGTTGTCAACTTGCAATAGGACACACACACACACACACACACACACATATATATATATATATATATATATATATATATATATATATATAGTGATTGGATTTTGTCTATCTGATGATGCTGTCCACTTATATCCGTTTTTTCTATATTTAAAAATTCTTATATTATATATATATTATATATATACCACTCAATCCGATTTAAACTATTGATCCCAATCTGAGAAAACTATGTCTAGGTATATTCATAACAAAAATAAGCCCAATTTAAGTACAAAACTAAGACACTAAAGGAGATATCGGCACAAAAACTTTATCAAAAACTTGGTAGTAAAATCCAATTGCCTTGGTTTTGCTATCATACCTCGAACAAAAACCTAAGCATCAATACCACTCATATATAATACGAGGGGCACAGGATTCCAAGAACAATGCAGGCATCTCATTGATATCGTATAAAGTGTTCAACCATTTTGCCTTGAGCACATGCAAGACCATGCGATCTTAATATCCAAAATCAAGGTCTTGACAACCATGCATGTATCACATCAAACCTCGCTTCAAATAAACTAGGCGATTCATTTGATGAGTCCTAATCAAAATTCATATATTTTTACTTCGACAATAATTCGAATTCTTAAAACTAAAGCTTAATGAAGACTCCTGGAGGCAGTAGGAATTTCATCACTGCCAACCACTATATGTTGAATATTTGAAAACAATCATAAAAGGTCATTCCTTTAATCGCCATAACCACGTTTACCCGCCAAATATTCGAGACAAGGACGACGGTTCCATTTTCGCCTCTTGGCTGCTTGCCAGCAAACGTTTACGAAACTCCGTCCTCTTCTTTATCCACTTTTCATTTCTCAATTTCACACCACAACCACGCTACGAGAAATTGGGAATAATCTCAATGGACAGGCGTCTGCAACGCATCATTTGTCCGATTCCCGGAAAAGATCGACAATTTTTTAAATAATCCGACGTTGTGATCGTGGTCTACGCAAAAGTTTCAGTGGTCACTCCGTCTTATAGTGATCGACTGATGCTTACCACTTCGTGCTTTCCCTTGTAGAAATCGCTAAGGTTCGGTTAGTTGTTTTGCTAGGAAGAAATGGCGATTTGGACCGTCGGATTCTTGGGCATTGACGACCTTTGCTTGGAAATCCAATGGCGTATTTGCTGCTTAAATCGGGGTTCAAAGTCCAGGGCTTCGAGGTACTATCTATTTTTCTTCTCTACTTCTTTGTGGGTTTTTTTTCTCCAAACCTTATGTTATTGTTTCTTCTTAGCATCGTTCATCTAACCTGCATACTTGATATTTGGTGCGTTTTTGGCTTTTTTTAGGTCGATAATTTCGTTTTCATTTTTTTTATTGCATTCGTGTGAAGAAAGCATTAATCACGAATAAAGGTCCTTGTTTACACAAGTTTTTTTTTTGTCTGAGAATTCGAGATCCCATGAGCAGGTCGAGGGTATCGCGTTCCGTCTTTGAGTCATTCATGTTGGAGTCACGAATCGTGATTCAGTTTGAGCTCCAGTAGAGCCACTGGAGTGGTTCCCTTTGTACCCGTATGATCGAGTTCCCGTTCGCAGCCGTATGCAGACTGACACCACTCTCTCTCTCCCTCCCTGCACACACGCATATATATATAAGAGGACACGACACGATCAACTTTCTACTTTCCATAGGTGATAGATGATTGAGTTTTTCCAAAGCAAAAAGTACCTCTAGTTTATATACGTGAACTTCATTCAAAAAGATTTTTTTTCTTATTGAATCTCAACTATCCATTTCTTTAATCGTGAGATTTGTATGAATATATTAGCATATAAAGTTGCTAGCATGTACAAATCTTGCTAGTCACTTTACATTATATCATGTCCATATAAATCTCAATCTTATGACAATGAAAAAGATGGATAGTTGACATTAAAAACAAAAAATATATATTTCTTAAAGTAAACATATTTTTTTCCAAAAAAAGTACACCTATAAAAGTTCATGTGTAATTTTTGCAATGTCTTTACATATGGTTGAGATTTGTATAGATATGCTAGCATATACCTTAATTGAAAAGTGAGAGGAGTCCATTAATTGTTAACTTCCCTTGGTAGGAGCTGTCAATTGTTGCAAACAAAAGGCTGAGGGTTTACTATCACATAAAAGTGGTCTTAAACCATGAAACTGTTCAAATATTTACATTTTCTACAGAGACACCTCGATACTTGGATGCGTTCAAAAAGGTGTGCACACCTCAAGTTTTGTTCTTCTCACCATAGTTGGGTAGCATACTAGCATCTCATCAGATGGATGTGTTAGGTATGATCCATCTGCTAGGAAACAACTCTTAGGTCTTTGGCAATCAAAAGGCATGAGCATGACTTTGTTTAAAAGGAGTTTTATGGGAGATTGCCTTTTAAGCCATCATAAACTTGCTCTGGATCATAATTTGGGTAGTTCAGAAGTTGATTCTCACTAATTTGGTTGTGGACTTGCCTATATGGACATTGATGCTGTGTTTGAGAGCCGGTGAGGAAACTGAAAGGCTGAATAAAGGATGCTGCCTGCCTGGGATTTGCAAAATGTCAAGCGTTTGGAACATGCCATTTATTGGAACATGTATGGCATTCACCAGAACAGTTTCCAGATAGAAAAATCTGGTGACAGGGATGGGTTTGGAACACCTTTAGGATGGACAAGAAAATGCGGATTTGGGGTCTACCGGCATGCAACTCCATGTTTCTTTTATCCCAGATAGGTGATGGGGTCAACACTGATGGCTGTGAGTGTTTACTTTGCCCTGTATCTGCTTGCCAAAGAGAGCCTAATACAAGAAGTTGATAAGTAGGCGATAAGTCCCTTTCCCTGCAACATATGCACACTATCATTTATTCATCAAGTAAATATGCATACATGTGCAATTGCAATACAGGTACATATACTATACATGAAGAAAAAAGATATATCCAGAACCATTCTACAAGATATATCCAGAACCATTCTACAGTTTTTCAAAATGAAACATATGCAGCAGTAAACTGTCAATAACTGAAATTTTGTTGTGCCAAAGGAATGTGACTAAGCAACACTTTATAATAAATAAATATGGTTGAGCCAAGTTTGAACCCTGGACTTTGAATCCCGATTTAAGCAGCGAAGACGCAAGTTGACGCATACTTGAAGTACCAGAACCAATAGTGGAATGACATGAGTAAGGGAGTTTGGCAAAAAAGCAACCATTTTGGTAACGCTATTTGTTTTTGGAAAAGGTTGAATTCCCCGTCAATCAGGCTTTCAAGTGGCCAACTTCACGCTAAGTGAAAATCTAGGATAAGTGGAGAAAATCTAGGATAAGTGGAGATGCTTCATAATTTGTATTACACAGTCCTTCGTTCGAAGTTTCAAGTTTCTCATAGGGTTGGATCAATAGGGCCCGTAAGTTTTTATTTGTAATCACGTCCCAGTGGACCAGGGATAGCTTTTGCTCTTCTTTCTCTCTATAAATACTTATGTATTCGATAAACAACAAGCATTATAATAAAATGAATTCAGTACCTTGCCTTATTCCTAACATGGTATCAATGTAGGTGATTCAATGGTGCGGTGGGACTCTACGGCGATGGATGATCGGCAACGGTCTTAGCTGGTTGCGTTGGTGATTGGCTCTCAGTAGTTGATATGTATGATATTGGTAGTTGCAGTAGTGAATGGCCCTCACAATGGCCTTGACATGCTAAGGATGGGTGAAGAGGGTTCTGTATTCAATAGAGAGAAGAAGAGAGGGGAGAGAGAAGAGAAGAGGGGAAGAAATGGCGAGATTGGAGCTCTTCCTTCTTGCTCCTTCTCTTGGCTTCATTTGCTTTCGTGTTGTCTCTCGATGGCCCATTCCTGATCGCCAAGAAAGTCGATGTCTTGAGGCTCAAATCCGGTGTTGAGCGATTCTCTGTCTCCATCGATCTCAATAATCAAGGACTAGGAATGGCTTATAATGTAAGCCTTAGCGACAATAGCTGGACAAAAAACATCTTTGATTTTGTCATGGGTAGCACTTCCAAGTCATGGGAACATCTTGATGCGGGTGCCTTTGTTTCACACTCCTTCGTTCTAGAGTTCAAGAAAAAAAGAGTGACCACAAGGTTGTTGGCAAAAGAGAGGTAGGGGGTGGTGGAGCTGGTGCCAATGATTTTGGGTGAGACGTGGGGTGGCTAGAGTCGAGGTTATGGTAGGTAGTGATAAGGTTTTGGGCGATGGTTGATGGCTTTGGGTCGGTAGTTGAGGGTTTTGGGTGGTAGAGGGGGCAATCGACTTTTGATTGCAATTCCTTTGGTCACGGTGCGTGAAAGGAGACTATCGTGGATTTGGATGGCAAAAGTGGCAATTTTTAGTTGATGATGCGATTTAGGTGGAGATCGATGAGGTGGTTCGCTGCTAGGGCGTTTGAGGATGGCTGTTCCAGTAGGTGGAGGTGAGGGATCTCCAATGGGCAGTAGTTTTTCTGGTGAGACGAGACGGTGGTAGTTTAGGCCAACGACGAGTTGGTGGACGAGATATGTGAGACACTTGTGAAGGAAATAATGGCGATGGAAGAGGGCTCTTACGCTTCCTTGTTGAAATCTGACACCGAGAACTGGCAATTTGATCAGCAGAAGCCAATATCCACTAGATGGAAGGGACTGTTTCCATCGAACAGTGACTCTATTCTGAGTTGATGTTAGGACGGTGACAATTAAGGATGTTGGTAAAGAAAAAACTGTTTATAGGGTTTGAATGGTGTAGTTATGGTGGAAGGAAGATGAGGAGGTTTCATTCTTGCCTTCAAGCAAAGAGGAGAAGTAGATGACTGGTTTCTGGAAGGGCGAGGCTAGTTAAGGGTGGTTCAAGCAGTGAGAAATGGTGGTTTTGGGGCTTCTGGCTGGGAAGAAGAGACGGTGGTTGAGAGGTGTGAGTCATACAAAGTAGTAGATAGAAGCGTGAAGTTGGTAGTTCTCAACAAAGCATATCCACACCTGTTTGACGATTTGGGCGCTATGGCTAGGCAGTGGAGGTTCTTCATATTTTAAACACAACCCTCTCGCACCTAGAGAGATGTCAGTGAGAGAGAAAGAGGCGAAGAGTTGATGGCCACACAAGCGAGCCACGATGATGATGGCCAATGTGGAGGCGGGGGTTGAGATGGTGGTCTAGGTGGTGGTGAGGCGCTGGATGGGACGATGATGATGAAAATGATGGTAGTTGCTAGCGTTGATGGCAAAGGCGATCTCTCGATGTTCAACAGAGAGGGTCTGTCAGTGTGCAGGAGAGATAGAGACTTGTGTTTATACTTTATATGCAGTCGGGTTGTATAATAGGTCTTAGATCGAAACCCAATTTTTGTTAAATATGAGATTCTTGTTAGACCATATCTAGACCCAAAGCAGTGTTTGGATCCATTTTGATCTTGTTTAGTATTCAAATTTGAGTTCATACATGTGTTCTCTTTCCAACTTGTTTATTTTAAACATTTGTTGGATCAATTATTTGCTATCTCATTTAGAAGATAATTTGTTGTTTGTTAGACAATAAGTTGCATCTCTTTGTATGATTAAGATATCTATATTATGGCTATATGTCACTTTTGTTGGCCTTTTATTGAAGATCTTTGTAATTAAGGTGTTTGATGTTGTTGGGTATTAGTTAAAGTTTAGTTAATGTTTTAAGATACACTTATTGTTATTTAATAATTTATTATCTTGATAACTTTGAAGTTGTATTTTCATGTGATTAAGATCTTCGTGTTATTACTATATGTCATGTTTGTTGGCTTTTTGTTGAAGACCTTTGTGATTAAGTTGTTTCATGTTGGCTATTGGTTGGAGATGAGTCAATGTTAAAAATATATTTATTGTTATCTTGATAAACTTGTGCTTAATATAAGTATTTGAAAATAATGTGTAAAAAGAGTTTTGCCTTGAGTATTGACTATTCATTTGCTATATTTGAGCATTTTGTGTGAACGATAAAATTGTAATAAATTTTTTTGTTTTTCGAGACAAACTTTTATGTTGAAAAGATTCTTAAAAAAATATTAAGTTTACAAATATTTTTGTATATATTTAAAACATTTTTTAATCATCTTGGTAGATTATCTTATTCTTGAAATCATAGAATCACATTTGAGATTGTGACTTATTTAAGGACCTTGGCATTTGATTGATTTTGATGGTTTGAGTTTAGTCTTAAAGTTTGTTTTATTGTTTTGGATGGTTTGAGCTTAGCCTTAAAGTTTGTTTGGTATACCAAGACCTTTTTGTAATATCAGGAGTTTGTAGTGATTTATGAAAATATTTATTATATTTAACAATCATACTTAGACGATCAATATTTTTCATTAAAGAACTTCTTTGAAAACATAGGTTTTCATGTTTTGAGTTATGAGATCTTAATACTTTTAATGGAGATTAATTCTATAAGTTTTGTTATAGTTATATCTTAAGGTAGATTGCAAGGTTGAAGCTTCGGAAAAGAATTCTACAGTTCAACATTTTTCTTTTAAAACAATTAGTGATAATTCGTACATGAAGTATTCAAACAAACTTTTGGTATACATACTGTAAGTTTGAAGAGGGGTGTTAAAGTGTAATAGAGTTGGGCAAATTAGTGATAATTCATAGTAGAGCCACTAGAGTCATTAGGGCCACCAAGAGGGCCCCAACAACTATTTTACTAACCGTTGGGTCCTCTTCAACAATCAGAGCAGAATGTTGCAAGCTTTCACTCCTCTCTTTCTCTCTATAAATACTTATCATATATTCAATAAATAACAAGCCTTCATTACATATGGATTATCTCATTTCTCAATAAAATAAATTCAGGTAGCTTACCTCATTTCAAACAATCTCATCCTACTGTTTCTCATTTACAGAAGGAGGACCTAAAATGCTATGCTAAAGGAATCCAAAATTCTTTGCTGGAGATTGGAAGAAGTCTTTGGTTGATTGCCTCCACCAAAATCATGTTGGGCCAGCAGCTAAAATTCACATCATCTTTACCATGAAAATCCTTATGATTTATTAATTCAAAAACAAAGAACATGCATTCTTGGTGAGCACTAGGGTGACATCCTTGTTCCTATACATGAACGTTTTGAGATGCACTAGAATAGAAGTACAAATTCTTATGCTGCATGATGAAGTTTTGATGAATAATCCCACGGATCAATAGATTAGAGATTTGTTGTCATGATTTCATAGAACACCAATATAACCTCCAAACCTTTTATCCCCTTTGATGGAAATAGAATTTTCCTTTTTTATTTCTTACTTTTCATGCACCTACAAGAACCCAAATCTTTCATGGATGATTTCGCCAATATAGGTGGCTATATCTCGGTTGTCCTAGCTGAAGTTGGAAGAGGTTAGCATTTATTTTTATTCTACTTCTTTTTGTGAGACCCTGGTGCATGATTATATATATTTACACTTTATAATGAGAAAATACAGTAAAATACCAAGATAGACACATTTTAACAAGATGTTCAATTGAGAAACTTCCTTGATACTTTCACACTTCCCTCAAACTCAAGTTGATGTAATAATAACAATTTTGATGTTGGAGAAGTGCTAAATTATACCATACATTGCGTAGTTAAACAACAATAACAACTAAGCCTTTTCCATACTAAATGGGTCAGCTACATGGATTCTTTGTTTTCACATAGCTCTATCATGTGTCATGCTAGAAGTTAGCTCAATATAAACTAGATCTTTCTTTTTGTTTCTTTCCAACATTTTTATGGTTGTCCTCTTCATCTTTTAACATTTTTACAATCTGGTTTTTCATATCTTCTTACGAGAGCATCATTTAGTCATCTTTCTATATTTCTAAACCATCTTCATTTCTGTTACAAACATTTTTTTTGTATATGTTGTTGATTAACTGCCCAACACTCATAACCATAAAATATAATAGGTCTAATTGTTGCTCTATAATATTTATCTTTCAACTTGGTTTCAGTATTTTTAAAATTTTATTTAAATTCAAAACTTTTTAATTTTGTTTATTGATTTCAAGCGATTTGGTTTCAAAACTATAAACAAAATCAGTCCTGAACCGATTTTATTACAATTCTAGGTTCCAGGACAGCTGAAATCGGTCATGTCTACCTGGAGGGAAAAACATTCAATGAACCATGTATAATCAAATTTTGACAAAGTGGAGATTAGATTCAAACATAAAACTCTAGATGAAATTGATCTTAAATTTGATTATGGCTTAAAGGAATGCCTCTTAATTTCTTTTTCCCATGAAAAAGAAAGATTAATATTCTTGTTATATTATATAAATATCATACCTTTCAAAATCTTAAGAGAAATAAAATGAGTGATTTAGACAAAGAAAAGAGAATAGTAAAATTGATTTTCGAAGGCATGAATTATATATATATTATAAAAGTTGGGGTCAGAGTCAGTCGTGTCCATGTGGAACAACAAGGTAGGGACGGAATATAATGTGTAGATCAGGTCTATGTTGCCACAACACGTCAATAAGAAATACCGGGCGCTAAAGCTCAAGTTGACGTGTCCGGGTGACAGAATCAGGTGGCGAATGAAGTATCCTATAGCCAACTGTTCATTGTTCCTGTCCTTGTTCTCATGATAAAGGGATAAGGTCATGCTGCCTCACAAGTATTGGCCCTTAAACACATCTTCAAGCTCGCCATACTACATCTGCAGCCATGGCTACTTTCCTGACAAAGTCACCGCCATTTCTTCCTCATCCACAGCCATCAACAACATGTCCTTTGCTCCCTGCATCGAAGCCCGGCATAATCTCTGTAAGATCTCAGCAAAAACCAACCAAAACAACCACCAACACCACTCCCACCACCAACAGCAGCAGCAGCATCGCCAGTCCCAGTAGCAGCAGCAACACCACTCCCGAGTCCACAGACTGGATTGCTTCCTCCTTGAGCAGAAGATTTGGGCTCGGCGCGGGCCTTGCGTGGGCTGGGTTTCTTGCCATTGGAGTTGTTTCTGAACAGATCAAGACCCGCTTTGAAGCATCCCACGAACAATCCAACACCATGTTAGTATCTCTTTCTTATTCACCATGCTTCTTTCTTTAGGCGAATTTACTTGCAGACACACTGACAATGTGTTCTACAAATAAGAGATAGATGAAGCGTTTGGATGCACTCATATTAGTATAATGGCGGATGGTGTAGCAACGAGTGATGGTGCTGACCGTCTTTGGTGTCGATGGTCAGGTCAGTGTTGTGGGTAACGGTGGTGAAGCTAGAAGCATATGGGTGGTGATGATGGTGAATTTTTATGGTGGGAGTATAGAAGTCCGTAGCAGATGAAAATGGTACTGAGTAGGGGTGGTAAATCGGATCAATGGGTCGGATCCAGATCACAATCAAGTTGAAACCACCCAGTCTTCTCTCTCTCTCTCTCTCTCTCTCTCTCTCTCTCTCTCTCTCTCTCTCTCTCTCTCTCTCTCTCTCACACACACACACACACACACACACACATAGAGTCTTAGCTATTCCTTG
>JAYKKT010000059.1:5927500-6017500 GCA_036023115.1 Brasenia schreberi | reverse complement strand
TTTTAACTGATATCTTAATTAGAATTGAAAATCAAAAAGTAGGACATCCCGATGGAAGAGATGCAACTCGGGTGCATCTCTCATTGGGAGAAATGCACTGGAGTCATGTCTCTTTCGTTAGGATGCTCAAGTTTTTTTTATTTTTTTGTATATTAATATATTTGTTGATTTTATTTTTCTTTTATTCTTGATTTTATTGTTGTTGTTGTTTTGATATTATTGAACAACATTTCTTCTTCTGATTTTATTTTTATTTTTATTTTTTCTTATTTTTTTCTTTGTTTATGTTGTTTTTCAATGAGATTCGTAAGAACATGCATTGAGTTGTGAAAAAGATAATAAGGCTAAGCGAAACCTTTGTTGCCGGAGCAAAGAGATCCTGCTAGATGGACCTTTGCTGAAATTGGGTGAAAGAAGAGAGAGAAATATGGGATGAAATGACAGAAAAAAAATATTTATGTGGAGGATAATTTTGGTATTTATAAAAATTAGGATGTGTGGATATTAAAAAGGGTATGGAGATAGTAATACCCATAACAAAACCATCATGTTGTCCTAGAAGACACTCAAATCAAGACCAAGTGAATCGAGAAAATTATTGGTTAGAAGGTTTTTGAAACTACAAATAACCAAATTTAGAACAATAGGGGCTGTTTGCATGCACAGCCGGTAGGAGTCGATGCCATGTGATGCAAATTATGGATACTGTTCCGGATCGGTGTCTACATCATGCACCCGCACAGCCCCATTTTCGGGGGTAACACAATGGGAGCACACGCAAACAGCCTTTTAGGGGAACCGTTATTGTCCAAGATCATACGACTTCATTTTTTATATTATCATTATTATTATTATTATTATTATTATTATTATTATCATCAAACCCATCAGGAGCTCATTCATAGTCACTGAAACGGGAACTCAAGTTCCAGATTTATGGTCTCTACTTCGCAATTAAACATCCCTCTAAGGAACCAAAGAAATTTGAGGGCCATACCTTGAGATATAAGAGTATCCAATCAATACAAGAGTGATGACATGATGTGACATCAGTATGCTGAAATCTTTTCTTC
The DNA here is from genome assembly GCA_036023115.1 of Brasenia schreberi. Lineage (NCBI taxonomy): Eukaryota > Viridiplantae > Streptophyta > Magnoliopsida > Nymphaeales > Cabombaceae > Brasenia > Brasenia schreberi. The sequence goes on along the minus strand of JAYKKT010000059.1, from coordinate 6,016,427 downwards.
GAATTTCCCACACAAGTAAAGCGGCAACACTGTAAATGTAGAATCCTCCTTGACACATGTAGAAAATCTTCAAAGAAAACCTAAGAACACAATGAAAACAAAAAATAAATAATTAAATACATAAGCACATAAACTTAGTATAACACATTTTCATGTAATTTCAGACATTTGGTCACGAACAACTAAATAAATAAAAAGGCAATTCCAATTATCATTTAGTAATAGGCAAAAAATGATGTATTGATCTTTTAGGGCAAAATTATTTATATAATATAAATAGCACAAGAACTTTTAACATTGGCTGGTTCAAGTGGTTTGGCGCTTAGGAAGCTCCCAGCAATGGTGGATGTAGAAACTCTTTTGTGGTGGGGCAAATAGCTTCTTAATGGTTTCAGGTGAGGTGAATTATGTATTACTGCTCATGAATCCCACCATGGACTATAGATGATTTTCTAAATTTTGGATGGGATGAACACCCCACATCGGCTCAATGTAGATCCACCACTTGCTCTCGGGTTCAAATCTTGTGAATGGAGCAAACCCGGAGAGCTATACTATCATTGTAGGCCAACCAAGCTCGAACCGAATTAATTTGTCACGATCCTCGTGGGCATTCGGATACCCGAGGTTTAGATTAAAAAAATGCACAGGAAGTAAAAGGTAAAACATAGTGATAGTGATATGCATGTTATAAGCATTATGCGTCAAGGAAGTATGGAAGGAAGAAACTTACTTGAGATCTTGACTTGGCCATCCTTTAAAAAACTCTTTCTTGTTGAAAAACCATGGCTCATCATACGTTATACAAAGAACAAAGACTTCAATAGTGGCATAATATGTGAGCTTCCAAATTGACTCACAGAATTTGCCAACCTTTGCCTGCTTAGCTTTATCCAGTTTTAGCGATAAAGCAGTTCCACCATCCAATAACCAGACAGCAAGGTTCTGAAAGAACATTGATTCCAAGTATGAGAATTTTGAGTATATATATATATATATATATATATATATATATATATATATATATATATATATATATATATATATATATATATATATATATATATATATATATATATATATATAGATATATATATATATATATATATATATAGAGAGAGAGAGAGAGATTGCAAATGCTCAAACCTCATTCATGCTCAAATATTTAAACAGTTTACTTAACATGACCAAAATTAAAAGTATATTGTACGTTTATATTTTGCATTTAATACATATATTAAATATTGTTTGTTTTATCAACTCAACCTTCCATCTCAAACATCGAAGGTTGAAATGCTAAAGTAAATAGCATTTACAACCCCTTCTCTCTCTCTCTCTCTCTCTCTCTCTCTCTATATATATATATATATATATATATATATATATATATATATATATATATGTATGTATGTATGTATAAGGCGCTAAGCGCAAGCTAGTTCATTTCCCCAAATTTCATTTACTGGGCTTGCATTGTATGGCTAGTATGGATCGTGATTGCTCATTACCTTTTAGCTATTAAAATGCTAAATCCAAAACAAAATCTTAATATGAGCTATATATAATACATAGTTTGTCCCACCCAAAACAATTGAAGGGGCTATTTGCTATATGGGAAAAGAGTTTTTAGATCCGCCACTGGTCAGGTATGTGCCAACAATAAATTTACTGTCGCGTCTTTGTTGAAAAATGAGGCTTTTTCTTCACTCATGACGATGGACTTGTCCAAAACAAAAAAAAGAAGAGAACATATAAGCACCTGGTAGACTGGGACGTGAAGGATGAACCTGGCAAGAAGGATGGCGAAGGCAAAGTATATCGCAATTCTGAAATCTGCCCATATGGGATCCATGAGAGAGAGAGAGAGAGAGAGAGAGAGAGAGAGAGAGAGAGAGAGAGGAGGAGGAGGAGGAGAATAAGGCTAGGGTGACGACATGCAAAGCACTAGCGTACCAATAACCTGAAGGGGATCTTGTCACCCACTCAACCTCGAAGAAGAAAAGTCTGGGGAAGAACATGGATGAAGGTGGCATCAAGGCTCTCTTAGACCACTGCTATTAAACTTAATAAAGTCCCCCCTCCCTCTGTGTGTGTGCGTGCCTGTATGTGTTCAAAAATTAATTTGTAATGAGCAACGATGTACGGCAAAAGAATGCTTTGAATGATAAGGCAAAAGAACGCATGTTTCTTGGTAAGTTAGAATTAATGTTAATTAACTGTTGGGTTAATTAAATTTATGTATTAATTATATTTAGTTTTTGTTAAGTATTTTCATATATTAATTGTTTGGAAATTATCTTCGGTCAATCTGTTTGGAAAAGGGTAGGTACCCGTACGTGCCTAATAACTCATTTCTCTAAGGCAAGTATCTAAGGGCGACTCTATTTTGCTTCTTATTTGCTTATTTTTCATACATTTTGATTATGACTTTCTTTGGACATGCGGTTATTCTTGATTTGGGTATGTTTATGATTGTTGCATATTGGTCTTTTATGCATATAATCTTATGATTTTTAAGTACCGAATTGGATCATTTTATTGAACTTTTGGATTGATTTTCAAGTATTCTTACCATGTTTCTCATTCTCAAAATGATTTTCTTCAAATATTTCATGCCATACATTCTACTATTTTCATTTATCTATTTTCCATAACAATCACTGCAGACTTTTCTTCCCAATCAAACAATGACACCCCTATCAGTGCACCAAAACCTCAATTATCATATATATATATATATATATATATATATATATATATATATATATATATATATATATATATATATATATATATATATATATATATATATATATATATATATATATATATATATCCGAACCAATTTCCATCATCAGATTGAGTGACATGAATAAATGAATTGAAAAAAAAAGTAAATATGAAACAATTAAGTATCTTTTAAAAATAATTTTTTATTTTTATTTTTGTTTTTAACTTTAACTATTAATAACCTTTTATTTAAGTTTGGTGTGAATAGAGTTTGTATATAAGTAGTTTACATTTGTATATACACACATATCCTTCCCAAGCACTTCCTCGATTCCCGTGGTTAATCGTTCTAAATCAAGAACCGTGGAAGTGGCAGACCCTTCTGAAATGGAAATTTTGGATCTGAACTCCTGACCTCCCTCTAAAAAGCCAACCGCCTCACCAGTACACTATGCCCCATTGGTATGGTTAGCACAAGCAGAAGTGCTGATACCATTCACTAGTTAAAAGCTAGTTTTGAAGAGGCTCATTTCCCCTTTGACATGCAACCAAGCTGATCTTTGTCATCTCTTTCATAAGCAATACGGAAGGATGGCAATGGGTAGGGAAAAAATCAGATTGTTTATATATATATATATATATATATATATATATATATATATATATATATATATATATATATATATATATATATATATATATATATATATATATATATATATATATATATATGTGACATATGTTTGTTTTTATATAAATTCACATATATGTACATATACAAATAGACATGTTCGGTTTTGGGTAAACCAAAACCGGTAGTTCCAAATTGCCGGTTCTGATTCCAATTTCGAAACTGTCCCAGAACCGCTGAAAAACTTTTAATTTTCTTTTTAAAACATAACAAAATTCAGCATCCACTGAGAGTCAAACTCCCACTAGAGTCAACGACAGGGAACTCCCTGTTGTTGACCTAAACACTCCCTTTGTGAAATATGGAGTTCAGAAAAGAAATTTAAAGCTTTTCTCTTCGAACCACAAAGGAATAGAAACGCAGTGTGGGCCGACCCCCAAGAGTCAAACTCCAAACTAACATCAACGTAGGGAGCGCCCAGCACTTGAGCTAAGGAGGAATTTGTAATAATGTGGGGTTAGAAAATCTATTTAAACCGAAACCCAGTTTAAAACAGCCAGTTTCTGGAACCCATGAACCGTAACCAAATCAGAAGGTCTGTGGTTCCGGTTCTGAAACCGAAACTGCCGGTTATGGTTCCCAGTGGTTTTAGGGCTGGTTTGAATCATTGGGCCAGTTTTGAACCGACTATGTCTATATACAAATATACACATAAATGTTATATATATGAGTCGGGTACGGATCATGGTGTCATATCCTCATACCCGATCTGATTCAGATATTCCCCACCCCGTTCGGATCAGATCAATATTGTCATCCCTAGATATATGTATGTTTGTGCGGAGACGCTTCCCTGTGGTTTAGCGGATCACCAGCTCTCGGATATGGCTGCCAAGCTTAGCATCAACTGGTTAACCATCTAAGCAAATACTCGAGTTTTTGTCAATGGGTCAACCATCCACCACTGGTGGATCTACATTGAGCCCGAGTGCACCGTCGGCGCTGCCTGAAATGTGAAGAATCAATAAAAATATTATATCCCATGGATTACACTGTGGCCCATAAGATATAGTTAAAGCTCACAACTTCAGTCTATTCACAGACAAAAAATTTAACCATCTTCTTGTGCAAATAGCACGCGTGATAAAGTTTTGTTCTAGCGACTCTATTTGTATGACATACTTGTGCAAATATGGGCCTCTTTGGACATCAATTCTGCAAGGCAGATCTTCGGCCATGTTCAAATATTTATATCAGAATTGGTAAGTTCAGTAATATGTACACACAACTAGTAGTAAGCCTTTTTCCTATATTAGATGGGGTAAGATACAAGGATTCTTTATTTTCATAGAGTTTGATCATGTGCAAACCGTGAGGTCAAAGCCAAAATCAAAGGTTGTAAACTTCTGGTTCCATTTTTATTTTTTGTTTCAAAATTTCAAGGTCTTTTATGATTTGGGCATGTTCCGAGCAGTTTAGGACTCAATCCGAAACCAGAACACGGACTGCAACTGGTCTGGTCCCAATCAAGATTTTCCTTCACCCTTTCTGAACAGGACTATCCAACAACAACAACAGCAAAGCCATTTCGCATACTAGATGGAGTCGGCTACTTTGTTACCATCGAGCTTGATCATTTTGTTGAGTATATTTTGTTTCACGAATTAACCATCTTATTATTTCTTTTTTCTTTTTCACAATTTTGTAGACATTACATTCTTGCTTAATCAACTCTATTGCGTGACTGTGCCTTAATAGGGAAACATATTCGGGGCATTTCTTTAGTACATCTTTTCTTTTCTTTTGTTACAAAGCGAGGCGGAAGCCTGAGTTTAGCATATATACTTTTTGCTACAAATATTAATTTGTTTCCAACGCCTTCTGAGACTTTTTGGATGATCCTTATAAAAAAAGTATTAAACATATTTTGCCGCACGATGCCACCCTCAAAAAACACGTGAATGTTTCTTTGATAGAATTTTTCAGTTTTTTGTTATAAAGGGAGGTCAAAGCCTAAGTTTACCATATACTTTGTGCTATATATTATATTGTTTCTATTACGTTCTAAAGAAATATTAAACATATTTTGTGAAACAATACCACCCTCAAGTGAATAAGTACAGTACTCATGCTATACCATCCATGGCAATCCAAACCATGAGATTGGAGAGATGGATGGTCTAAATTTGTTAAAAAAAACACAAGTGAGTTGATTTTTCAAAAGACGAAAAGTATAAAAGCAACATAACACGAATGGAGGCTCTTGGGATGGCCACTGTAAAGCCCATTCAATAGCGATACCATCCATAAACTAATACAAGTTTGCTTAAAATGCAGTTCATCAAATTTCCTGTCATAATCGAGTACCACCCTAATTGAAAAGGTAAATACTACAAAGAAGTTGGTATACACAATAACGCTTTTATCATGTCGAGTATCGAGTAGTCCCATGTATAAAAAGACTGTGTGACAAATGAAGATTTTGGGAAGGATGCTTCACCATAAACAGAGAAAAGTTGGTGTAACATTAATGATGGATAAAATGCCAAAAATGTGTCGAGGTGGATTGGACATTTGGCAAGGTGACCAAATGAAGCTTTACTGGAAAAGTAACGAAAAATTAGACGACAGGCACTCCAAAAGAGAGGCGGCCTCATAAGTTGAAAGTAAACAAGAAAATACTCTTTGTTTTTCAGAGTCAAATATTGATAAGACACAAGATTGAAAACGATAGTGAACAAGAATCCATCGAGCAGAACTCACTTGAAATTAGAGAAACCTTGGTTCTGGCCCCAGTTTTGGTATCAAAATCACGATCATCAGATAGCAAGATCATCGGCTCACCTTATTACAACCAAAGGGGTTTCAGCCTGTCCTAGATTATCTGAAAATGAAACGAACTAGTGTACCTAGAATACAAAATCAGGGTCCACACTCAGAGCAATAGGTCACCTGGCAAGGGAACTTGACTCACAAGTTGCAAGATAGAAATTCAAGACCCAGGATGTGCATAGTCTCCCTACTGTAACCAAAAATAAAATCAGAATTCACCTTTCGGTATAGAATTCTAAAATGCAAAGCGTATTTACAATCAATAGGCTCAGAAGGCATAGTTCAGTCACATGTTCTTAGAATCAAAGTCCATAATCTCTATAAATTTCTCATTATTAATACTCGACGTTTGAAGTGAAATGACAGGAAACATACCAGCCGCTGGCATGAAGCGAGCTCCCTTGCTTGGCATGGAAAAGCATGACACAAACAACAGTAGTGATTGTAGGCTGTGAAACAAAAACTTACAAGAGTCATATCAGGGAATTCTGAATGATAACAAAAGCCAACGACTTTCCATCATATCTTGACTGCAGAACTGTTCTCTTTTGCAAAGTTAAAAACTCATGAGAAGCAGCTCACTACTGCAAAACACATTCTAAACCCCCTTCTCTATAGCTGCCAGAACCTGGTTTGCAACATCTGAGTTGAACAACCTTGGCAGATTGTCCCGGAGATCAATCTCTATGCTAATGCTCCTCATGATATCATCGCGCTTCTGAAGGTCATCCTTCTCATCTTCCCGCATTTCTGTTTCTTCACTGCCAGCACATTGCTCCAGCCAAATATTTAACACTTCTTTCCCAGAATTCCCAATGGGACCATCAATTAGCTCTTCTATACTAAAAGCCTTATCATCGATTAACTGAGACTCGAAGTTTATCTTGGATAATATCGCAGTAGGAGACGGAACGCTCCGGATAGAGAGGAAGGGAGAGACATAAGGCTGCACCACTGGAAGTTTCTCCACTTCCTGCCTTTGTAAGTCCAACTTGGTATCTTCATAAAACTTCTTCAGGTAGTCAGGGTGACGAACAAGATCTTTCCTGGGAAGCAGATCAAGTAGCAGTAGTATTGAAGTTGGACCGTTTTGTATTAGCTCTACAAGGAAGTGGGGTGCATCTGTTTTGGTGTTAAGCATGCCCATGATGGTTGTTATATCAAGTACACCAAAAGGGAGTTCACAGTGAAGCCAGGACGCCAAGATGTAGCGAATCTGCAAGGAGCATATCCATGTACCTTACATGAGACTCGGAAGGGTAAATGCAAACTCATTTGCCAGTATCTAAATCACTGACTCTATAGGAGCTGACCTGTTGGCAGTTTCTTTATTCATGACTTACTAAACCATAGCCATAAAACATGAATAATAAAATAGAAACAAAAAAATTGGTTTCAATCACTTTCAGGCAAAGGCTAAGTCATGCTTCTAGGCCATATGGTGTATGACAACTTGATAGACATACAACAACAAGAACAAATAAGCCTTTTCCCATACTAGATGGGGTCGCCTACATGGATTGTTTTCATAGAGTTCAATCATGCTAACATTAAACTCAACATAAACTAAATAATTTTTTATTGTTTCCTTGTGGTCTTCCTCTTCCTCTTAACAAAACTACAATCTAGTTTCTCATACCTCTTAACATTTTTACAACCGAGTTTCTCATACCTACTATAACTCCGCCTATATAAGGGTACCTTGCATGGCTGGTCCCAAGCCCGAATAAAGGAGGAGGGTTGTGTTAGGCTTCCAACAACTGCGTAAAACTTTGTCGGATTTTTATACCTTGGATTACACAAATTATGAGTATTGCATTGGGGTGTCCCCGCCTAGCGACGCACTGCAAAGCCCGAATGCAATCAAAAGTAAGCAAGGGCTACTACATTTTCTACCGAATGTAGTGAATCAATTGCAGAAAGGGTTTTCACATCATAGGCGGGTGTGGGTAAAGAAATTAGTCCCGCTACATTGCCGTCCGAACGTAGTGAATAAATTACAGATAGAGTCTCTCCATTTTCAATATAGACGAATGTAGGGGGTAAGGAAGCTAGTCTTACATAATAAGATTCGTATTGGTTATTAGAATATCGAAACATTGTCTGATAAGCTAATGGAGGTGGTAGATACTATGATTCGAAGAAAGATTCATATTCTATGTTTATAAGAGACAAGGTGGATTAGAGAAAAAGCAAAGAAGATTGATGATAAAGGTTTTAAATTATGGTACTCAGGTAAGGAAAATGCTTGAAACAGAGTTGGTATTATCATAAATAAAGATTTAAAGGATAGTGTAGTAGACATACAACGATATGGTGACCGAATCATGACGTTGAAATTAGTGTGCAGAGTAGAGGTTTTGAATATAGTTTGTGCTTATGCACCCCACGTAGGACTAGAAGATAGTATAAAGACGGCTTTTAGGGAAGAGTTAGATAAGGTGATTCAAAGAATTCCACAAAGGGAGATGATTTGTTTAGGAGGAGACTTAAATGAACATGTTGGTAAAGAGGCATTAAGAGAAGGTATTCATAGAAACTTTGGTTTTAGGGATATAAATCAGGAAGGTAGAGAGATTTTAAATTTTGCTATGGCATTTGATCTCTTTAATCTTCAAAAAACGAGATGAACATTTAATTACTTATAAGAGTGGCTTATTACAAACACAAATTGATTACTTTATTTGTAGAAAAAAAGATAGAGTGTGTTGTAACGATTGCAAGGTAATTCCTAGAGAAGCTTAACCACCTAACATCAACTTTTAGTTATGGATTTACAAATAGAAAAATAGCTAAAGAAGAAAAGAGTGTATCAAGCTATTCAGACTAAATGGTGGAACCTCAAAAGCGAGAAAGAAGATATATTTAAACAGAAAGTCCTTCAAGGAGATGCTTGAAATTATGTTGATACAGCTTGTGATATGTGGAGCAATATGACTATACATATTAAGAAAGTGGCGAAAGATGTGTTAGGTGAATCTAAGGAAGGTGCACCGACACAAAAAGAAGCATGGTGGTGGAGTGAAGTAGTGCAAAATAAAATCAAGGCAAAAATGGCACGTTACAAATTACATTGTGCTAAGAAAACTAGTGAAACTTTAGAGGCTTATAAGAAAGTAAAGAAGGAAGCGAAAAAGGCCATCAGTGAAGAAAAAGCTAAAATTTGGAAGGATTTATATAAAAAACTAAACTCAAAAGAGGGTGAAAGAGATATTTTTAGGATAGCTAAGGCTAGAGCAAAAAATATTCTATGAGTTGCATATAACATTTACGTGGCACTATCTCTGAAAATTTTACTTAGTGCTCACTCCGGCACAAGTACTGAGTGTTGAGTGCAAGAGTGTTGGATACGAACACTTTGTGTTGTTGGTAACCGGGGACATCAAGTAAAAACCATCTAGGATCCCTCGAGTGGACGGATCATATATATTTATATTGTATAATACGTTTTGGTGAATGAACTTATACAAATATGTCCGATGAAAATGTTTGTGTATAAATTATACACCAAAAAGCCTAACACTCTCTCTCTCTCTCTCTCTCTCTATATATATATATATATATATATATATATATATATATATATATATATATATATATATATTGGTGGGCCTTTTGTGTCAAAACTATAGAGCATGCTTGTATGCACCACTCAACCAAACCAATAGAAAAAGTTTCTTCTTTCTTTTTTTACTTGGCAAGCTGGGTTAGGGAGACCCTGACCTAGATATGCGCACCATTGGGTATTGAACTTGTAAACTTCAAGCAAGAAGTGTTTTTGGAAGAGACCCCCTTAGCCCGGAGAGTTTTAACTCCTTGTGCTTCTTTTCATGTTATATATCAAAAAGACCGCACCAAATGATCAGCAGTGATGAAGTGAGGTTGATGCAGATTTTGGATGGGCTGTATACTGTAATTTCATTAGATAAAATTTCTTAACACGTGAGAATTGGTTGCCATAATTCTCGAGCACAAAGGTCACAGCTTTTCAGTATAGGATCTTCCTTCACTGAGAGCAGCTCTGTGTAGGTGATTTCTCTTTGGTTGTCAATCGCTATAACAACAAGGAGGTTTATAAGTGATTCAAACCAGTGGACATATACACAATACGTATAACATAGAAGACAATACTAGAATTTTGAAGTATAAATAATCATGCCTCTATGAATACAACGACAACAACAACTAAGCCTTTTCTCATTCTAGATGGGGTTGGCTACATGAATTCTTTGTTTTCACGAAGCCCTATCATGCAATGTTGTTCGATGCATATCGCATCATATATCGTTTTGGTCTACGATACGATACGTATCATATCGTATTACCCCGTATCGTAATTTAATAATAAAAATTAATTAAAATATTTTTTTAAAAAGGAAAAAATATGATAATTACAAAAAAATCATATAATACAAAAAATTAGTACATATTCATCATTCACCATTCAATAATTGAAAAAGAAATTACATATTTTGAGGGAGTACATGACATCCTTAGAAAAAAAATACAACTTTCATAACTAAAAAAAATACATTTACACACTATAATCAGGATCATCAAGTAAATAATCTTCATCTTCTCCTTGCTAGAAATCCTCACCACCTTCAGCTTCAAAATCAAAATCATCATCCCCTTCATGATATTGTTACTATGCTCCTTCCAAATTAATCCATGCAATGTCTTCTTTGGTTATGACTGCATTTGCTTCATTATCTTCCATAATCCACTTCTTTAATATATCAAAATTATCCAAACATAAAATTGGTTTTCTTCCCCATTTAACCTTTTTAATTATCTACAAGAAAGAAAGATAAATAATTAGTAAATAAGATTAAGAATTTAGATAAATAATTAGTAAATAAGATTAATAATTTAAGTAAAATAAAATATTAAATTGAATATTTAAATAGTAACTAATACAAGATTACTTTTGTCTGAGCCAAATGTTACAACGGATGAAAACTAAGTCATTGAGCCGCTTATGTTCCAACTTGTTACGTTTTTTTGTGTAGATGTATTTAAAGACACTCTAATTCCTTTCATAACCCGTTGTGCTATAGGTTTGGCTCAAAACTCTTACTGCAAAATTTCTAAGGTTTGGGCAATCACTTCCAAGCCTATTCCACCAAACATCTAATAGAAAAAAAAACCATCACAACTTAATCTATAATAAATATAAGATTTAATAAACTTAACTATTAAGATAAATAATTTACTTGGACGCATATTAGTGCGGTTGAGAATGGCTACAAGCAAGCCCATCAAGTGAAGAGTATTATCGTAGATCTCCATCTCTCTATATATAACATTTGCTCTACTCTCATCAAGGACCAATTTGTCGATACCTCAATTTATCTCACTGTCCTTTCTAAAGCTTATAGAATACGTAAATATTGGGTTTAGGTAATAAGTTGTTGCATGAATAGGTTGATGTAATTGTTTGTGCGGTTGAGAATGGCTACAAGCAAGTCCATCAAGTGAAGAGTATTATCGTAGATCTCCATCTCTCTATATATAACATTTGCTCTACTCTCATCAAGGACCAATTTGTCGATACCTCAATTTATCTCACTGTCCTTTCTAAAGCTTATAGAATACGTAAATATTGGGTTTAGGTAATAAGTTGTTGCATGAATAGGTTGATGTAATTGTTTGTTTCATCTATTATCTATAATGCTTCATATAGGCACATAATCCCTCTTTCTTCTATTTAAATTACTTCTAATAGCTTCTCTTGCCCAATCCATAACTTCATAAAAATAGCTCCATAGATGGTTTCTTTTCACTGTCAGTCAATCTCAAAACTTTCACTAAAAGACATGTAATCCTCATTCCTCAATGGTTTAACACAGGAGTTCCAAAATATAGTCATGAAGAGATTATGTAAAATCTCATTCAACGTTATGTTTCTTCTATTTTGAGGCAACTCTCTAAATTATTAGAAGAACATTATCTTCAAGGCTTGCTTTTGTTTCACAATGCTCTGTATAGATAAGAAATTAGTTATAAACTGAATTGCAGTTATACAAAAGAGCTTTACACAATCTGTATATCTTCTCATCATACGTAATACAAAAACATGGTTATAGATAAATTTGGTGGTATTTAAACTACACTCAGTTGTTACCTTTATCTCATCCATTTCACCAATATCCTCAAGGATGAGATCTAAACAATGGGTTGCACATGATGTCCAATAGAAAGTCCCATATGTATCTCCTAACTCTTTCTCAACTGCTTTATAATTACTTCTTTATAATTAATTGCATTATCTGTAATTAATTACACTACATTTTTTAGCTCAACCTCGGATATCACATTATCAAACTCTTGCCTTAGGACCTTTGCAATATGCATTTCCTCTAACATGTCTAGGGATCTCAAAAACATAAGTCATTTAGGACAATAAAAAAGAAAGTTTAATAAAGTTCTTTCTCGTCTATGTGTACATCCGTCTCCTATTACATCGTATCTCCTTTCATGATTCTCTCAAAATAGAACAATGCAATACTCATGAACTTCAAGAATGGTCTTATCTAATAGTTTTCCTCTTAACTTTTGATAAGAGGGCATCTTTTACCTTGGACCAATGTTAGCAATTATATCTGTCATTACTTTAAAATAAAAAATATTTGTTGTATTAAATGGAATGCATGCATCATAAAACTATTTATCCACTATAAGAATTGTATGCTCGTTCAATTGCTCTAAAGTCATAGTAACATAAATTCCAGGTTGAGCAATATATGTAGTGTTAAGAGAAAAAAATAACTTTATGTTAGAGTAAGCTCTTCCTCTACTCCTTTCTCTTCTACCACTTACACTTACAACCTCTTCAATAACCCTCTTTCCCCTGATTGGTGGTCGAGAACTACTACTATCAACCTTTGTCCTACCATCAGAAAGAATACTATCACCCAATCCAACAGCATCATCCGCTTTCTCAAATAGCTCTAAATCATCATTCTGTTGTCTCCTCTCAAGTATTCTCTCAATCATCTTTAGACATTATCATTTAATGGCTTCCAATAATTTTCTAACTATGCTCGTAACCTGTTAGATAATGTTTTAATCGTAAAATTTCACCACTAACCACCTTTTAACAAAACAAACATTTTATCTTCAGAAAATTTGTTCAAAAAACTAAAAAGTGTACCACAATGCGAATCGGGAGTCTTGCACAGACGCCATAGAGCACTTTGAGTGCATTAACACCTTAGAAGCTTTGAGAGCCACCGGAGAGCACCTTCCAAGCTTTGAGCGTATGTCATAAACCCTCCTAAACGCGGGTTTCTTTTCAGCTTTTATAAAGGTTTATGCCCGTATCACCCTTATCATACCATATGGGCTAAGGCCCGATAAGGCTATAATGTGTCATGCTAGCACTTATAAATTAGATCAAATTCTTTATAGTTTCTTTCCAACGTCTCTACTTCCTATAGTCTTTCTACATCGTGTTTGTACATGTTCAAACCATTTTAAATTATTTTCCCTCGTTTTATCCTTTAAACGATTTCCCTCATTTTATTGTTGCTACTCCTAAAGAACCATATTATTTTCATCAAAAGACGCTTAGAAACTCAAGCTTCATAACCACCCAAATACAGGACAAAACAATAAAAAAAGAACAAAAAGAAAGGTGCTACTCCCAAAGAACCATATGATTTTCATGAAAAGAGGCTTATAAACTCAAGTTTCATAACCACCCAAATACCGGACAAAACAATCAAAAAAGAACAAAAAGAAAGGAAACACGAAACGCGCGTTTAAATATTAGGACGATGGTGTGTACCTTTGAGCTTCCAATCCCTGATCTGATGTTGACAGAGCCCTGGGAGGTGCCGTCTTCGTTCTGGAAGAACCTGACGTCCGGTGAAGTCAAGCAAGGGTTGAGCTGCGAGTCCAAACGGGCGTCGATAGTGGAGATGAGGGACTCCATGAAGGCTCTCTGTGCGTGAGGAAGCTTTGGGAACTGAACCCAATTCCCCTGCGCCTCCGCTTCCTCCATTGCAGAGGCAGTCGAACAAAAGGTCGTCCTAGTACCCCTCTTCTTCCTTCCAGAACTTCCTAGAACAGAAAAGTGATCACGGGGCGTTATGGTTCTCGTGGGGAAGAGAGGCTGAAGATTAGGAGGGAGAGAAGCGGACAGGAGAGTCATCATTCGCTCTTCGAAACAAGCAATGAAAGCCACAAAAAAGCGTAGCAGTGGATCCAAAATATCATATTGGATGCGAGGTCACGAATGACACGAGGGCATGAATGATCATGAACCTGATTCGTGGTTTAATAAGGAAGTGACTAAACAAGATCATAATATTGACATATAGGACGCGTGGTAGTTTACATGAAATCTCAACCGTCTATCTGACTTCCAAACATGCAATAAGATGGGATCCCTTTCGAACTGCACCAAAGATCCGGAGAGGTGTAGGTGACCAACACTTGGGTAACGAACTGTGGTTCCTTCTGCTCCAGAGCGGTGAAGTATAAAATCTTCAGCATGCATCTCCACGGGCTGGGAAATGAACCGAGCTGCTTGTAGTTTGGCGACACAAATAGAAACAACAAAATGGGCAGGTAATGGAGTTATATATTGAACCAATCACCTATACGGGCTTTCATGGTAAAGTTGCTTGCTTTTCCTTTTCACTTAGGTCAATTAATGAAGCATCCCTAGAAACCATCAACATGGCATCATGCAGCTCAGCAAATGCCTGTGTACTTCTAAAAGAAAAGCCAACAGAGAAATAAAAGTGGATACTTATTTGATGTCTAGGCAATCTTGGAAACAACTAATAATGTTAAGGTATTGTAAATGGCTTCTCAAAAAGAAATATAAGGACAATGGAACAATCGATAAATTTAAAATGAGATTGGTTGCAAAGGGTTTTTCGCAAGAGAGCATAGATTATGTTGAGACATATTCTCTTGTTGCGAAATTTGCATCCATAAGAATAATCTTGGTGATATCAGCATATTATGATTTGGTTTATATCATCTAGATGTAAAAACTGCTTTTCTAAATGGAGATTTAGATGAAATCATATATATATGCATCAACCCATACATAGTTGAAGCCAAGAAGATAAAGTATATAGGTTGAAAAAATTCCTATATGACTTTAAACAGTCACCTCGTCAATGGTATTTGACTTTTCAAAATGTCATTATTGAACTTAGATTTGTGACTAATGAACTTGATCACTGTGTATATGTTTAGAATAGTGGGAGTCACTTAATAATCTTATTATTATATGTAGATACATATTGTTGACTAGGAATGACAATGAGATGATTGTCAAAACCAAGTCATGGTTAAACTCAAGATTTGAAATGAAAGATATACGGAAAGCATCATATATCCTAGGTATAAAGATTTCTCGAGATAGAGAATCTAAACTTCTATGACTAAGTAAGGAGAGATATATCGATTATATCCTCAATAAGTTTAAAATAGGTGAATGCAAGTATGCATCTACACCAGTTGCGAAAGGAGTCAAATTGAGTAAGGCTAACTGTCATGGGGAAGAAGACAATAAGCCTAATGTTTCTTATGTATAAGTTGTGAGTAGCTTGATGTATGCTATGTTGTAAAAGACCTGATATCAGTTTTATTTTTGGTCTTGTGAGTAGATATCAAAGTAATCCTAGATGGCAGCATTGGATAGTTGTGAAAATGATTTTAAGATATCTTAAAAGAATAAAAGACTTGAAACTTTGCTTTCAAGCATATGAATTGAAAGTGATAGGATACTTAGAAGGTGACTTTACTGGGAGCAAAGATGACAACAAATCAAATTCTACTCAAATATTTTTATTTGGAGGTGGTGCAGTTTTTTGGGCTTGCAAAAAATAAGATTGTATACAAGAAGCCCTTGCCGATCTTTTTATGGATGAAACAAGAAGCAAAGAAGTAAAATCACAAACTTTCTCCAGTTCATTGCATCTAGACAATGAGCAAACGTATGACCTTATCGTCCTCTACACTTCAAACAAAATGGATAAAATAATGCAAAAAAGGAGGTAATTTATTTTTATTGTAAGGAAATAGGACATATTATAAAAGATTTCCTAAGGCAAAGAAAAGAATTTCTACGGTTGATGGAAACAGAGAACAAAACTCTACTTTTCGTGAACATCAAGATAAAATAAAACAACTTAAAGAGCAAATGAAAGAAAAGATATCCATTGGCTCATTGTATTCTACCAACACTGGTAGAATAATAGGTATGAAATCATGGTTTCTTGACTCTAGAGCCTCATTTCATGTGACATGCGAAAAAATCTTCCAAGCACATGCACAAAGAAAAAGTTTAATTCATATGTTTTTACAATAGATGAAGCCAAATTAAATGCTAATAAAATTAGAAATCTTCAAAACAAATTTTTTTAGTTTAAAAAATAAGCTTAGTTCCAAAATTAAACTTAAATCTTTTTTTAGTATCATAAATTTCTAATAATGGATATGTAGTCACCTTCTGATCAAATGGTTGCATTATAGAAGATCGCCTATCGAAGAAGATAATTAAATATGGTCATAGAGAAGGAGGACTCTATGTGATTATGTGGTGGACTACCTACATACTCAAAATGTTGATAATAGTAATGTTTTATCAAAATATATACTTTTGTGGTACAAGAGACTTGGTCACTTGAATATATAAAAATGTATGAATGTCCCACGGTTGGAATAAAAAATATTGAAGACTTTTTTTTCAAAGATTGTTCTCTTGAAAAAATAAAATGTCTTTCTTTTCACAAAAAAACATCTATCACAAGTAGACCTTTTCAAATAATTTATTCAGATGTTTGAGGACCTGCCCTTGTTATGTCAAAAGAAGGGGTTTCTTATCATGTAATTTTTGTTGATGATTTTAAGAGATTTACATGAGTGTATATGTTGAAAGCTAAATCCAATGTATTTAAAAGCCTTGAAATATTTCACATGGTTAAAAATAAAGTTGACTCTAATGTTAAGGTATTCATGTCTCATTTTGGAAGTGAGTTTGCCTATAGAGAATTTGAAAATTAGTTTGAAAAGAATGTTATTTTTTATAAGATGTCATGTACTAGAACCCCTCTGCAAAACATAATTGCCGAATATAAGTATAGGCATAAGTTTGAAACTGCTAGGATCTTATTAATACCCGCTTCTTCCTTCTAGAACTTCCTAGAACACAAAAGTGATCACGAGGCATTCTGGTTCTCATGGGGTAGACCGACTGAAGATTCAGAGGAAAAGAAGCGAACAGGAGATTCATTGTACACTCTTCGAAAGAAGCAATCAGTGTCACATAAGGGTATTCCTATGCACACTGCTCAGCTTCTAAAAATTCTATAATGCATAACTGAATCCATAAGACCTCTGTCACTAAAAAGGGGAAGAAAAGGAAAAAATCAAAAAGAGGTTTTCACATTTAATTTAATGAAGTACTTTTCTTTTTTAGAAGTATGTTCTTGAATTCAATCATATTTTGTTTTTTTGTATTTGTGTATTT
Organism: Brasenia schreberi; assembly: GCA_036023115.1. Taxonomy (NCBI): domain Eukaryota; kingdom Viridiplantae; phylum Streptophyta; class Magnoliopsida; order Nymphaeales; family Cabombaceae; genus Brasenia; species Brasenia schreberi. The sequence continues at coordinate 5,998,737 of JAYKKT010000059.1, read as the reverse complement.
AATGTTTGTGAGTTTGATGGAGACTCGTTTAAGCCGCATCTCTCTATGTAGAGAGATGTGATTGAGTTGTGTCTCTCCATTTAATTGCATCTTTTTAGATGGAGAGACATGGCTCATTCGTGTCTTTATCTTCGAATGTGACAATAAATAAAAAAAAAAGACAATGAAGATTAAAATTTGATGAAAAACTTATAATACTCATATTTTCGTGCCTAATCAATAATTCAACCTCAAATACAATAAATTTTATTCTCTTTTCCTTCTTTGATTAGATTGTTTTTCTTTTTCAAATGTTGAATATAAATTGGTGCCTAAATTGTATGAAAAGGAGACTTTGAACGATTGTGCTTAAAAAAGTTTTGAAAGATGTAGAGAACAATACCGAAATCGTGTTGTTTGCAGGAGAGTAAAAGAGAGAGAAGAGAAATTATGTCGAAGGTATTTTGGATATGTTTGAAAAAAGATGTATGGGTAGTAAAAAGGGTGTGTGCATTTCAATTATGTCACGTATTTGTTATTCATATACCTTTTTATTAAATATGCATTTCTTTTTCAAAAAAACTCAAAATTACCCCCTTACAATTTCTCTCTCATCCCACACCTCTTCACTTTAATAGTCCCTAACATCAGTTCTACACCACTACCTTGCAATTAAGTTGCTGAAGTTCTCTATGACAAAGAGAATACGATCAATGTTGTGTATGTGGGAGAAAATGCAAAAGAGGTATTTTCGAAACAAACTCAAATAAGGGTTTATATTTAGTAATTATGGGTATATGTATAACAACCCACAAAAAGCATAGCAGTGGATCCAAAATATCATACTGGATGCAATGTCACGAATGACATGAGGGCAGGAATGATCACGAACCTGATTCATGGTTTAATCAAAGAGGAGACTAAACAAGGTCACAATATTGCCATATATGACGCATGGTAGGTCACATGAAATCTCAACCGTATATCTGACTTTAAAACATGCAATGAGATGGGATCCCTTCCGAGAGATGTACGGTAGAGGTGTAGATGAATAGTATGGTTTCTTCTGCTCCAGAGCAGTGAAGTCGTAATGCATATAAATGCAAATGTTGGTCATATAAAGCTTCATCATGCATCTCCACGGGCTGCTAAATGAACAGAGTTGCTTGCAGTTTGGTCTGTCCCTAGCTCGTTTAGTATGAAATTCTCAAGTTCAGGCTCAATTTGGCTTATCAAAACTTGTTAAATACCATTTGTAGAATTTCCACAGATTTGGATGAGGAGGGCTTCTTGCTCAATCATGTCTCAACAATCTCTCCTATGTAGGAAGGACTTCCAACTATTCTTCTCTTTCTTGTCTCAGATTTGTGAGTTTCTTTGTAGAATCCTTGCCTAGAGTCCTCAGTCTAATTCGCAATGGAGAATGGGAGGAACTGAAGGAAGACCTGGGAGCATAATAGGAGGAGAGAGATTGGTTCACAATTTTCCACATAAGGTTTTTCCTCAAGGAAGAGTTTTGCTTTTCTCTCAGTCTATGTGTCGATCTATGTATTCTTCTCATTGGAGTCATATTTATAATGGAAGAGCTCCATTAATGTTCGGCCTCATCTTCCTTGTCTTACCAATAACAACAACAACTAAGCCTTTTCCCATACTAGACGGGATCGACTACATTCTAGATTTTTCGTTACCAACCATTTGTTATTATTCGAGCTGTAACTTACATTGTTGTTAATGAAAAATATTTTTTTATTTATTATTTTGATAAATACAAATTTTGTGAAATTTGGAAAGGAGTCATCTTTCCAAATTTCATAGTAATAGATGCCTCAAGTGGTCATTCGTTACCACTTGGCCACTTGAGCTAAATAAGTATGATACATCAGTTTTACCTCCCACTTTTAAGGGTTTTTCTAGGTTCTGTATATAATAATTATAAACTATACATGTGTGGTTTTTCGTATTTGATATATCTTTTCCTACACAACAATCATAGTGTAATTTAATACACTAAGAAAACTCTAAACAAATCTCAAGTCCACTGAGAAAAGATCCTCTATTATGCATTTGGTCAAGGGGTCAGCCATCATATCATTAGTTGGCATATATGATATAGATATCTCATTTCTTTTAAACATGGTGGTATTTAACCATTATATGTTTGCTTCTGAGTTTTTAACTCTACTCTTAATCAGAGTAATTGTTATTTTATTGTCACAATAAATGACAATTGGCTCGTTGTCTATATCCAACTTTAAATCACATATAAAGTACTTTATCCAAACGACACTTATTGTAGTCATGCAACAATCAACATAATAAGAGTAATTACAACCATAAGTCTAAAAAACAACACCTTCAAATAAAAATATTTGTGTAGAGATTGATTTGATGTCATCTTTACTCCCAACAAAGTCAACGACTGAGTATCTTACCACTTTTAGTTCATCTTTTTGAAAACACAATTTCAAGTCTTTTGTTCCTTTAAGATATCTTAGTCTTTTTTACAACTATCCAATATTATCAACAATGATTATTTTGATATCTACGTAAAAGACTAACAACAAAGCTAATATTAGACATCAAGTTACCTATAGCTTATGCATAAGAAATATTAGGCTTGTAATCTCCATCACACTATGACAATCAACCTTGCTCAATTTGACCCCTTTAGCAATGGGTATAGTTGCAGGCTTATACTCATACATTTTACATTTCTTGAGGATATAATCTATATATCTCTTGACTTAAACATAAGAGCTTAGATTCTCTATCACGAGAAATCTTTATTTACATAATATAGGATACATCTCCCATATCATTTATTTTGAACCTTGAGTTTAACCATAACTTAGTTTTGACAGTCATCTCATTGTCATTCACAATCAACAATATGTCATCTACATACAATGATAGAATGACAAAGTGGCTCCCATCGTTCCAAACATATACACAACAGTTAAACTCATTAGACACAAAAAAAAAATCAATTATAGCATTTTGAAAAGTCAAATATCATTGACGAGGTGACCATTTAAGGCCATATAGGGATTTTAAACCTATATACTTTATCTTTTTGGCCTTTAACAATGTACTTTTTTTGTTTCATATATATAATTTCGCCTAAATCATCATTTAAAAAAGCAGTTTTTATATCTAACTCTTATAAATCCAAATCATAATATACTGAAATTGCTAGAATTGTTGTTATAGATGCAAATTTAGCAATAGGAGAATATGTATCAACATAATTTATTCCCCTTTACGATAATCCATTTGTAACCAACCTCACCTTAAACTTATCGATAGATTCATCGACTTTATATTTTTTTTTCAAAACCCATTTACACCCTATGACTTTTCTTCTTTTTGGTAAATTGGCTAATTCTCAGACTTGGTTTTTCTTGATTAATTCTATTTTTTCAGTTTGATGATTCAAATGAGTCAATAGCCCATTCATATGTCAAGTTATCAATCATTTCATCTAAATCTACCAAATTTCAATCTTCCTTTGAAAGGTAGGTATGATAATCCTTTAAGTAGGACGGTGAGACACTAGGTCTTCTATGTCCACTTAAATTTTTGGTTTGTTTAGAAATATCATCATTATCCATGGGTTAAATTGATAATAGATCTAGATATAGTAGATCATTAACACAATCATCATCATTCTCAAGGATGTCATTCGTAGTATCTTCTAAGAGTTCAACATTCTTGCTTTCTATTAATCCATGACCCTTGTGATAAAACCAATATCCTTTAGAATCTTTATGATATTCGATGAAAACATATCTCAATAACCTATTATCCAATTTATCTCTATACTAGTCAAGGATCTTCATACGTACGATAGATCTCCACCTCCTTAGATAATCTAGATTTAGTTTTCTTTCAAACCACATCTCATATGATGTACAAAATACAACCTTACATGATACTCTATTTAGTGTATAAATAATTGTACTTATCAGTTCTCCTCAAAATATCTTTAGTAGAGAAGCATGTATTAATATAGACCTTGTAATATTTAATAAGGTTATGTTATATCTTTCTATTGTACCATTTTGTTTAGGTGTTCTATGCATTATATTTTATTTTGAAATACTAAGGTCTTTATAGTATTCTAAAAATTCTATAGAGGTGTACTCTCTACCTCGATCAGACCATAAGACTTTGATTGTATGCTCTAGTTCTCAACTTTTTACTTATATTCTTTACCTCCAGTGCCTCAAATTTATGTGCTAAGATATATATATCTCAAATAATTATCAATAAATGTTATGAAATAAACCTTACCTCAATGTGATCTCACTCTAAATGATTTACATAAATCAGTGTGAATGATCTTTAATAAGGTTGTTGCCCTAATTATGTCTTTGAAAAATGAATTTCATATCATTTTTTCTTATATACAAGTTTTACACTTACTAAAAGTATTTTCCTAAAATCTATGTAGTAAGTCAAATTTTGATAATTCACTCAATTTTTTCAAACTTATATGCTCGAGCCATTTATTCCATACATTTACAACAACATTAAAGGCACGATCTATATACATGTTCAACATCAAACAGTCCAATGAAGGTTATCCTTTCATGTTTTCCCACAGTTACCTTATAAGGAACAAACTTGACTTCAAAACCTTTCTTAACTAAAGTAGAAACCAAAATCAAATTATACCTTATAGATGGTACAATTAATATATCAGTTAATATTACCGATGTATCTTATACATATATCCTAAAGGACTCAACCGTATGAACATCTAAGAAAATGTTGTTTCCCATATATACATGATGTTCTCCTAGTTTATATTTCTTTATGTTTATAACCCTTCTTTGCTCTTAGAAATATCTCTCGTTGATTGTAAATCAATTCACAAACTGATTACTGGGTGGTCTATATAGAGGCATTTTGAAACCACGCAGATTATGTCTTACTTTTCCGTTTGGCCTTATTGTTTAGTGTTTCCATCGTTAATCATCTTTCTTGTTTTTATTCATGTGTTCTCGTTCAATTATTAGTTTGAAGGGTAACTTAGAAATGTTTTTTTAACTCCTAATGCAAGGGCAGTGGCAACTATATTGCATAATGAGGGAAGACTATTTAAGATAGTAGATATTTACATAGTTTCGGGAATGACCGATTTAACTATAGTTAAGTCTCTTATCATTACCAATATCTAGTTCAAATGTTCTACTAAATTATCTCATTTCATTTTGTAGGAGTTGTATTTTGATAGTAGTTGGACATGTAACTTGTCTGTAATATCATATTTAGTTGTTATTAAGTCAAACAACTCCTTAGTGGTATCAAATTCTTTGAATACCCTAATGAGGTCATCCTCCATGTATGTTAATATTATGGTTTTCGCTATTGTGTCATCTTTAAGAAATGTTTTGTACATTTCTTTTACTTTTTCAGTTGCATTTGGAGGGGGGTAATATTTTTTCCCCTAATTACATAATCTACACTCTCTAGTATAAGGGTCAACGGGATACGTTTTTTTACCGTTTGAAAATTTAGACCGTTTAGTTTTTCAGTTTTTGCCAACTCACATATGCAAATTCTTAAAGTTATTTTTAGTTGTTTGGCAAAAATAACAATTAGACAGTCTACAAGGGAAATATTCGACATAAAGATCTAACAAATAAGATGTCTAATAGTCAATCATCAATAAACCTTTTGCTAAATATCTACGTATTGAATTGTAAATAATTCCAAATACCAAAGAGCATTTTCAAATAAAACCTAGGTACTATTTTAGAATATTCCCTAATATGATTCTTTTGACAACTCTATAATTTTTCCCTTATTACCTGCCACATTAATTTCCCTAAAATTGGAAGGGTAAAACAGTAATTTTGTATGTATACCTTGTTTGATAATTATAAAAAAATGCCAAGGAAATAATAATAAAATTACATCTCATTTTTTAGATATTTTCAAAACTGATTGGGGATAAAAACAATAATTTTGTCCATCGGTATGAATATGTAATTCTGCAAAGACATATTGGGCAGAAGCATCTTCTCATTTAGTGGCAGACTTGTGAATATCTCACACGTTGAGGGACAACAACATAACTTAACAGGTTATTTTTGGTTATTTTCACAAACTAATAGAGAACAAAAATATCCTTTCGTCCGTTTAAGGGAAAAATAGTCTTTTAACTTTAAAATATATGAACTTTTTGTAATTTTATCGTGTGACATTTCATTATTTTTTAAAATATTCAGAGGTAAAATGGACTTTTTCAGTATGATACACGAGCTCTGCTCTGCCTTTCTGGATGGAGCTTCTACCGACAGTTGTTGAGTTTCTCTTTTTTTAGGATTTTTTTCCCCTCTATTGGGACTGCTTTTTTGCCAATAGCTTGTTTTCATCAGGCCAACCTGAACACAAGATAGCTTCCAACTTTCTGTTCTTAAAAGGAAACAAAGGAGTTTTCAACCCTCTGTTTTTGTTTCTATAAAAAAATTCAAAGAAAATTTCTTACGCCGAAATTTTTTTCGACGTCTTCCCTCTCTCTCTTTTTTAATTGTGTACCTATTTGTTTTGAAGATTTCGGTAAACCTCACTCTGATATCACATATCACTGTGAGTTTCTTTAAAGGATCCTCACCCAAAGACCTCAGTCATATACACAACGGAGAGTGGGAGGGACTCAAAGAAGACCTGAAAGCATAACAAAAAGAAGAGAAGAGAGCTTGGTTCACGGTTGTCCACAAAAAGTTTTTCCTCGAAGAGTTTTTGTTTTTCTCTCAATCTAATGCACAATGGAAAGTGGGAGCTGAAAGCATAGCATAAAGTGGAAGAGAGAACTTGGTTCAAGGTTGTCTACATAGGGTTTTCCCTCAACAAGAGTTTTTGTTTTTCTTTTTCCCTGTGTCTATCATTTTATTCTTTTCATTAGTCATTTTTATAATAAAAGAGCTCCATTAATGTCCGGCCTTGTCTTATCTGTCTTACCATTCTAGCTTTTCGTTACCGATCATTTGTTATTATCCAGAATGTAACATACAATGTTGGTAATGAAAAATACATTTTTATTTATTTTAACGGATGGCTCGACCACTGTACCTTACAATATAATCTAGAAATTAACGATTAACATAAGAATAATGGCAGAGCATAAAAGATGAGGGTGTTGGAGAACCCCAAGAATCTTAGTCCTGGAAAAGGATTTCGTCGTTCAGACATAAATTCTCAATTGCCCGCACATACCAGAACTGGAACTAAGATAAGCCTACCTTTCTCCAATTTATTTTCATGCATCATATGAAAGCATCTCGAGGTGGCAAAAGGGAGGCGGAACAGGAATAACTGGGACCAATGGGTTGATCTATTCTATTACTTGCTATCCAAGATCGGGGCCAAGAAAGCAACTCGATTCCAACTTGCCTTGAAGGAAAAAGAACGAAGTTTGGCTCGAGCAGGGATGAGAAAATGACTCCAGTGCCGACAGCACTTGTGTCTGCTGCAGTTCATGGCTCAGTACCATAAACAGCAAAAGCTTGAGCGGATCTCATCAGAGTGCTAAGCCAAACACAGCCCAGTCAAACAAAGCAAAGTAGAAACACAAAATAATACCACCAAAACCAGGTAGTCTGTCAATCCGCCTGTGTCAATGAATAATCTTTCGACCGAAAAATTTGTCAAAACCTCAGCTAAACTAACTTAAACTAGGGAAGCAATATACAGAACACATACTTCCCCTTTCCCATCCACCTTGAGAAGCCCATGCCATAGAAAGGAACTGCAGCAGGATAAGCATTCTGAGCACAAGGATGTCGTGACTTCCATTCAACAGGCATCAACAGAATCCCCGCATCAAACGAAAATGACTTCGAGTTTTGCACAAGGATGGCTCTCTACAAACTGCCGGAAATCTGCGTCACCATTGAATCTAAATGTATATAAAGCCTGGCGTTGTGTCAAACCAACCGGATATATTCTGTAAACTTTATATTCATCTTTTCTTAGGACTTCTGGTCGCTCTTCCTTCCATAGCGGTATGTGATTCTCTGACTTGAACTTTGTAAAGACGACAGACTCCAATGCTTGTAATGTCAGATTTGAAGACCTGTCCATCAATACGTCATAAAGCAGTGGGTTCACAGTTACCATGGCAAGAAATGGTACAAGGAGATACATACTACAACTACAACTAAGCCTTTTCCCATACTAGATGGGGTCAGCTACATGGATTCTTTGTTTTTTTTTTTTTAGAATCCATATTAAGTCCGACAAAGTTTTACGCTGGCTGTCGGAAGCCTAACACAACCCTCCTCCTTTTTCCCGGCTTGGGACCCTACAAGGAGATACATGAGTGGAGAAAATCCGATTTCAAAAAGACTTTTACAATAAGTATCATGAAATGGAATAAGTTATACATGAAGCAAAGGCAAAAACCAGGAGCTTTAAAAGCGAGAGGTGCCACTCCCAGCAATTATAATCATAATTGCCCTAGGCAAGCAAAACTACAAAAGTTGGCTAGGCCGCAAATGCAGCAGAACTTGGCAGACAATGCAAGGACTTGAAAAAACACAAGTTACAAAGCAGAGGAATTCAACACAGTTCGTATTGTTCAGACTCTAGATTGTAAAACTTGGTACTGATTCTGTCAGATTCTGTCAACTAAAATTCAATAATGGGATCAAACAATGTCTAACCTGACTATGCTTTTGAAGCTCATGAGACAAATTAGGCACAACCTGCACAATTGCTAGCAACTTGATCCAACTAACATTGCCAAAACATTAAAATAAAACAATTGTAGGCTTTTCCTCCGAGGGGTCTGCATGAACTTGGGGCAAGTGTGTGCTCCAAAGCTAATGCATGGAATGGACTCTTTTCTATCTGAGACTCAGGACCCGTCCATACTTTGGATATGCATTGCCTCGGTCAGAAATTCAAGGCCTCTCTCTCTCTCTCTCTCTCTCTCTCTCTCTCTCACACACACACACACACACACAAAAGTGCTCAGTTTAAACTTAGTACCTCAAGAAGATGGATTTCATGTTGAAGCTTCCTCTTTCTCTTACAAATAAATGGTAGACTGTCTCACCCTTGCGCATGCACTTACATGGACGCTTCTGGAAGCTTGGATTTGACTTGTCTTCTTTATCCTGAACCTTAGTTGCCAAATAAATGCATAACCTACATGATGAATGAACAGCAGCCATGTCCACAAACGCCTTGAAAGAATCAGATGGGCCATCAAACTTCCACCTAGTCATGAAGCAATCATCCATGAAAGACGAGTTCAAGTAGTACACATGTTGCAAGCATGCATTGAAACTATACAAAGCTTGCTGGCCTCGCAACACTTTTCGTGAAGCCTGAGTGGATAGTTGTCGTTGATGCAATGAAACCTCCACGCCACTGCCACTGACCTACCACTGCCTTCCACTTAGAGGTTATGGTCAAGCCACCACCACTAAAAGGATAATTGTTGATGCAATGAACGTATGAACGAGCAAAGCATCGCTTGCTTTGCGAGACCTTTGAAACTAGCTAAAATCTCTCTCTCAGTCTCTCTCTCACACACACACACAGAGACAACGCACATCAATTTTCAATGTCGTAAGCAAATACTACGACAAAAGGTGGGAGCTAAGCTCCCTCTTCGTACTTCCCCTTTTGTCTTCTCTTCTATATAGTTTGACTGGTCTTCTGCCTTTACTGACATCAAAGCATGTTGCTATTGTTAAAGCTCATACACCACCACTACTAGTCATTCACATCTTATGTTCTTCATTTGATAAAATATCCTTCAGGTAAGCATCTAAGCACGTCTAAAGCTGATTCATGCATGTGTAGCTGCGTGCATGACTCAGCGACTACTACATAGTTTTGTTGTCTTTTTACCTGAGAGTATCGTTGTATGCTTGAGGGTTTGCTGCAAGGTATTTCATGGTCTTAGCAACTGATGGTACATCATCAAGTGATTTGATATGAAGAACTGAACCAGGAGAAGGGGCAAACTCAAGAATATTTGGTGGACCAACGACTACTGGGATGGTGCCTGCATATTGCGACAAAATAGACACATGACAATAAGAACAACTCATACTGTGTTTAAAAAAGGGGGAAAAAGAAGAACTGGAAGACTGCTGCTGCCTCAAGAAATAGCTACATTACTATGGCTTAAGTGCTGAGTAAATTCCTGTACTAAAAAAAACCTTGCATATTCCACACTCATGGAGTAAGATGTTTCTACAGCAAAAATTCCTTGTGAATAAGAAAATTTTCCTGCTCTCAAACCATGGCACGTGATGAAAATGGACATGAATTAAGAATATAGCAAATGCAACTAGAGATGACTAGGAGAGTGAAACCATCTTGATATAAATAACCAAAGCGCAAGATTGACCATGATTTACGGACCTGCAACAAGAGCCTGAAAATATTTCTCTGTAACATAATCCTCTTCATTGGAATTTTCAAAAGCCAAGCTGAACTTGTACTTCTTCAAAGTCTCAACTTTGTTCACTGTTTACAGACAAGAAACATTGTAAATATCACAACCAGTTCACGTACTATAATGGTCTCTCATTCTGAAGAAATTGCTCATAAAACTGCAATCATTTGAAGGACCAAGCTCTCTCTCTCTCTAACCTCCCTCTCTCTCATGATATGTGTGTATGTTTGTTCCAACTGAGAATGACAAAACAAGAGCATAACAATATAAACATGTTATAAAAATTGCTCCAAGAAATAATTGAAATTCAGATTTGAGACATGCACACAGAAATTGTAAGTATCAGATTTTGAAGATAGACAAGGAAAATGCTTAGCAAGACACTTCAACAAAAAATATAGGGAAGAGGGCCTTGATTGATTTGGAAGAATTATTATCAAAATCACAGCAATTTTTAGCAGGTATCCAGTGGCAAAAGTACCCAGCACAGGAAAATGAATTGAGAAATAAGACCCTAGTAAAAGTGAATATTTAAATTTCGGTTTCTACCAAAATGTAGCTGCTCAACATAGAGAACCTGTAAACTACCTACGATCCAGGACTACATAGACAAGGTTTAGTAGAACAAAATATTAGTATCTTCCAGAAAACCCAATCTCACACATAAGTTAAAGTCTTCAAATTCATTTGCAGCTGTAAGCCGGCTCTGATACTGTATTTCATTCCAAGTGCTAAATGATGATAACCCATTTGAAGATGGGGTTTGTATTAGAAAATAATTGCATTCATCAACAATAAAAAAAACTTCTAACTTGAATTCCTAAACTACCCCTAATCACTACTAATTAATACTAAATAGACATAACACAACATAACACGTGAAATACACTTAAATTACTTTTAACATGACTCTTTAACATTCTTTAACACTCCCCCTCAAGTTGGGTGAAGGATATTTATAACACCCAACTTGGATAATGTCTCCTTTAATTGTCTGTTGGTAGTAGCTTTAGTTAAGAAATCAACCCTCCGTTTTGTAGATTGAACATACTCTAGCTTGAATTCTTGATTAGATATCTTCTCTCTGATGAAGTGACAGTCAATTTCTATATGTTTAGTTCTTTCATGATACACAGGATTGGAAGCCATCTGAATTGTTGCACTGCTGTCACAGTATAGTGGTATAGAATGATTAGAAGGAAATCCTAATTAACTGATTAATGAAGATATCCATTTTCCTTCACACATGACCTGCGCTATAGTTTTGTATTCTGCTTCTGTTGTAGATCTGGCAACCACTGTATGTTTTTTACTTTTCCAAGATACAATATTACTACCAAGTAATGTAACATATCCTTTAGTTGATTTACGGTCATCACGTGAACTAGCCCAGTCTGCATCAGAGTAAAGTTCAATGTGCAAATTAGATGATTTTGAATAAAGTAAACCCATTCCTGATGTTGATTTGAGGTATCGAAGAATTCTATATACTGCATCCATATGATTCTTGGTAGGAGAATGCATATATCTGCTCACAATAATACATATGGACGAGTAATAGTCAAATATATGAGCTTGCCAACCAACTTCTGATATTTGTGAATGTCTCTGAACTGTTCACTATCACAACTGAACTATTTCTGATTTACTTCCATAAGAATGTCACTAAGTTTACATTCTTGCATATGCGTTTCCTCAAGAAGATCCATCAAATATTTCCACTGAGTTAGGAAGATACCTCGGTTGGAATAGACAACTTCTATGCCCAAAAAATAGTGAAGTCGACTCAAATCTTTAAGATTAAATAATCTGTGAAGATTTACTTATTTCTTCAAAGTCATCTCCTGTGACAATTATGTCATCAACATAAACAGCTTTCCATAAAGGGCATTTTTATATAGACATTTTGTTAAGTTTGCACACTCTATTAGCAGGCATTTTTATATTCATTCCTGGAGGTAGTTCCATGTAGACCTCTTCATTTAAGTCTCATTATAAGAAAGCATTTTTAACATCTAATTGCCATAGATCTCATCCCAAATTTGTTAGCATACTGAGAAGTATTCTTATTGAAGTGAGTTTAGCCAGAGGAGCAAAAGTTTTTGTATAATCAATGTCATATGACTGACCTTTAGTAACCAATCTTGCTTTATATCTCTCCATGGTTCCATCTGCCTTATATTTAATAGTAAATACTTACTTGCATCCTACAATATTCCTATCAAGAGGTAGTTGTGTGATGGTCCATGTATTGTTCTTCACAAGGGCATTCAGTTCTTCTTCAATTGCAGATTTCCATAAAGGGCACTTGATTGCTTCTTCAAAGTTTGAAGGAATCTTATGTTTCTCAGCATTCATAACAAAGTTCTAATAATTCTGAGAGGTATTAACGTATGAGACATAATCAGAAATCAGATAACATGCACATATATGGTTACCCTTGCGAATAGCAATAGGAATCTCTAGGTCTTCTGTCACTTCCACTTGAGGATCTGAGTCAGGAGAAATATCTTTAGTGCTTGTATACGGGGTTGGTTCTTCTTCAGAGTAGATAATGTTTCTTAATCCTCTCTTGTACATTAAGATCTCCTCTTGCTTACTGACCTCATTTCTATGATCATCCGTATCATCTTTGGCATCACCAGGGACTAATAGTAGGACATAAGGAGAAATTTGCTGAGGTGTAGTTAACTCTCCCTGAGAAGTATAATAGGGAATAGATTCTATAAAGGTAACATCCATGGAAACATATAGCTTCTTAGCTAAAGGATCATAGCATTTATAGCCCTTTTGGGAGTTAGAGTAGCCAAGAAAAATACACTTTACAGACTTAGGATCTAGTTTATCACGATTAGGTAAATGAACATGTACAAAACAAGTACAACTAAAGATACGGGGAACTATATGAAATGGTTTCAATTCCTTATTGAGACACTTCATTGAACTTTCACTCTCAAGAATAGCACTGGGCATTCTATTGATCGGGTGAACTACAGTAAGAACGGTTTCTCCCCAATAGAATTTAGGAACATTATTCTGAAGTAAAAGAGTCTTGGCCACCTCTACAATATGACGATTTTTCCTTTCAGCGATTTCATTTTGTTGAGGAGTATATGAGCAAGAAGTCTGATGGACTATATCATGTGTGTAAATATTTTGTTAATTGCTTGCTAATGTACTCCCCCACATTGTCTGAACGAAGAATTTTCACTGAAGTATTGAATTGGGTGAGAATGAATTTATATACAATTGGAAAAATAGACGAGACTTCTGACTTTGATTTCATTAAATATATAATTATAAGGCGAGTATAATCATCAATAAAGGAAACAAAATATCTCTAACCAAACAAAGAAGTAACAGGACTGGGACCCCAAATATCTGAATGAAGAAGCTCAAAAGGCTGAGACCGTCTAGAGTCACTCAATGGGTAAGTAGTTCTTTGGTGTTTTCCAAGTAGACAGACTTCACATTCAAACTTATGTTTATTGACTCTAAGATGAGGTAGAATATAAGGAAGTTTTGACACAGGTAAATGACCAAGACGACAATGCCAAAGTCGAATCTCTGAATCCTGAATAGTTGTTGTTGAAGCTTTATAAGAAGTTTCATGGTGAAAATGATCTTCCAAAATGTATAAGCCCCTCTGTAGTCTACCATGACCAAAGATTTTCTCCGTCTTCAGATCCTGCAATACACAACCATTAGGAGTAAAAGTTATATTACAATTCATGGTACGAGTCAAAGAACTTTCTGAGAGTAGATTTATTGAAAAACTGGGACCATAATAGACTGAGCAAAACATGTGAGTATACTTCCCTATCCAACCATATAAGAGTAAGAGTCATTTGCTAACTTAATAGGCTTGTATTTTTGAAGAAGCCTGTACTCTGAAAAATATGATGATTCTCCTACCATATAATCTGTAGCACCTGAATTAATAATCCAAATCTTTAAATTAGAATAAGAGGAGTTACCCTTCACAATGTGAGTTGCCTGAGCTACTGAAGCTTGAGAGTAAGATGGTTAAGACTGTCCAGATAGTCTTGTCTCGAGTCATTCTATTCTCTTAATAAGTTCTTGCATTCAATCTATATTAGAAGTAGTATTCTCAGCAGAATGAGCAGAGTAATTTCTGTTTTTATAATAGTCTGGTTTGCCATGTAATTCTCAACAGTATTCTTTGGAGTGTCTTGATTTTCCATAATGAAAACATATGAGTTTTTCTTTTTCATCAGGATGGGATCTACCACGTCCTCGTCCACGACCTTGATATCCTCCTCTTCCGCGATAATGTGAATTTTCTCCTCTTGTTTGGAGTGCATGTTGGTCTGTAACAGGAATGTTATTCTTCTCAAGATTTCTTCGATCCTCTTCCCTGATCAATAATGAATACACTGTCCCCAATGAAGGTAGCTCATCTCTTCCCAAGACATTGAGTTTTATTGAATCAAATTCTGAATTTACACCCCACAGTAAGTCGAATACCTTTTTCTTTTTAATCTCTGCATTTCTTTCGATGTAACACGAAGAACACTTATATTGGTATAATATAGAAGTTCATCCCAAAGTCCTCTGAGATCTGAGATCTGCATAGTATTTACTTATGGAACGAGTTCTTTATTTACAAGTTCTTTAGAAACTTATCCCATACAGACCCCGTCTAGTATGGGAAAAGGCTTAGTTGTTGTTGTTATTGTTGTAAGCTTTAGAAACTGCACACCAGATTTCATAAGCAGATTGAAGAAACATACATATTTTTGCTATTGATGGAATCATAGCCTGAAGTAACAAAGATGAAATTAGAGCAACTTCTCTTCTCCAATTTGGATATTGTGCATCATTTATATCTGGTCTATGTGTTTGACCCATTAGGTGAGCCCATCTCTCCCTTGCTATAATAGTCAATTCTACTTATATGGACCATTCCACAAAATTCTTGCCATCTAGTTTTGTTGTTGTAATCTGGAAATTCTCTATCTTTTCATTCATTGTATTTTCAGGAGTTGAGAAAGTATTTTAAACCCCTTTGCCTTTGCTTGCCATATATAAACAACTTCAAATTAATGATATCTCAAGAATTCAACAGACAAATTGATCAAAAAATAACATTGTTCACAGACATTGAAGAAAACAAACTGGTATTATCAATGGAATCTCCAAATGCAGAAAATCAAGCAGATGTCTTGAGCTTCTTTGCGATGCCAATGTATTTGCCCAGGTGAAATGCCTGTTCGATTTCAACTTTTTTGATCCTCAAGAGAGCCGAGATTTGAATTAGGGCGTATTCAAATCCAATCAACTCTGAACGATTATTTTACCAAGCCAAAAAAACAAATGACATGAAATGAATCAATGATACCATATACGACGGCCTCCCACGATGACTGAATCTGAAAAATTAAAAAAAAAATTCAAGATGACTGAATCTGATCCACAGTGATTATATCTGAGAAATTCAGCCAGAGTGATTCCACGACCTTGATATAAACACTTTTTAATGGAAAAAAAACGCACATTTTCAACCTCATAGGCTCTGATACCATATTAGAAAATAATTGCATTCATCAACAATAAAAAAACTTACAAAACCTGGCAGATCGGAGGAATGCCTCCAATCTGCCCCAAAAACACAAAGTTTGGCTGCTCCTTATGATGTCGTCCAGCCTCACTGCTTATTTTGATTTAACCCTAATCACCACTAATTATACCCTTTCTAACTTGAATTCCTAAACTACCCCTAATCACTACTAATTAATATTAAATAGACATAACACGTGAAATACACTTAAATTACTTCTAACATGACTCTTTAACATTCTTTAACAGTTTGGTGTCTGGTATATTCTGGAAAAATAAAAAATAAATTGCATAGGGAGAAATCATCACAATCATGGATTATCCATCAGTACATCTGTTTTGTGAATTTGCATGCATATGCAAATGGCTTAATCGAGTTCTAAAATGGCTGAGCTCCACATAATATAAACCTTTGTCAGCACCTTGTTTCAATTTCTTTATAGATATACTTCTATTCTACCTTTTAACTACATCTGTAGCAGTCGTGTTCAGCAAGGCTCAATTCACATCATGCAGTAAAGGGAACATTTTTGTCACAATCATGCTCTTTGTCGTATTATTCTTTACGGTCAATGACCCACCCTAGTTAAGACGAGGAGTATTATAAATAGAGCTAAAAGCAGGAAATCTCTCACAAAGCCTGTATGTGGTAAAAACCATAAGGTTCTTACATTAATAATAAATTAAAGTCACCTAGGTGATGCAATAGAAATTTGTTTATAGCATGCTTCAGTGCTTGTAACCTAGCAAGCAAAAAAGTGTAGTAAAACTAGAGTACCAAGGATTATCAAGTCAATCAAATTTCCATGATGGAAGCATAAATGGAACTAGAGATCCAAGTACTATTATGTCACTTAAATTTCCACATTAGCTAACTAATTGCATTGATCAAATTATCAAGAATCTTATTCACACCATTCCCGTCCTTATTCCGATGGCATGCACCATAAGAATCTATGCTAATGTTGTCCTTTTGAAGCATATTCAAGGCCTCTAAACGGAAGTTTCGAGCTCCACAATTAGATATAAAGGCAGCAGCAAGGGCCTTCTCTGTCTTTGGTTGTGCAGGAGCCATAATATCATACTCAGCCCATGAAAAATAGCCAACAGGAACATCTGAGGAGAGGCTGGTTGTCATTACAATACTGTATCCTTTCCTGTGGCATGCAAAGCAAAGTATCTGTCAGATGTAAAATGCAAATTATGGAAAATTAATCTCATCTACAAAGAGTGGAGAATTTCAACAGGTGTGTGAGCGTCCAATATGTCAAATGCTCAAGTACATGAAAGATAATAGGTCAAGTAAATGCAGCATAACATTTTCACAGGGCAAATATAAAACATGGTGAACCTTTATAGGCCAACTCTTTAAGGATGAAGGACAGCCCTAATTTCTAAAATAAAGTGGTATATAGTAGATGAGTCAAGAGTAGCAACTTGTCAATGCTAGTATCGATCAAGCTTAACAATATGATACACTACACTAGATATCATAGTTTATCATAAAAAAACAGAGTTGATGAGTCAAGTGTAGTAAATAACATATCATTGCCAGTATTGACCAAGCATGACGGTATGATACGCTATGCTAGATAATAATAGTCTACCACAAAAAACAGAAAGAATTTTATTTTAAAAAAAAGAAGAAACTAACTAAGGTTCAAGAAATATATGGCTTGATATTGACGCCATCATAAATGTAGCACGATACATTTAAGATAGTCACAATTTGTGACAAAATGTTGAATCATATCATAAATCATGACCGCTGCTTTATGCTATATACTACAAATACTACCGGTACAGACAAACACTACATAAGTCATACCATGAAACTTTAAGAAAGACTAATAGAAGGGAGGTTAAGGCAAGTCTTTGATATAATAGAGAACCAGTTTTCTTCTAGGCTTGGAAGATCTTTACACTTATCAAAGCACCCCACAATAAAAGCTAAGACAAGAACCTGCATATGGCATTGACTGTCTTGGGAAAGGCATATATTGTTGAAAGGGATATTATGCGGAGAATCTTAGACAAGAAAGGATTGTCAATTTTGTAAATCAACCTTACTAAGAACAACTTGGGAAGGACTCATCCAAGGTAACTAATTATTTTTATATTAATATCAGCCTACATCAGAAGGTAGTGCTGGGCAAAGATCTCCTTCATTTAGTCATTGAAGAATCAATGACTACATTTGAGATGAAGTGTCTTGTGCATGTTATTCACATGTGACTGTTTTAGTGGATAATGGAGAGGTCAATAGGGAACTTGAGATCTGTAAAGAGCTCAAAGCGTTAAGGGCTTTCTACTTAGTGGAACAAACACCAACTATATAAAATGCAAGTTCATCATGATGAACGACATAGATGATAAAAAGGTAAATGTTAGGATATGTTGTGAACCAGAAAAGAACGTAGTCAATAGTTCAACAAGATAGAAATATTGATGGAGATGTCGCATATGCCATAAATGCATATTTGATAAAACAGAGAGGTCCACCGCATGTCTCTTTGACAAGAAGATGCCAAACAATTTGGAAGATGAACTGTATAAGCAACGTTAAGAGCAACAGTGTACGGTAATGAATGTAAGGGCCCACTGTTAGCACGTGTAGTAGATGTTTGAGGTAAAAATGGAGACACTAACATTGATATGTGGAAATAGAAATAAAAATGTAGTTCATGTAAGGTTATTTGAGAAAAGTCAATATGGCACGAAAAATAAGATAACATCAGAAAGTTGTGATTAAGGTAGTTTCACTATCAGGCACAGGGTGCTCTAGAGTGAAAATATAAGGACACTGTGCGCAAGAAAAGGTCCATGCCTAAAATCCATTGGAACAAAACCACAAAACATGCATTGTGTTACCCTTCTGGATTTAAATGTAGGTCAAAAATGGCGGCTAAAGTAGATGTTAGTCATCACCACAAAATGTGGGAAAATGCTTCATTGTGGTTAAGGTGGTTCTGAAAATTAAAAAATGCAAAATGCAAACCACATTCATCGGAATTTACTCGGTTTACCAGTCCAAAAATGAAAAAGCATATACGATATTTTCTTATTACAACAGAAGACGATATAAACTGCAAAATGTGAACCTAAACAGAAATTTGCTTTGATTTACCAGTATTGTATAAATAGCACCCGCCATTAGGTATCAACGTATAGATATGGCACCTACTATTGGCACCATAAAATATACGACCAGAATTGTCCAGCTGTGCAATTGTACCTTGAAATGCAGCAAAATTATAGTAAACCCATACTGTTCTTACCCACCGTCTTGCATTATCAATGTTCAGATCGGGATAGTAGTGGGAAGATTCCATGGACCGAACAATATGATTATCAGCACCAGGATCTCTTCCAAAAGCAGCATCAGCTTTCTTCCCAGCCTTCTGGCCAGGTCCAAAAATGCATGGAACTGCACATGATTTATATTCCTGGACACGTAGAGAAAGAATGATTGCTACGTCCGTACAACTACAACAGGAAATAGATGCAAATAATACCAAATTGGCTTGCAAAAATGATGTTTAGACCCAATGCCCGCATGGGTTAGGAAACATGCCAACAAAAGACAGTTGATGATCTGCAGCTTACAGGCCAGCCGATCGTGTTTTGTTTTTTTTATTGTTCAACATCTAACTTCACAGTGGCCTATTGAAAATAACTTTTGAAGTTCCGTATCTCAATGGTTGAACCAAAACAAATTACATAACAAGAAAGTAGCATCAGTCCAGTAAAAGAACAGCCCCATATCGACTCCTCACGCAATGGTAAATGAGAAATTCACAATGTCTAATCTAATTAAAGAAGAAGAATGAGCATCATCAATGGTTGCAATAATGCATTCACAATCTCATTATCAGTAACCACGGGCATAATCTCAACCAATTGCAATCAAGCAAACAGAATTCCAAAATA
This sequence comes from Brasenia schreberi, assembly GCA_036023115.1. NCBI lineage: Eukaryota > Viridiplantae > Streptophyta > Magnoliopsida > Nymphaeales > Cabombaceae > Brasenia > Brasenia schreberi. Next base: position 5,978,822 of record JAYKKT010000059.1, on the reverse strand, counting down.
AATAATGGAAATTGGAAAAACAATAGAAAACACCAACCTTCTCACCTCCCAAAATCCAAATGGGGTCGATGTTAAAATCCCTCGAGTAGGGGCCGGCGTCCTCCCTTTCTAAAAACCCTTCGCAGTTCTCGAGACCCAATTCATCAATACCCAAATGGGTCAAGGAAGAATAATAGAAAGAGGAAAAAGAAGAGTAGAAGGACTCTGTCCACGAGTGCATCACGTCAGCGTTCTTGGCCATGTCCAGACGACCCAGAAACGAAACCTCTGCGAGGAAGATGACCACCAACAGAAGGGGAAACAGGAGGGTCCTCAGCCTCATCCCATCCGACGATGGTGGTGCTGCTCGCAGAGGGATCACCGTCATCTTAGCCGTTCAAACTTCCCAATCAATCCAACCTAAAAGGAACAGGAATACCATCAAAATAACCAGAGAACACTACCATCGCCTCTACGATCTTCCTTAAGCTTCGAATTTTGGTTGATGTGAGAAATAGAGCCTCTCTCTTTCTCTACCTGTCGATCATCGGAAAGCGAATCCCTTTGAGGTCAAAGTCAACTCAGACCTGAGCCGTTTAATACCGTATCAAGTTGACACGAAATGGACACGGATAAAAAATATGGGAACAACCGGTAACACTGGAAGTCTGGAACCATGTTAGTTTTCATATTACAGCCTACTTCCCAATATACTGCACAAATGGCACTAATTTGCTGCTTCTGTATTGTTTTCTAGCTCCAAATTAACAATTTCACCCTTATTGATTCTTTAATTCGAACTTTCTGAACATTCTGTTAAAAAACAATATTACGTTTATATGGTACCAATGATCCTATAAAGCATACCCAACACCCATTTGCTGTGCTTGGGCTTTTCTATGTGCAATAAAGTGAAAATTGAGGAGTTCAACAAACAACATGGTTATTCATAAGTTCCCTATAGTTAAGGGCTTATAAACAAGAATTCTTAATATACTGAGTTTTGTTTTTCCTATGTTGAAATAAAAATAATCAAAGATCATTCTCTGGAGATTTGGCTATGGTGAAAACATCTATAGACATCCGAGTTTTCACACCAACGTTCATTGGGTTCATGTGCATCTAGTTTTCAAAAAAACAAAATGTGGACGTGTTATTTAGGCGTGCCAACATGCTGTGTCCTGTGAGATGAAAACGTGCATTTAACTTAGTTATTGTTGGTGTCAAATGGGGCAATTCCGCTTAATTAAATAAAATAAAAATAAAGGGCAAGCAAGATATGATTGACAAAATCCAAACTCACCTAAAATTTTCCCACAACGCTTTTCCCTTCCTAAAAGTACCAGATTGTGTCAATTAACAAACTTCGAGGTTAGACAGACCATAGTAGATATGCACAACCGGTATCAAACTCATTACCTTCGAATAGATTGTTACTCTCTCTCTCTCTCTCTCTCTCTCTCTCTCTCTCTCTCTCTCTCTCTCTCTCTCTCTCTCTCTCTCTCTCTCTCTCTCTCTCTCTCTCTCATGTGTCTCTTGTCTGTGCGTGTGTGACTGGCAAGCTCTATCTCCAGCTACCATGGCAGATAGCCATTGTAGTATGTGAGCAGGCATTAAAAAGAAAGATACCATACATCAGAAACCATTTCCCATTTCCTGTTCCAACTTACATTTGTCTCCGTGTCGTGAAATAGAAAAGGTAAAATAAGTTAGGTTTCTAGACTCTTAAAGTATGTACTGAACCTCTAAATACATAAGAAATAAAAGGCTGGTGGGCTAGTCAGGTTGTATCATCCCCTCGTTCATGCCAATTCCAATGCAGAAATAGCACAAGTACCTAGTTCTCTTTATATCCAGTCCCTCTCTTTGATCCATTTACTTGGTGACTTTGACTTCAGCTGAGAACTGTAATAGCCAACAGAATCTTCTCCTTGATGCCCTGTGTTCTGTGAAACATACTCTCTCTTAGTCTTCCAAGCCTTTTTGAACTGGCTTCTCGACACTTCCAAACCGATGCCATGGTTTTCAACTGCATTACTACTCTCCCCGACAGTGTGTCACCCTTTGCCTTTTTCTCGCTTTTCACGCTTAATAGAAAGTTTGTGTTCCTTCCTCAAAGCTTTCTTTTCTTGTTTAGTTAAGGGTTGGCTGATGTTCTCTTCTGAATCATCGCTCTGTCCACAGCTTTCGTCATGAGGACTCGCTTCATTAGTCTCACATGTCTCAGTTGGTTCATCTTCATCTTCGTGGAGAAGAAGCCTCTTTTCACGGGCAATTGATTCAATAGATGACCTGAGGACGAAGTATATGGGGAACTTCTTTAGCTTAACTTCTTTAAAAGGGAGGTTCTGCAGGTCCACATCGGTGAGCTGATAACGTCCCTTTTCTGACTCGTTGCAAGAGCATATTTCTGGCCAACGAATTCACATCTGAACAAGTATCTGCAACCATGAGTGGATCATATCAAAAACAGAAATAGTGGGAGGAGTAGGACCATGCCCATATGCAGAACCATCTATATTTGCACCATCTGATAAATAAATGTGATACATCTCATTCAAATTATAATGTCCAATACGGGAAAAGTGCACTGAAGATCAATTAAGATGTTCAGATGAGCCAACCCTTGCAGTTTTACCTTTGAGATAAATCTGCTTGGGCTTAAACTGTCCTGTACTAACAAATGAGAGCCGCACATAACGTTGATATGGATATGGGCTGTTTTCAACAGCCTTGCGTCCAGTTATCAGAATTTACCGGAGCTGGGAAGCATCCTGGAGGAATGCCGAACTATAAGCAGTAGGACTCAAGGAATTAGATTCCTCTGGGTTGAAAAAACTCCGAAAGCAGCAGTGCACAAGTTGGCCGGAAGGGCACCTCAATTTGATGGTCTCATGACCTGGCTTCATTTCCCTGTTCCCCTGCAATCCATCCTACTCAACGAAGCCAAAGGGGGAGGGCAACTAGCTGCAGTAATTTTCTATCGTACGATAGCATTACCATGGAGATTGTAATGAATCTTGATTGCTTCCTAGCTTGTTAATCTCTAGAAAGAAAAGTTTGAGAGATACAACCTTAAGTCACCTGTCCAGTGCTTCTGACTTAGTCATAAAAGAAAAGACCCTACACATAATGAGATTATTAGAAACAAACTTAGTAATGGCACCAATAAATGATAAAATCAACAAAATTCATTTAAGGGGTTTGATATGCGGAAAGATAATCAGAGAAAACTCAGGTAAAAAGGTATGATAAATTAGATGATAACAATGTTAAAAGAGAGAGGAAGACCACAAAATTGTTGGAAGGAAAAAATAAAGAATGATCTAGGTTATGTTGAGTTAAATGTTAGCATAGCATATGACCGAGCTCTATGGAAACAAGAGAAAAAAGGCTTGTTGTTGTAGATAAAGATCGTATGTCCATCGATACCATGAGGATGCATGTGCCAAATACTGCATGGGTACAAGTACAGGACACAGCAATCTCAAAAGTCATGGCTCACAAGTATATACATATATATATATATATATGATTGAAACTCATAAAAACTAGAAACATACAACTTTTATAAGTTATTCCATTAAAAAATAACAATTGGTCAATAATAGTAAAAATGAAAACTAGTAGAACAAGGGAATATTAACCATGATGCAACCCTACGAGATAGCTGTCCATAGTTTTATCTCTTTGAATGGTGAAATAAGCTTCTATTAGCCGTTAGTAAGAACAAGCAATAAAAAACCATAACAAACTGGTATTCAGCCAAGTGCACTTTTAGTTGATTGTTACTAAAATAAACTAAAACTGTGGACCCGGTTTTCAAGAGACTTTGGCTTCAGTTAATGCTCAGGTAAAGTATACACAAATTTCAATATGGTACACCCCCAAAACACAAGTGGCCCTTGTATCGGTCTGTACCTTACGATATAAGAGAGTACCTGGCTGTATCATACCCGTATACATATTGTACTGTATCATAATATTTTAAAATTTTAATGAGCTTTCCGGATAAGGGTAGTCTATGAATACTTACAACATGAAAAAGTTAACAGTTAATGTAGTAAAGACAAAAGCGTCAAATGCCATTGAAATAGACTATCCGTGCGGGATTCCCGTGAATACCAAAGAGAAGCATAGCAGATGGCTTATATAATAGTAACCAAGAAGATAACTTCTCTCACACTTTTATATATGAAGACATAAAAAGAAAAAGAAATTACCTCTCACAAAATCTAACAGGAGAAATCGTTAGTTTGAAAACATGGAGTGTACTTTTTGCATCATGTTGTTTACTTGGTCCAATTTTATCAACATAAACTACAGAGATGTGTTCTTAACCATTTACGAATGACGCCACATGAGCCTTTCCCACGCTAAGTGGGGTTTGCTATAGGATTAAGATAGATCTCAGGTCATAGCATTTAACTCTAAGAAGCAATAGCATGTTAAGGTTTCCTTCCAACAGTCTAACCTCTATGAATTAAATCTTGAAAAAGAAAAACACCAACCAAGGACAGATAAGCAAGGATCGCACCACCATACAAAACCCCACCCAATAGTAAGTTTTTGATTGACCATCAAGTAATATGATGTGCATACTTTTCTTGACCAGACTACTTCTATCACCTGATGACAACAGTAAAAGCCCGCAAAACGTTGAAAATCAGAAGATGTCTTAAATAAATTTTCGTATTTTTTTGGAGATGAAACAAGGACGTTATCTGTCTTTCTGTTCATGTATGCAGGGGGGAAAAGAAAAATTTTAGAATGAAAATGCAGTCCAATGTTCCCTGAAAGGAAAAGACATTTAAAATCCCCAAATTGCATAATAACTTCCCTATAGAAAGCTGTTTTCAACATAACAGGAATCTCTAGCAGGACATCCTCAAGCACATTCCCAATGAAGATCTTTCTTTCACATCCAAAAAACATATTTTCGATAATCCCCCTTGACAATAATGCATAATTGCAATTCTCAAAGAATTCGTTATCCTTGACCACGAGAAGCAACTCTATATATATGCAACTGTCTAGCCCATCTTATACCACCTGCACTTGGTATTCTGTTTCGCTCATTGGACAAGAAATGCATTCCTGTCAAAAACAGCACATCTACAAAATGCTGATGCATTACCATTTCTTAACCTTAACCAAGCTTTTTCAACACTAGATGGGTCAGCTAGAGGGTGATATACAAGACTTTCACTGAGGTCAGTTTCTTAATGCCCTTCTTGCCCAAGCACACCTGATGAAATTTGGTGAATTAGCATTAGAAAGATCACACCTTTGATAAAAGATCAATAAGGTTTTTAACTAGATGTCAGCTAACAAATGCAGGATCCACCTTTATCCTGACTTGGGACCGGCTATGTAAGGATGAAGGACCGTTGCAGGTAGCTTTGCATTCTTATGAAAACATTTTCATGTTCGGGGCAAGGGGCCTGCGCAAGAAGGTAAGTGACACTGTGACAACCTTAGTGTATTGGGATTTTATTCACCTGGTTTTGGCTGCACCCGAATCCTGGTTTCGGCAACTAACTACCTTGTATGCAAACATGCTGAAATCTTGCAGCAGGAAGCATTTTGCCTGGACAAAAACATTCTCAGTGCACTATTCCAATTAACTTTTAGGAAAGAAATGCTTCTCCTAAGTTCCTAACCACTCGAGTGTATGACTCGAAGTACTGTGTTCATGCTCCGTGTTGCCAAACATAGTCTTAAACGGGAGCTGGTTGCTCCCGGTTTGGACCTCAAATTTACGTCCTCGAAGGCCTAAAACGAATTGGACGGAAATGATGATCTTGCTTTTTCATATTTAGATTCAGATGCACGTATTTGACACAAGAGGGATCAGATTGGCAACCAAGAATCCATGTGCCCGGCATGGATGCCATGGATCAAAAGGAGGTTTTAGACAAACTTTGATAACCATGATTCAGTCCCAGAAGGTCGTGATTAGAATCAGATATCTAGTATTGTTATATGTAGAAGTAATGAACATAATCATGAATTTCAATTTTTTTTTATGTCAGTCCCTTGGTTTCTCGTATTGAATTATGTAGTGAAGAATGCTGCTCACTGCAATAAAAAAACATTCTCTCTCTTATTTCAACAAACCACTAGCTAAAAAGAAAAGGAAGGGAGGGTGGTTGTGGGTGTGAGCTTACATGCTTATAGCAGAAGAACTGATGACAACTTCTGCAGCCCAAGGGGAGATCATCGACGTTGAGGGGTCTACCCCGGTTCTCTGGGTAGTCCCCGTATCCAACGAAAATGGGGAACCATAGCGAGTCGGATTCGCAGAGGGACCTGAGCCTTGCGCTACAGCAGGAAAGAAAGGCGAGATCATGCCGTGTGAGGAAAGAGAGGATGCCTTCTATCAGCACCGAATCCGGTAATCCTTACAGCCCGCTCGTTCCTTCATCCATGGAGTTCTCTCTCTCTCTCTCTCATTGGAGAGTGGACATGAACCGTATAAGCAACCGGCTTTTCACAGTTACACGACATAAAGATAGATTTCCCCTGAGGACACGATGCTTTCATGACACGACTCGATCAGATGATCATCTTTTTGCCTCTTGAGAGGCCGTTTACACCTCGAATGACCGGTTCCCGTTTTTGTGAAGCCATGAACCAGAACCGAATCAGGACAGGACGGTTTCAGTTTCGGTTCCGGTTTGAGTTTTAAACTGCCAGAACCGAAAAAATCATTAAAATTCTAGAAAAAAAGGAATGGAACCGGCAGTTTGTAAACACTGGTTCTGGTTCTGACCTGCTTCTAGTTTCGTAAAAGGTGAAACCAGAACTGGTCCCAGTTTTTAGGTCTGGTTTGACCGGTTTCGGAACTAATAGGTTCCTGGCCTGATTCAGTTTCGGTTGAAACCTTCAGGCCAGTTCCAAATCGGCCTATACCTACTTTACACAGTTTCACTTGGGACAAGGTGTTTGTTTAATCCCTTCATTTGTTAGGGCTGGTTAGGGCCTCTCTATTTACTGAACCGTGTTTGAACCGATCCCAAACTACAACCAGTCTAATGATGACTGGAGCAATCAATAACCGAGTCAGGGACCTTTGCTTCAATTATGGTTCATGATTTTTAGAAAGCGAGCCAAAAATGGGAACCGGTAGTTTTTAAAAGCCTAAAATTAAAAATTTCTATAGTTACTATAAAAAAAATAAAACAATTGAGTAGAGGAACCAATGATTTATGGTTGATCCTGGAACCAGAGGTTCTGAAATTGTGATCAGAACTGGAGAAGTTTCAATTCAGCTACTGTTTCAGGTTTCAGGTAAATCGGGACTGGCGATTTGAAACAAACCTCCAAAATGGGTCATGTCTAGGCTGCTCGCCATTAGACTCTATGTCGGCTAATGATCATGTTTGGCTCATCTCGGTTCGCCCAGTATATAATCGTTTGGTTGAATATCTAGAATAGTTATTATAGATTTAATCACCAGATAAGTCCCTATGCATTTGCTAGAAAAACATGCAAGCTAAATAGCTGGGTGGGTTTATTGTTCTTGATGGTTCAAGTGTCTTACTATAAAGATTGCATGAGAAAGCAAACTTTCAATTTATTACAACAACAACAACTAAGCCTTTTCCCATACTAGACGGGGTCGGTTGCATAGATTATTTGTTTTCACATAGCCTTATCGTGTGTCATGTTAGCAGTTAACTCACAATAAGCTAGATCATTCTTTATTGTTTCTTTCCAACGCTTTTGTGGTCGTCCTCTACCTTTTTTAATACTTTCAAAATCTAGTTTTTCATACTTCTTAAAGGTTCTTCTTTTGATCTTCTTTTTATATGTCCAAACCACCTTAAACTATATTCTCTCATTTTATCCTCTATTGGTGCCACACATAATTTATTCAAACTTTCAATTTATTGAACAATAAAAATCCACACAAAATTAGAGTTTTGGTTATGCTTAACACGCAAAGCTTTATATTTGACTTGCCTAGCTCAAAGATTGAACACTCATGAGTTTGACTTGCTTGAACGGCCGAAAAGAACAAGCTAAGGTCACATGGGTGGGGGTGTAAGTGCAAGATACAGCAACCCCAAAATCATGGGATCCCAAAAACACAATATATTAGTATAAACTGTACAATAAATATTAGATAATTACTATTCATACACTCCATTCTCTTTCTTCCTCTCTTTACTCCATTATCTTTCTTCCCCTCTTTACTCACCGACTTCTCTTTCCACCCATCTATCTTCCAATTCCCCCTCCCTCTCAGATGGTCTATTTTGGTCTCGTTCTTTTTTAATAGTTTGCTCTCTATAAATCTTAACCTCTTCAATTTCCCTTTATCAAAGCTTCTCAATCTCAATCTCTTTCCAACCTCTCTTTCAATGTTACTCCCAACCCTTATCTCAATCTCAATATGAATCTCACGACAAATTGACGGAAAATAGAGTTTTAAAAAGTCGATCACTACACATTTTAGATAAAGGAAGAAGACGGAGACTGATGATGAACCACATCGCCCTTTATTACCGAGCATGAGACCCACTGAAGGTGCCTTTTCCGTGCCATGGGTACATCACTATGCGCAGTACGCACATTTGTTAGAAGTTTGCTGAGGGAAAGAATGAAAAGGATGTATGTTTAGTAAAATGAAGTGAATGAATAGCAACACTCTGAATATTATACGTATTTGTATCATACAACCAAACGAAAACCTTAGGGTACATAAGTTATTACTAGAAAAAAATTAGTTATCGGTCAATATTCCTTGAAGTATCCATTTGTTCTGATAGAAGTGTCGGTGACATAATCAAACAAGATACACACAAGCAACAGCTTAATGAGATGCACCACTGGCAGACTGTTCTTGCATTGCTGCCATCAAATTTGTTCCTCATTTGGCTCTGTTGACCTGTAAGGTCGAACCCCCGGGTTGAGAGGACCTTGTGTTGATAGCATGAAGATTATGCACAATAGATTTTAACTACAAGCAGCAGAATTGGCAATCTAGATGAATGATTTAACAAGAAAACCAAAAACTCCAACAACAGCAAACCAAAAATATCGAGAAGCGAATTTGAACGCTGCCAAGCACACGTTACAGTAAACAAGGTCAATTACACAAATATGTACAGACACCAGTTGGCCCTCTTTTCCTCTCCTAATGTTTCAGTTGACATACGACCAACTGAGCAGCTTCACAGTTGCGACATATAGCTAGCTATCCGCAGGAAATTCCTTGTCTCAATATAAAAAAAAAACGCACTTCTACTGGTAAACCTTGTCCTACAATTAGCACCTCAACCTCTCCAATTTTGTCAGTGAAGTAAACTGGCCTAGTTGTTTAAACAAGAGCATCCCAATTCAATCACCGGATTCTTGATCCACATCAAGCCTCCCCTTTTGAATAAAAATGTGTCGCACTACTATCGGAATTCTCCACCTGACGAGAAGGAACGACCTGCAAAACAGTGTAGGACACACTAACTTTATAATCATGATTTCAGACCAGGAGACATGCATGATCCTTGATAAGTCAGGAGCCTGCATTTCATATATCCTAGATGCATTGTCAAGGTCACATGAATTGACAAGTAGAAACCATGATTGCCCAAAAGGGATACAACATACTAGCTTAGGATGACAGCAAATCAGGGGTTCGGCCATGGTTTGGCACCAAATAGGGGTCCTGCCTAACCACAGTACACCTATCAGAATAAAAAAAGGTGTTGAACGTGGATTCTATTGGCCAAAGCCCACGACAATGTCGACACTTTCACAAAGTAGAACAAGTTTTATGAGCTCAGGCTACTCATATGTATATCATCTGTTTCAGCATGAACTTTGTGGAAGTAAAATTACAATGGTTAAAGGCAAGTCTTGAGCAAATTTCAGAACATAGAACCACAAGCTTTAGTTCTTGGCCACAAAGGTCACTATAAGGTACTGCATTCTGTCGTCGCTATAGTGTCACACCAATTCAAAGTTGTTGAAATGTGAATGGTCAGAATCGACACAGACTTGTGGGTGCTTAAACAACATGCCATTTGGGAAAGAGCTGCTGATTAAAGACACATGAAATGCAAACAATAGAAAGATTCTCTTTTGTATGTTCATTACTTGATCAACACCTGTAGCTACATTCTGCGTCTTCCGTAGCTTTTTCATCTGAATTCTTTTGACCGAACTCTCATCTTTGTTCTTTTCATCTGCAAAATTCTGATCTGACATCTCTGTTGAACAACAACCACAAACAAATGGATATCAGATATCAAAAGTAAGGGAAAGAAAGTTTCTTCCTCTGAAGTCATCCCTTTAATATTATTTTCAGGGATAGATTCATATGTGAAATCAAGTTCCTTGAAATCCATATAATCAGTATTCAATACCAATCTCAAAATTAGTATTGGAATCAGAAAAAGAATGGAAAAGAGGTGGAATACAAAATCATCCTTCATCAGATAACATGATTATACATAGCAGCAGCAACAAACAAAGAATTCATGGTTTTTCCCTGAATCTGATACATAGACTGATCATTTTAATTATGATTTACAACACTAGATGGTCTGACATGATAGACAAACAAAAATGAGAACAGAAGGAAATGGAAATTTACCATATTTATCTGACATATCGTACAGAAGAGTGAAACTGTCAGCATATACGATTCCATTATGTTGAAAAACAAAACAGACAATTATCCGCTAATGGTAACGAATCATTTTGGTGGCCTAAGTACCCATAATGGACAAACTAAAAGGTATCACTACTTGCAGGAGGGCCATCAGGCTTGATGGTTGTTTCTCCTCAATTGGAATAAGTGAACTCATGTCCCCATTGGTTCCGTCCTGATTTTTCACATTTTAAAGAAATGAGTAATTTATACAAGCCATTCTGCGTATAAATGCACATAATCATGTGCACCGACCTCCTAAAAATACTCAACACTTGCATGTTTTTGCTGAAAACCCAGCACTGGGATGCAGTCTCTATGTTTTAAGTCAGTAACAAAAGCATGTTACACAACCTCAATATAAAACTAGCTTTTGGAGGGTTTCTAAAATGCAAGAAAATTTTATGTTCATAAAATATACAACAACTAAGCCTTTTCCCATACTAGATGGGGTCAGATAGATGTTGATAAAATATACAATGCTGAAGTCAATACTCTATCCAGAAGTTGATTCTTAATAAATTGGTCATTGTTAACATATCTATGAGGTCATATCAGTCAAAGGAGACCAGCATCCATGAGTTTTAGCTGGATGCACCATGCCAGCAAGTGTATCCATGCAACTGCTTCAGAATATAAACGCTCTGATATCTTCCAAATTACCATGTGCACATCTCAAACATATTGTACAATGTGCCGACTGATATTTGATGATGTTGGAATAATGAAAATCTTCTCCAGGATCCTTTTAACTCTGCCCATGTAAGGGATCACCCTTGCATTGCCGGTCCCAAGCCCGGATAAAGGAGGAGGGTTGTGTTAGGCTTCCGACAGCCAGCGTAAAACTTCGTCGGATTTCTACAACATGGATTACAAAAATTATGAGCATTGCTTTGGGGCGTCCCCGCCTAGCGACGTGCTGCAGAGCCCGAATGCAGTAAGAAGTAAGCAAGGGCCACTACATTTTCGCCCGAATGTAGTGAATCAATTGCAGAGAGGGTTCCCACATCATGGACGGGTGTGGGTAAAGAAGTTAGTCCCACTACATTGCCGCCCGAATGTAGTGAAAAATTTTCAGAGAGGGTCTCCGCATTTTGATTATGGACGGATGCGGGGGATAAGGAAGCTAGTCCTAGATAATAAGATTCGTATTGGTTCTTGGAATATCGGAACATTATCGGGTAAGCTAATGGAGGTGGTAGATACTATGATTCGGAGAAAGATTCATATTCTATGTTTACAAGAGACAAAATGGGTTGGAGAAAAAGCAAAGGAGATAGAGGATACAGGTTTTAAATTATGGTACTCAAGTAAAGAAAAGGCCCGAAACGGAGTTGGTATTATCATAAATAAAGATTTAAAGGAGAGTGTAGTAGACATACAACGATATGGTGACCGAATCATGACATTGAAATTAGTGTTAGGAGCAGAGGTTTTGAATATAGTTTGTGCTTACGCACCCCAAGTAGGACTAGAAGATAGTATAAAGGCAGTTTTTTGGGAAGAGTTAGATAAGGTGTTTCAAAAGATTCCACAAAGGGAGATGATTTGTTTAGGAGGAGATTTAAATGGACATGTCGGTAAAGAGGCATTAGGATATCAAGGGATTCATGGAAACTTTGGTTATGGGGATATAAACGAGGAAGGTAGGGAGATTTTAAATTTTGCTATGTCATTTGATCTCTTTATAGTCAATACAATCTTCAAAAAACGAGATGAACATTTAATTACTTATAAGAGTGGCTTATCACACACACAAATTGATTACTTTATTTGTAGAAAAAAAGATAGAGCGTGTTGTAAAGATTGTAAGGTAATTCCATGAGAAAGCTTAACCACCCAACATCGACTTTTAGTTATGGATTTACAAATAAAAAAATGGACAAAGAAGAAAAGAGTGCATCGAGCTATTCGGACTAAATGGTGGAACCTCAAAAGCGAGAAAGAAGGTATATTTAAACAGAAAGTCTTTCAAGGAGATGTTTGGAATTATGTTGGCACACCCTGTGATATGTGGAACAATATGGCTATACATATTAGGAAAGTGGCGAAAGATGTGTTAGGGGTATCTAAGGGAGGTGTACCGGCACAAAAAGAAGCTTGGTGGTGGAGTGAAATAGTACAAAATAAAATCAAGGCAAAGAGGGCATGTTACAAATTACATTACGCTAAGAAAACTAGTGAAACTTTAGAAGCTTATAAGAAAGCAAAGAAGGAAGCAAAAAAGGCCGTTAGTGAAGCAAAAGCTAAGATTTGGGAGGACTTATATAAAAAACTCAACTCAAAAGAGGGTGAAAGAGATATTTTTAGGATAGCTAGGGCTAGAGATAAGAAAACTAAGGATCTTAATTATGTTAGATGCATCAAAGACGAGGATGAAAAAATTCTAGTGGCAAATGATGATATAAGAAATAGATGGAAAAACTATTTTTATAATCTTTTTAATGAAAATAAAGATGTTAGTATTAGTTTAGGAGATTTAGCCAAGTCAGAAAAGTATATAAACCACAATTTCTATCGACGTATTCAAAAGAATGAAGTCAAAGAGGCTCTTAAACATATGAAGAGTGGTAAATCGGTAGGACCAGATAATATTCCTATAGAAGTTTGGAAAATACTAGGAGAAATAGGAATCACTTGGCTCACAAGACTATTTAATGAAATATGGAAAAACCAAAAGATGCCCGAGGAATGGAGAGCAAGTACACTTATACCCGTATATAAGAACAAGGGAGACATTCAAAATTGTGTGAATTATCGAGGTATCAAGTTAATGAGTCATACTATGAAATTATGGGAAAGAATTATCGAACGTAGGTTAAGACAAGTATCAAGTACAACGGAGAACCAATTTGGATTTATGCCAGGTAGATCTACTATTGAAGCGATTCACCTTCTGAGACGTCTTATGGAACATTTTAGAGCAAAAAAGAAAGACCTTCACATGATATTTATTGATCTAGAAAAAGCTTATGATAGGGTACCGAGGGAGGTTCTTTGGAGAACTTTGAAAAAAAGAGGTATCCCATTGACATATATTAACCTTATAAGAGACATGTATGATGGTGCAAAAACATGTGTGAGGACTCATGAAGGAACGACAGACTTCTTTGAAGTTAATATTGGGTTACATCAAGGATCAACTTTAAGTCCATACTTATTTATAATGGTGATGGATGAGTTAACAAAACATATTCAAGATGAAGTACCTTGGTGTATGTTATTTGCAGATGACATTGCATTAGTGGAGGAGTCTAAGGAAAAAGTTAATAGAAAATTGGAACTATGGAGAGAAACATTAGAAAACAAAGGCCTCCGACTTAGTAGAACAAAGACAGAATATATGGAATGTAAGTTTGATCATTTGGCTACTTTAGAGGACATAGAAATTAAAATTGGTACACATTGCATTCCCCAAAAGGAAAGTTTTAAATACCTCCGTATACATAATGAGATTATTAGAAACAAATTAGGAGTGGCACCAATAGAGGATAAAATGAGAGAACATCGTTTAAGATGGTTTGGACATATAGAAAGAAGATCAAAAGAAGAACCTCCAAGAAGGTTAGAAAAACTAAATTTGGAAAGTATTAAAAGAGGTAGAGGACGACCACAAAAGTGTTGGAAAGAAACAATAAAGAATGATCTAGTTTATTGGGAGTTAACTGCTAACATGGCACACGATAGGGATATGTGGAAACAAAGAATCCATGTAGCCGACCCCGTCTAGTATGGGAAAAGGCTTAGTTGTTGTTGTTGTTGTTTGTTCTCCAGGATCCTTTTAAGAAACCAATGTATAAATTCTTTGATATCATTCTTAGGTTTAACTCCTGTCCTGAAGATCATTTCTAGAAAAGTACTTTCTTTAAGCATCTACGTTGAAACAGGGAATACATGCCTCAACAAATGCCACGATGTGGGAAGTAGAATACCCAAGTATAGGACTGTTCTCACCACAATCTTCCCAAATAATGGCCTTTTGTAAATGTAATGGTAGCATTTTGCTTCCACTTCGTCATAGCATATCCAACAAGGTTTCATTGTAACATTTTAAGGCAGCCCATAAGAGAAAAGAAATATCATACAGTACTACAATCTCCATTGAAGATCTTCAGAACTTTGAGCATTCTACTACTGAATATTCCATGTATTTTCCAACACACGTCATCTACAGCCCCCTTAAAAGATAACAGGAGAAAACAATGCTGGAGGTTTTATGTCGTTCATTGCCACTTTTGCTTAATGCAGAAACCATCACATCATGAAGTTGACAACCATCGAATATGTAAATCATAGTTCCCTATAGAACGTATGTTTCATTGTATTACTCTATCTGCATATTTGCAGGGTTTTTTATGCAATCAACATTCTAAATAATGCAACAAAGCAACAATTAGATTTGTACGTTTTGTTCTAAAAGGAGGATATATTAAAACATACTACCGAATTCGTACATTCCAAATGACAGATGAATTAAACAACTCAATGCTTTAAAATGTCAAGAAGCTTACCCTTATTGTTGCCAGAAGTTTTCTGTAAACGGCAATGAGATTGATGACCAGGAATCTGCCTGAGATAGGTTTCGGATGTACGAGACACCCCTTCATTCCATTCACACAAAGGACCTTTTCCATCTTGAGACCAAGCCTTTCCAGATGTTCCCAACGATGTCGGTTTCTGTGCCTTGCTTGATGAAGCTGCAGTAAAACGCCTGATCCAAGGATTAGTGAAGAGCTCCTGTGATTCCTTCGGAGCATCTTCTTGAATGTCAGTATTATCAAAATTCAGCCTCTGCCAGCAACCTTCTTGCAAAACCTTGAACTGGAAGGGCATTTACAATCTTCAGGAACAACAAAAAAATGAACGAACAAGCTTAAGATTTTGATGGTTCAGAGTTTCAACCTGGCCAACAACTGGTGTGCAGCCCACTGACGAGCGCGCTGACCTCTGGTTAAGAACTTTTCTCTTTTTGCACATCCAGTTCAGCAGATGTGAGGAAAAGAATTCCTTATTCTGCAGCTGCCTGACGAATGAAGCTTCCATGGAATTGAGATATGAGCTGTGCTTCTCATCGGTCCACTCGGTACCCAAAGATTCCGCAGTCTGTATCCCAAGTGTTCTTCACATGAGGCTCATAACAGAAACAACGTAACCAAATATACTCCACACCAACATAAAAAATCTTTTCGTTTTACTCAAAGGAATTTTCTTCCTCCCAGATGGGAAATAATATAACAGTGTGGGAATAGTTTGTGAAAACCCGCCGTCACAGGATGTTATCCCAGATCAAAGTCATCTCTCTGAAATATTTTGTTAAAGGATCATTTTTTTTCACACAACTGTTTTGGGGAATATGAGATTACAAAATTTAGGCGAGAAAACAAAAAACGAAGACATAAATTTTGCAAACTGGTCCATGAAACACATGCTTTATTTCGGTACCAGCCAAAAGAAGCACCACCATCGTCCTCTAAGCACGTAAGAAGGAGATAGAAATTAACCCCCATATCCAAGATCAAAATCGGGATTACTCAATCACCGTGTAGAAAGATGAACACAACAAAAGCAGCAACTACATTTTTTGGGCATCCAGAGTCGAACAAGCTAAAAGACTCTGAAAATTAATGTCAGTATAAACCATCCCGTAAATGCGTAATGAGACTTAACCGCAACAGAGTTATCTAACTCGTTCTTTAATTGACGAAATAAACCAAAAACCGTTTGTGGAGAAAGGAGAACCAAATATACCAACTAAAAACTATCTAGTTCGCGAATTGCCAAAAAAAAACAGACCTTCACGCAAACGAAGGAAAAAAAAAAAGCCAGAAAACCTAAAAAGACGAGAATCCTCAAAATAAAGCCTAAAATGAAAATTAAACAAAAACGCTTTCCGGAAATTACCATGCTTTGTGCTCCTTGAGACCTCCGTGGTACTTCTCCGCAAACGTCGTTGGTCACCTCCGATGACGAATCCATATCCGCCGACGACATCCCTTCCTGCTCGCTGCTGCAAACCGGCAACCCCTCCTTCACCTCCACCACCTCACCATCGCCCTCCGCCACCGGTACTCTCCCCGCGCCACCTGAATCGCCAACACCTCGCTTCGACCGCATTCTGCTCTTCAATTCCGAGAGAGAGAGAGAGAGAGAGAGAGAGAGAGATTGAGAAGTTCGCATTCCTGTGGGAGGAATGAGGAGCCTGTAATATACCTCCAACTGTTACTCTCTTTACACGTGTCATCTCAATCAGACCCATGCAACGTCATCGAGGATAATATCTGGCGTTGTTCAGTGGCAGATATTTTCGGTAGTCAGCGAAAAAATCTCCCTATTACTTGCTGACTTGGCATTCAGTCATTCTTTTCTCTCTTTTGCTCCCTACTTCGATGGGACCCATCAAAACGCACTTTTCTCCCCTAATTGGGTTGGTTTGGTTTGACCACCGACCCGGTCAAGTCAGTTACGGCACCGGGTTTGGGGTTTGACCCATCAACCTTTGGTGCTTCCACTCTTCCTTCATCAAGCCAAAGTGGACCCCCAGATGGCTTGCTCGGTCTATCGGGGTAAGGTTCTCAAGTTGAGCTTTAAGATTGTCGAGGGTGCGACTGAGTCTCGCCGCTTGATTCACTAGACCACATTTATGAGTAAGGTCGATGAACCCATGATGAGCTGAATCCTTGAGCGTCACAAGCTCAATATGAAGTATGTTCAGTTCGGTTCGGCTTGTATATAATTTATATGTGAAGTTTATGCACATATTACCAGCCCTATTAACAACATCATTGGTTACAAACAGACTCAAGCTCAGGGTAAACTATTCAATTCAAAATCACAGTATTTGTCAAGTCTTGCCCAGAGGGTCATGGGTTCAGCCAAACCCGATCGTGGATTGAACCCAACCCGGTTTGCACAAGGTCATGACTCGGTGTATCTCTTCCGAGTCGGAAAACCATGGGCGGCTGGGATATTTTGTGTGGATCGATCTGCTGGCAATAATTAATGGTGGAGATTCTTCTGCAGATATTTACGCTTGGTGGGGGAGATATTTTTGGACATAGAATAGAAAATAGTGAGACGGGTATTGGGTCTCATGAAAGCTACCCTCACATGCCAGCCTTTCCAGGTTTGGCATGACGGTCTCTTTCGGTAGAAAATGTCCGGATCCAGATCTCGGTTTGGGTCAAATTGGATCCCACTAAACCTGTGGCAACGGAAGGCATAAATATCTGGAGAAAAATATCCAAAGTTTGGTATGACATCAATATTTACTAAAAAAGGAAGAAGGAGAGAGAGAAAGAAAGAAAAAGATAGTGGTAAATGTTTTGCTTTTTGTATTTTGTATATTATGTATTAAATACAAAATATTTAATTCAACTCTTCACTTTCCATCTTTGATATTGCTAATCAAACGGTAAAAATGTTTGGAAAGTTAATATATAAGGCAATAGCAAATACATAATGTCTTGAGGTACATCATGCACCCCAACCGTGTGCATTAAATGTTTTCTTTTTTACCACTTTAACCATTCATAACAAAGATAGAATGGTGAAAATGTTTATACAAAATTGTGCACTGAAAGGTATTATGTATTTTTAATTTTTTCTAAAAAGTTAAAAATACAAGAAAAGCAAAAATATTTAGAGAAAAATCTTATGATGTCAACTTCTTATAAAAAGGAGGAGAGAGAGAGAGAAAGGTAGTGGTCAATGTTTTGATTTTGTATTTTGTATATCATGCATTAAATACAAAATACAACAACATTTTTAATTCAACTCTTTACCTTTCACCTTTGATATTGCTAATCAAACGATAAAAATGTTTGAGTAAATTATATATATAAGGTAATAGTAAATACATAATGTCTTTCGGTGCATAATACACCTCAACCATGTGTGTTAAATGTTTATACATAAATGTTCATCTTAAAGATTGAATGATAAATATGTTTATACAATGTTATGCACCGAAAAACATTTATACATTTACAATTAACTCAAACTCAATCTATTCTCAAATCCACTCAAACATTTATATTGTTTGATTGACATGATCGAGCAGGGTTGGGTTGGGATATATATATTACATACATATATATAGTATAAAAAATATATAGATACAATCACAATTAATTTAATAATATAAAATACTATTTAATAGATTTTGTTTTATGTAAAATATATGATATTAACTGATCCTTTAAAAAGAAAATACTTTTTATAGGTTGAAATGAGGGGCGGCAGGGGTTATACCGGAGTGGGTGTGGGGCAGGTGCAAGATTTGATCAACAAGACTTGCGGGTCGGGGAAGAGGGGGTCTGGTAGGAGTCTTCTAGTGCAATGTGAGTGTATGTGCAATGAAAACCCACCTCATCTTGCCCCATTACCATTTTTAAACATGTCTGAATATTCGATCTCAGCTAGTTCCTGACCATGTTTGGTTTAGATTGGAACCACTAAACCGGTTTCAAACCGGCCATGTTACTAGACCCAACGTTCAATCTCAACTTCAGCGGTCAAATTGTAATGTAACAAAAGAAGCTACTCGTATCCAACCTCACAATGACTGTAAAAATCCCTGCACCGTTATATTGAAGTTTTTGGATTTTAAAATTAGATGATCACAAAGGATTGTAGAAGATCTTCCACACAAGACTTACACAAAAGGTCAGAAGTTCAATACCTGAGTGCGCATCTAGAGTAGGGTATTGCGTAATCTCATCTTCCCTGTTAAAACAAATTTTTCACCTTTTCTATTTTTGGGTTAAAGAGGAGGATGAAGCCTTACACACATGCATTCTTTGAGAGTCGAACTCCCACCAACGGCAACGACGCTAGAGCGCCTTGCTTATTAGACTGATCATCTAGTCTTTAATTGGAGAAGGTATATTGTTACAAAATGATGATGAACCCGCACTTTGGTGCTAGATGACCTGGTAAGACTCTCAACTCATGAAATGGGTGTCATGAGTTCGATTTTCGGGGCATGTACATGTACTTGGCTTCCCCCCTCCTCATTGTAAAAAAAAAGGATATGATGAACCAGATTTGGGTCAACAAATACAAGTTCAGTGTAAACAAGTTATCAAATCGAACCTGACGCACCAGATCACCAACAAGCGGGGACACTTATGTAGTAGCTCGTGGTTCAACCTGGTTTGAGTTGAACACGTTCATTTTTGGTTGGTGGTAACAAGCTAACTCGATAAGCTCAGGAAGCCAAATATGAATTATTCAGCATTTTTATAGGTATGTAAACAGCTTGGGTAAAAAAGGAGGGTTGCATTAGGCTTCTCTTCTAAGCGACGCACGGCAGAACCTAAATGGAGTGAAAAGAGTTAACTACTAGCATAGTATATGATCGAGTTTTATGGAAAAAAAGAATCCATGTAATCAACCCTATGATGGGAAAAAGCTTTGTTGTTGTTGTAGTACGTGTATATTGCAAAATCATGTTAACCAATTTAATTGGCTAATCAAATAGTCGAGTTTTCAGTTTACACTGCAAACTCTTTAGAAATAAAAACTTATAAATTATAAGGAATTTTCATTCAACAACAACAACAACAACTAAGCCTTTTCTCGTACTAGATGGGGTCGGCTAAAAGGATTCGTTGTTTCCACGGAACCTTATCATAATTTGTAGGATCCATGGTAGATAAGTCCAACAAAGTTTTACGCTGGTTGTCGAAAACCTAACGTAATCCTCCACTTTTATCCGGGCTTGGGACCAGCAGTGATCCCTTACATGGGCAGAGTTTATAAGGAATTTTCATTCTTTAAAAAAAAATTAGTGCAAGAAATTTTGAATTTTTCATAAGGAATTAACACAAACATGATCTCAAACTAGCTCTTGGAATTAACACAAACATGATCTCAAACTAGCTCAACACAAGTTCAAATAAGCAGAAACCAGTTCAAACATGGCCTGTTCGACCTCGGCTCATGATGAAACAACAAATAGTTTGTGAATATGAGCCAGCTTGTGTAGAGAATGATGAGCCAAACGTGGGAAGCCCGTGTTCGGTTAGCTCAGCTCGTTAACCGACCCTACCTAGATACCTCGGTAGAAAGCTAGCGTTCAAGATCGGAACTCGTGTGAATTTGGACACAATCTTCTTGGCAAGTAAACACAATTATGTGACCTGGACACTCGCACTCGTGTCGTGTCCCCTAGCACATAAATTTGTATTATACAAGAAAAAGAAAAAAGAAAAAAAATACAAAGTTACCATCACCGGGAGGAGCTGACCTGAGTTTCAGCCCAAAATGAAGGGAAGCTTCCTTATTTCTATGGAAACGACCCTTTTGTTCTTTTCTCTTGAGATATTATGGGGAGGCCAAAGCCAGATCATGCAAGCCCTATGTATCGAACTCATGACCTTCAACTTGTGAGTCGCCCCCTAAGCAGGTGAGCTACTGCTCTTTGTGCAGATCCTTGTACTATTTCTTAGTGAAGCAAACACACAAAAAGGAACGTCGCTCTCTGAGTCCGAACCTGCCAAATCATTGACTGCAAAACTCCACTCTTCAAATGAAAACTGAGAAACAGATGGGGACGGTAAACCAATCGAATAAACCGAAGAGGTTGATGTCTTGTTTGTCAACACGTTGGCTCATTAGAGCCAAGCAGAACATGAAGTCAACAAAGGCCAAGTTTGATGATCTGAACACGAGCTGATTGTTGAAGACAAAACAAAATTTTCAGTAATTACTTAAATTTCAATTGACAACTGTAATGTGTTTTGCAAGGTTCTTTTAAAATTGAAAGAATTGATCATTTAATCATAATATACCCGCTTAGTTAGTTCAGTTAGCATGGTTTCTGTGAAATATGGGTCACGGACCCGATCTGACCTGGGTCCTGTATGGTACCCGTCTGCATAAGCTGCAGACGGCCTTCGTGGCCATTGCGATGAAAATCAACTTCCCGAGACTGCCTCTCAAGTATGAAAGGCAGAGAGAGAGTCCGTCCAAGTGACAGTTAGGAACGAAAGCACGCTGGAAAACAAGGGTGTATACCGGATTTTTGCCAGGTAAGCCATCATTGTTCGTTTTCGCTTTTTCCGGGCATCTAACTGCTATCGTCGGCGTTTTGAAGAAGGGAAGGGGGAAGAGGCGGGAAATGACCCTTGTGGGTCGTTCCCTCACTTGTTAGGCCAACAAACGCGGAAAAGGTTTTTGTTCCTCTTTCTCCATCTCCGTTGTTTGTCTTTGTCAAATTGTTGAAAACTTTACCTTCTCAAGCATAAGGTCAAGAATTTGACAGAATCTCACGAGAGGCATCCACATTTCACAGGTGTTTGCGCCACCCAGCTTGCAAATACAAAATCAAAAAGTTTGCCTCATCTACTGCAACGTGACCAACACGATATATAGAGCCCGTTCATGCCATGTGATTGATACCTATAATAGTTAACCATATGAATACAAATATGACATAACCTATACAATAAATGACATGTCGAAATTTCATTTATTTATTTACAATTTAAGATCCAAAAATACATTAATACTACATAAAGAAAAACATAACTACAAAGATCCTATTAACTCCTATCATCTAGTGGCGGAAGTTAAAGTCATGGTTCAATATTTCAAACGCTCAATGTTTCTACTGTATATATCCTGAAAATATTTGAAAGAAAACCCAAACATCACAATCGTGCTCGTAGATGAATGTGATCTCTTCACAGGTAATCATACCAGTGTTATCCGTATCACACCGTATCATACGATACGGTGAGGTACGAAGCCACGATACGATATGGTACTGTATCGTACGATACGCCCAAAAAATATTCAAAATTTTTTTTCCAATTTTTTTTATTTTTTTGTAGGTTTCTGACCTCTCTTCACTTTCCTATGCTTGTAATTTGAGTTTATAATTTTATTTATTGAATAAGAATAATTTATAAACAAATAAAAATTGTGACAAAATCATTTTCCTTTCTGTTGCCAACTTTTAGGTATATTTCTGCTAGTAGTTTCTAATTTCATGAGATCGCAAATAATTAAAAACATTTGGTTGTCTCGGTTCATTGAGTGGGCATTTTACAACTTCACTATTTTAGGGTTCACCTTACGTGACTTCCATTGAGTTGAACATGATCAACGTGTGTGAGGCTTAACTCAGTCTGTGAAGTGAGAAATGAAGCTCAAGCATTAGTTAAAAAGGTAGTCGTAAGAGAAAAAGGGATATCATCAAGTAATAATATCACATCACTGAGGTGTCATAGAGTCAATAATCAAAGAAATTGAGCTCATTATTTTGCTCACATATGAAAATTAGCAAATATGACAACTACATATACAAAGATAGCAGTTTGTTAATTTTGATATATCGGATGAGTGGATTATGGAAGATAACGAAGAAAATGCACTCTTAACCGAAAAAGACATTGCATGAATTAATTTGAAGTGCAACAACATCACGAAGGAGATGAAGATTTTCATTTTAAAGCAGAAGGTGATGAGAAATTTTGAATCTTTATCAAGTAGAAGATGAAGATTATTTAGTTAATAATCCTGATACAATTTTACAATATGTAAAATGTAAATGTATTTCATTTTTTACTTCAAAATATGTAATTTTGGATGCAATTGTTCAATGTTGAATGTTCAATCTGTGCTAAACTTTACATTATATGAATTTAAAGCAATTATCAGAATTTTTCAGATTTTTTTTGAATTTTTACTAATTTTTTTGATTTTTTACGTAATTTTTATATTATTTTAATATTAAAGTATGATACGATACGATATGCACGTATCGTGGAACCCAGTGATACGCGATACGATACGCGTCAGACAACACTGATATCTACATCCACAGTAATCACATATATCGAGTTATTATGTCAAAATAACATATTTAGATCAAAATTACACATTCATATCAAGTATTAAATTCGTTCTACTATAAATAAACTCTCTACTTTCATTAACTAGTTATACTTATCCTTAGCTTAGGCATTTCATAACTGACATGAGATGTCCAATGCAACTATAAGTGCAAACTAGCTCAACTAATGAAATAACTAACACAACTTAACACATCTATGAGTTAAGACCATCAAATACGTCAATGTACAATCCACTAACGTCATACATTGTCGTGGAAAGTAGATTCTTACCCAATAGTATTTCACTCGCCTATAATGACAACCAATGAGCTAGCACTAAAAGATACGTTCAATCCACTGTTGTCTCATACCATCATGAAAGATTGATCCATACCCATTACACTGTTTACTCACACACAAGCATACTCATGTCATGCATCCATTATACTCAACAAAATATTTTAAATACTATTTCACAAACTAACACATGTATAACCATTTAAAAGTATTAACAGACAATTTCAAAATCTCATACATCATTTAAAAGCAATTAAAACTACTTCTACTGTATAATCGAAAAGAGAACACATTCACCTATGTGACGCCTCTATGCATATCTAAATATAATAGTGTTAACTCCCCTTAATCACCTCAATTTAATCCTTAAATCATAATAAAGACATAATATTAATATTCTACATTTAAATAAAAATCCAACTGTTCAAACCACGTCGAAATTGGATCTCAAATGAGTTTGAAAACCTTAAAAACCCAAATTGGATTCGTATAGTCCTTTTTAGATCCAGTTAAAGAATTCAAATTCAATATAGTTTCAAAACATATCTCGATTCACTACAGCCTCGAATCCAAACTCAGAACTATCCCTGCAAAGACATGAGTTCATTGTCCTTATCGGTGTCATCTGTACCCTCCACGATACGGTGGAGCCGACATGACATGTTGTGTCGATTAACCAATCGGTCACCGGTTTGGCTGTTAAAATCGACGGTTTTAGCCGGTTTATCCAATCTTTTTAATATAAAATTGTTCGCCGCTGGCAGACTCTCGATTAATTGCATACTCAAATCCAGACTTGAAACTGTGTCCCTGCAAAGACACAAGTTTGGTGTCCTGATCAGTGTCGCCCACACCTAACACGATACAACAGAGCCAACATGACACGTCGTGTTGGTTCACCAACCGACCACCAGTTCGACTGTTAAAATCAACGATTTTAGCCGGTTTATCCAATTTTTTTAATATCAAACGGTTCGATGCTGGTAGGCGGACCGTTTGCCCTCGACAACCACTGCCCACCATCATGATTTCACTAAAACAAAGAGAAAAGGGAGCGATCGACCCTTTTTTTAAGGATCATGCCAGAAATATAGCGGTTTATGTCGATTTTTGTTTTAGAATAGACGAAAATGAGACAGGATTCCTAAGCTTAGTTCCTTAGCAGATGAATCTGGCCATTTTCTCCTTTGATCTATCGTTTTGCACTAGTTTCCCCTTTTCCCTTTTTCGTCGCTCCTCTCTCCCTCTCCCTCTCTCTCTTATAAATCCCAGGGGCAGGAGGGTGGTTTTCGCCGCCCTCCATGTCGCCAAGCGGTGGTCTATGTGGCCACCACTTGCTGTTACAATAGCCGGGTCTCGTGGCTCCCATATGTTGTTCTAACAGTCGAGTCCCAAGCGGACCCTGAGTTAGATCGGGTCGGGTCCGTTGAACCCAAACCGGTCCAGACTCCACATCTACTGTATACAAGGTAACAAAAATTAAATTGTAGTTGGTGGGTGCTTTTAATCATTGATATAGAGGTGGATACATCTTCTTATCATGAATAGAAGAAAAAGAAAAAGGAAATTTTTTGGGGATTCTTTAGTTCTATCCAAGTTCTGATGGGCCTTATGGTGCAGGCCATGGTCGACGGATCAAGTGACCTGAGAATTGCTCATCATTCAATCGATTATAATCTTGGTGCTAAATAGTTTAATCTCAATGGCATGTACACATAAAAAGGTAGAAGGTAAATCTGCATGAAAGAAATGGCAAAATGTCGTACGAAATCCAGGCAAAGAAACCAAGATATAATTTCACTTCATCGGTGCTCAGTCATCTCCTCGCTGACGGTACGCCTGATGGAAGGCAGCCATGAATGGAAAACACATCAAAGATGGAGATAAGAGGGTTTCCACCTGAACTAAGCGAGGACTGAGGAAGAACCAGAGAAGAAGTCTTAACGAAAATGCCGCAAAGAGCAAGCAACCACTTGTGCCCATTGCTTCAATCTAGCCTTCACAGTCTCCGGGCTCTCCCCTACAACACCACAAGCAGAATATAGGTAAGTTACTTATTACATGTAAAATTTATAACTCCTGCATTAAGTAGCTGATTTCCAACATAAAACTTAATCGTGACGAGTTTATGACAACAAGATGAGTTTACGACAACATGAACATCCTAAACCAGGTCGATTCTCGATCATATTTGAGGTCATCTAAGGGGAGCTTAGATTTGAGAAGTTCCTATTATGGCTTTCCAGACAGTTTGCATATATAATTGCATGTAGCATAAAATGAGCAAGGCAAAACCTAAACCTAAGGTCGTAAGACTGGCTAGATCAAAGACAAGCAAGCTCGTCGGGGTTCGGCCTCCCCACCACAAGAGTCCGATTTTCACTAAATCTTCATTTTTTCTTGTTTTTTTTCCTTTTGGCACAATGGGGAGGCCAAAACGATATGCACACCCCAGGTATGAAACTCATGACCTTCAGCCTTGTGAGTCAACCCTCCAGCCAGGCGAGCTACTGCTCTTTGTGCCACCAAACCATATATTTCTCCACTAATGTAGCACTGCATGAAACAAGGGATTACATGATTTCAAGAAATCCAGCTTAGACTTGCATGTCCAAACGAGACTTTTCTTCTTTGAGTTCATGCAATTTCAGGAAATTCATCTTGCGTTTGCATAACTGATTTATATTTTATCTAGAAGTTTGCGGGATCTGAGGAAATCCAGAATGGACTTTCATATCTAACCAGATTTTATTCCCATATGATTTTAGGGAATCCAAGTCGGATATCCAAATGTAACCAACCAGCACCGAATCATACAGGATACTCTACGAAAATTTACTTAATGATTTAAAAAGATAATAAAAAGTAGAAAAAAACGTTTTTCAGATTAGTAAACAACGTCAAGCATCAAATATGACTTACGGAAAACACGATTAGATCAGAAGAAAGAAAGCCGGAAATTAAATCCAGAAATAAGGTTCGGGATTTCAAGTTTCAAACGCTCATCGATCTTCGTGATGCCCACCAAGTGAGAATTATTATAAAGATTTATGAACTAGAGAATCGGAAGAATTGAATCGATTTCTTTAATCTAATCGGAATGGGGAGTACCTGGACCGAAGAAGCTCTGAGGGCTCCCTACGGGCGATCCGGTGCAGTCCGACGCGGACGTTCCCGATACGGAGTCCGCGTACTGCCGGTTCACGGCGTGGAAGAGATCGAGGGCGGGGATCGTACAGGAGAGGCTCCGCGACATTTCCCCGTCGAACCGGAATCCGAGCTCGATGCATCCCCGGAGCTCCTCGAGATCCACGTCGGTGACGCTCTTGCTGCGTCGCATGCTGTTCTCTTTCCGTCTCAGCCACACCTCATCCCGATACGACTCACTCGACCACGAGCTATGCTTTAATAACGGAAACCTCGCCGCCGCAGCAGCCCCTTCTCCGCCCCTCGGCGGATTCACCTTGATCCGACCGCCAGAGTCCCTCTTTGCGGCAATCTCTGCCAAGAAGTCCGGCACCTCACCGGGCGGGAACTCCGGGAACGAGTCGTGGTCGTCCCAGGACTCCAAATCATCCTCATCCTCCTCTTCCTCATCCTCCTCATCGAACTTCACCTTCTCCCCGATCACACAGCCGGAATCTTCAACACGATCCGCAGCCATATCTCCATCCGACCCCGCCGCTTTGAAGGCATTGGATCCGTCCATCTTCGCCGATTCTGATTCGATCGTTGATCGGTTCTCTCCTTCTTCTGCTGCTGATTTCGCGCCCGGGTCAATCCTTTGGTTAATCTCCTCCATTAAGAAATCGAAACCTGAAGGCTTTTCTTTTGCGGGTTTTCTCTTTGTGGGTGGTTTTTGTTGGTAATGAAGGAAAAGGAATGAGTGGTAAGAAGGCCAAAGAATGAGAATAAGATGAATAACGAAAGAAGATGGAATCGAGGAAAAGAAGAAGCCCGAGGCCCCAGGTGGGGCTCGTTAGAGAGCGGTTCTCCCTGGCTGAACCCTTTCGCGCTCTCCTCCTTCACCTTTCTCTTCTGGCAACCCCTAAATAGCCGAACCTCCCTCCCCCTCTCTCTGGTCAATTCTGGGAAGGAAACGAGGCCACGCTCATGTAGATTCGCGGTAAGCTGTTTCAAAACGAATAGGCGTCTAATTGGGCACGATGATGAAGAAGTCTTGTAAAACGGGGGGCAAAACAAAGTGCCCGTCTTGGTGCCCAAATTCGACCTTTCACACACGAAGGCGGATGCGTAAAAGATTGAAAATGCTTTGATTTCATGACCAGAAACGACATGGCCCTGGTGGTTCCAACCGGAATTGAACCGGATCAGGAATCAGAGAACACCCAGTTTAGTTCCGATTTTATCTTTTTACATTTGTTTAAATTTCAAATTTTTTATAAAAATACTGGTTCTAACCGGTCTTTGATCTATTTAGTTACGATTTCAGGTTTCAGAATAACCAGAACTGGACATGTTTACACAAACGCAAGCAGCTGCTATAATTAAACATGACCGGTTCTTAATCGGCCCAACGGCTTCACCCGAAACTGGATCGGGTTAGGAACCAACTAGAACCTGTGAAACCGGGACTCACTCGGTCCGAGTTTGATTTCGGCTTCACATTTTTATAACCGAAACCGGCTTAAATTTTTTTGTTAAAATATAATTTTTTATAGAATTGATGGTTCCATAACAGACTTTTTAAACTGGTTCGGTTATGATTCTACGTTTCGAACTAGAACCGGATATGTTTTAATTATAATGATTATAAAGACTAACCAAACATTAAAACAGGCATCAAAATGGGCACGTATCTCGTTCCCTATCATTTTGTTCGTTAATGAGAGGATCCCGGAGTAACAGATGGTTCTCTCTCTCAGCCATATAAGAGTTGATTATATATAAAATATTTCCATATATAATGAGTAATCAGATAGATACTTTATAAGATTCTCATACCATCAAGTATCGAACTCGTCACATTGAGTTCCGAAGTTTTTTAAGTTGACCCATAACAAGGAGAGCCATGAGCAGGGTAGGGGTGGCCCGTTTGGACCTGGCCCTGCGAATCAAGCCAAACTCGTCGCCTTCGAATCCGACTGGAATAGGAATCAAGGAAACCAAAACGAGAACCGAAATCGGAACCAGCAGCCGGAAACTTGTGGTTCTTGGCCATATTTCGGTCTCTGTACTAAATTCTCACCTCATGCTTTCTTCAAACGAAACCGTACCAAACTGAAACAGAACCATCGGACCGATCAAGAACCGAAACTGAAAAGGGCACTGTCGGGTTTGGGTTCGGCAGTTCAAAAACGCCGGTTACCGTTTACCCAAAACCACGTAGCTCTAACTAGGGATAGGTTTTCGTGTCTGATCTCATGGCTTGACCCGGAAAAGAAACAGGTCGGTGTTGGTGTTTAGCATGTCAGATCGTGTCCGGGTCAAACTGTAGTAATCCAATAAAGGTCGGGTCAGGTGTTCATTTTTGTGCCAGGGCACTCTTTTTAGTTCAAAGGTTTAAAACATCATCTTTTTGGTAAAAAAAAGAAAAAAGTTACAAAAAGATTTACTAAAATTATGTTCAGCGAGTCAAGATGGCTAACGTTGCAGTTTCATAAACAAGTGCATTTAAATAGTTTACAAAGAAAGGCTTTTCATTTTGGAAAACACGAACACGACACGAATTACCCTGAAATCTCATTTGTTTTTTTTTTTGTATAATCAATATTCGGTTACCTTTTAATCGGCTAAAGTTAATGAAAATAATACCTGACGGCTTTGGAATTTTGGATTTATGATCTGTACCCGAAATTTCAAAGGTCATCTTAACCATTAATACGTGGTTCGCCCTACCCTAAACCATTTGAGGAGCCCTTCGTCTCACCCTAAAAAAAATTCTAGATCTGGTATTGACTCGTAAGGATACATGTAAACCACGGTTCCGATTTGTGTTGGTTAGGATTTACCATTAAAATGGTGTTAGTTTTTCGTCTTCGCAAAATATTATCCACAATTTAGTGTTCATGTAAGGAATCATCTTTGCATAATTGGTTCTAAGCTCAGACAAAGAAAGAAGGTTATGTTCAGTTTCAGAGAATGAACGTAAAACTTTATCGAATTTATTTTTAATAAATTCTAGATATTATTTAGTTTTAAATATTCGTAATTAACTTTGCTTCCTTAAAGTCCAAAAAAACTCTCATGGTTGTTCTAGTTTATGCATGCCCCAGGAATGGAACTCAGACCCTGAGTCGGGTGAAGTCGAGAGCCCTACCAGGTGCTCCCACCGCCCTCCGCCCTGAGGGCGGCGTTGTAGTTTATTATCGATGAACTGTCCATGGCAATGAAACAATTTTTTTATTATTTTGAATACCAAAAAATATTAATCAGCAATGTTCAAATAAAGAAGGCAGTAAAACGTATTACCATACTTGCAAGGTACAGCCTCGAAAACGTAATCCATTGGCTGGAATTGTCGATCCGCCAAATGAGCTTTCCACTCTTATGATTGTTTGGTGCTTATCACGGTTTTCAACATCCCGTGTTTGAATCTCTGAGGCGTAGGGTGCTGTGATCTTCCACAAACAGGGAGAATAGAGAGAGAGAGAGAGAGAGAGAGTTTTAGTTGTATAATGGTATTTAGTATGTAATTTTGTATTAACATTCTTACCATTCGATTTTTAAGATCAATTATGAAAATTTAAATCAGACGTATTGTTGTACATGTGTACTTACGCAATACATTAAATATGAAGTAATTCAAATCTTTACGGTCGATATCAAAGATCAAAAGGTGAAAATGTTTACACATGCTTAAGTACCAAAATGCATTATGCAGCTAAAACTCCCTATATATATAAATAAGATATAGTGTAGTAAATCCAATACATGATCAAATCTCTTCAAGCATCTTCAACATTTGATTACGATTATTAATGATGGAGATTTGAAATGAACAAATAAAATGTGTCGTTGAGTACGCAAACTACATTGCTTTTTGAAATTCATTGATCATTGTGATTGAAAGGTGGAGATGTTTGAAGAGGATTGAGCACAAACTAAGTCCTTTCTTTTTTTCTCTTTCTATATAAAGAGATCTAAATGCATAATATCTTTGTGTGTATAATCTTGCATAAACATGTTGATCTTTCAATCTTGGAGATTTGAACTAAAAGTACGTATTTTGCATTCAATGCGTCATGTATATCAAATACAAAATAATTTAATTCTCCATCATTTATCTTAAACATCAAACATTAGAGAAATTTATACAAGATTATGCATAAAAAAACACTAAGCATTTAGAACTCCCTATATATATATATATACTAATATACACTTATATGTGGAGATCCAAATTAAATTTGTCATTGTACTCTACATTAATGTATATTTAATATAAAGTAATTCAAAACTCTATCATTGCTTTTAAAGATCGAACGATTGAGATGTTTATATATCTACTGTTTATTTTAAAGATAGAATCATCAAGTTATCAAGAGATATTATGCATTTAGGATGCTCATACATATATGCATATATATCTTTGTTTATACATACTTATACATGTATATATATATATATATATATATATATATATATATATATATATATATATATATATGCGTGTGTGAAGAGGATAATCAATGTGCACATCAATAAATGTTTAAACATAATTAAGGATCTCAAATGTTTAATTGACATTAAAATCAAAATCTCAAAAGGAAAACTACTTTTTACATGTGTACACTCGAATCAAATTGCTTTTTGGCTTAAAGATCTCAACAATTGATTTTTAAGAGTAATCGGTTAAGATCTTTGAAAATATTTAAGTGTGCATATACTAATTTGTCTATATATATATGTATTTATTTATAAATTTATATATATGCATATATGAATTGATATATGGTAGTAAACTTAAGTGCTAACAAATCCAAACTGTCAATGTTTAATGATGAATGATTTAAATTTAAAGCTAACAATTAAAAAGTATATGTGTACTTTTATTGGTACACTTTATTAACGTGAATAATTTTACTTTTACTTTAAATTTCAAATTTCAATCATCCATGGTTCATTAGGATGTCCTAGCATTAAATGTGCTACCATATACCTTTTTCTATGTACATATACATACACATATTGATATATGTATATATATGTAATACATATATGACCAGTTTGTGTCCAATGTCCGCCCCATACCCATTAGGTAAAATAGAACCGGAAGCTGTTAAGATTCGGGTTGAGCCTTGGTATTGATATATCCATCCCCAACCCGCCTTGTTGATAACGCTTGCATGTTGGTATATGCTGATGGACACGACACAACACATGGACACATAGATTAGTGTTTCGGTTCGGCATGGATGGGACGCTTTGATATGCACAACATGCTTTTAGACTTTAATTCTCAGGACACAACTATCAAAGTCTCATACGTAGACATTCGTATTGTATCATTAAGGTACGAAAAGATAAATTTGTTTAAAATTAAAATCCTTGAAGAACAAAACACAAGAACGAATCGTTGTAAAGAAAAGAAGAAAAGGAGAAGAAGAAGGACGAGTCTCTCTCTCAGAGATGGATCAGGAGTGTCAAACTCCGAATTTGAACCAGCACCAAATCAAGAGTGAAGAAAGGAGTGACTTACAAAGAAAATGGCTTCGTTGTGCAGCTCCGCTTACGCTCTTCATTCCCGCGGCCTCATCTTCCCTCCCTCTGCTTCCCCAAATGCCTCTTCTCCCCCACCCCCTCTGCGGATACTGCGTTTTCCTCCCACACCATCTTCCGATTTCCCTTTGGTACCACGGGCCCTAAAGACCAGCAACGAGACCAACGACGCCGCTCTGCTGCGCAAGCCCTCCATTGCCTCCGTCGATGCCGAAAATATCGTCAAGAAGGGTAGATTCCCTGAGCTTGTGGATTTGGACACCGGCGAAGACGAAGAGGTCGAGGGCTCCGATCAACGGAGGGGTGGTGGACCGAACTTGCTGGATTGGGAGGATCGAATTCTGGAGGATACGGTGCCGATTGTCGGTTTCGTTCGGAGTATCATTCACTCTGGCAAGTGAGTTCCTCTTTCTTCGCCTCTCATCTTCCTTCTTCTTCTCGAATTTGGTCTTTTTGGTTCTGGTTTAATGACTTCTCTTTCTCAAGGGTTTTTGTAATGAGCGTGGTTTTAGTAAAATTAGTAAATGATTGGTACCAACTGCCGAAACTGGCGCCATATCGGAGAAAAAAGTAAAGGTAGAATTATGATTCAATGGTTCATGACAAAATGATGCCAAATGAAGATAATATCAATAAATCAAACAATATATGAAGCATTTGAAAACTAGGAGTGGCTTGAAAAGACATTAGTAATAGTAGAATAGCCCATTGAGGAGGAGCCATTGTTACAACTAAACTAGAACTTTTGTTTTAGGTACAATGGGGAGGCCAAAGCCAGATGCACACATCAGGTATCGAACTGACGTTTGTAAGTCGATCCCATAGCTAGAATTTTGAATCTTGTTCTGTACATGTAACTAAGAACACTTTATATACTAACTTCAAACTCCTAGGCCTGGATTCCTTTTAAATTGTCTGCATCACATACAAGTGGTGATGAGTGTTTGCTCCATTCTCAACTCTCAAGTCAAGCAAGCAAGTTGCGACAGCTTCTTCTTGACCTTCAAGACCGATCTGCCTATCCGGCATTCAACAACAACAACAACAAAACCTTTTCCCATACTAGACGGGGTCGGCTACATGGATTCTTTGTTTCCACAGATCCCTATCGTGTGCCATGTTAGCAGTTAACTCACAATAAGCTAGATCATTCTTTATTGTTTCTTTCCAACACTTTTGTGGTCGTCCTCTAGCTCTTTTAATACTTTCTAAATTTAGTTTTTCATACCTTCTTAGAGGTTCTTCTTTTGATATTCTTTCTATATGTCTAAACAATCTTAAACGATATTCTCTCATTTTATCCTCTATTGGTGCCACTCATAATTTGTTTTTAATAACCTCATATTGTATACGGTCTTTTCTTGTATGACCACTCATCCATCTCAATATCTTCATCTCAATATCTTCATTTATGTCACCGACATCTTTTGTACATGTTGATGATTAACTGCCCAACACTTTGAACAATAAAACATGGCAGGCCTAATTGCTGCTCTATAATATTTACCTTTTAACTTTAATGGTATCTTCTTATTACAAAGACTACCTAATGCTTCTCTCCATTTTAACCAACCAGCATTAATTCTATGCGTGTATTTAAAACTTTCCTTTTGGGGGACGCATTGTGTGCCAATTTTAATTTCTATGTCCTCTGAGGTAACCAAATGATCAAACTTACATTCCATATATTCTGTCTTTGTTTTGCTAAGTCGAAGGCCTTTGCTTTCTAATGTTTCTCTCCGTAGTTCTAATTTTCTATTAACTTTTTCCTTAGACTCCTCCACTAATACAATGTCATCTGCAAATAACATACACCAAGGTACTTCATCTTGAATATGTTTTGTTAACTCATCAATCACCATTATAAATAAGTATGGACTTAAAGTTGATCGTTGATGTAACCCAATATTAACTTCAAAGAAGTCTCTCATTCCTTCATGAGTCCTCACACATGTTTTTGCACAATCATACATGTCTTTTATAAGGTTAATGTATGTCAATGGGATACCTCTTTTTTCCAAAGTTCTCCAAAGAACCTCCCTCGGTACTCTATCATAAGCTTTTTCTAGATCAATAAATATCATGTGAAGGTCTTTCTTTTTTGCTCTAAAAT
Source organism: Brasenia schreberi (assembly GCA_036023115.1). Taxonomy (NCBI): domain Eukaryota; kingdom Viridiplantae; phylum Streptophyta; class Magnoliopsida; order Nymphaeales; family Cabombaceae; genus Brasenia; species Brasenia schreberi. Next base: position 5,944,249 of record JAYKKT010000059.1, on the reverse strand, counting down.
GTTCCATAAGACGTCTCAAAAGGTGAATCGCTTCAACAGTAGATTTGCCTGGCATAAATCCAAATTGGTTCTCTGTTGTACTTGATATTGTCTTAACCTACATTCAATAATTCTTTCCCACAATTTCATAATATGGCTCATTAACTTGATACCTCGATAATTTGCACAATTTTGAATGTCTCCCTTGTTCTTATATATGGGTATAAGTGTACTTGCTCTCCATTCTTCGAGCATCTTTTGGTTTTTCCATATTTTATTAAATAGTCTTATGAGCCAAGTGGAATATTTCTCCTAGTATTTTCCAAACTTCTATAGGAATATTATTTGGTCTTACTCATTTACCACCCTTCATATGTTTAAGAGCCTCTTTGACTTCATTCTTTTGAATACGTCGGTAGAAATTGTGGTTTATATACTTTTTTGATTTGGCTAACTCTCCTAAGCTAATACTAACATATTTATTTTCATTAAAAAGCTTATAAAAATAGTTTTTCCATCTATTTCTTATATCATCATTTGCCACTAGATTTTTTTCGTCCTCGTCCTTGATGCATCTAACATAATTAAGATCTTTAGTTTTCTTATTTCTAGCCCTAGCTATCCTAAAAATATCTCTTTTACCTTCTTTTGAGTTGAGTTTTTTATATAAATCCTCCCAAATTTTAGCTTTTGCTTCACAGACCGCCTTTTTCGCTTTCTTCTTTGCTTTCTTATAAGCCTCTAAAGTTTCACTAGTTTTCTTAGCATAATGTAATTTGTAACATGTCCTCTCAGCCTTGATTTTATTTTGCACTACTTCACTCCACCACCAAGCTTCTTTTTGTGCCGGTACACCTCCCTTAGATACACCTAAGACATCTTTCGCCACTTTCCTAATATGTATAGCCATATTGTTCCACATATCACTGGGTGTACCAACATAATTCCAAACATCTCCTTGAAGGACTTTTTGTTTAAATATATCTTCTTTCTCGCTTTTGAGGTTCCACCATTTAGTTCGAATAGCTCGGTGCACTCTTTTCTTCTTTGTCCATTTTTTTTATTTGTAAATCCATAACTAAAAGTCGATGTTGGGTGGTTAAGCTTTCTCCTGGAATTACCTTGCAATCTTTACAACACGCTCTATCTTTTTTTTCTACAAATAAAGTAATCAATTTGTGTTTGTGATAAGTCACTCTTATAAGTAATTAAATGTTCATCTCATTTTTTGAAGATTGTATTGACTATAAAGAGATCAAATGCCATAGCAAAATTTAAAATCTCCCTACCTTCCTCATTTATATCCCCAAAACCAAAGTTTCCATGAAACCCTTGATATCCTAATGCCTCTTTACCGACATGTACATTTAAGTCTCCTCCTAAACAAATCATCTCCCTTTGTGGAATCTTTTGAATCACCTTATCTAACTCTTCTCAAAAAGTTGTCTTTATACTATCTTGTAGTCCTAATTGCGGTGTGTAAGCACAAACTATATTCAAAACCTCTCCTCCTAACACTAATTTCAACGTCATGATTCCGTCACCATATCTTTGTATGTCTATTACACTATCCTTTAAATCTTTATTTATGATAATACCAATTCCATTTTGAGCATTTTCTTTACATGAGTACCATAATTTAAAACCTTTATCCTCTATCTCCTTTGCTTTTTCTCCAACCCTTTTTGTCTCTTGTAAACATAGAATATGAATATTTCTTCGAATCATAGTATCTACCACCTCCATTAGCTTATCGGATAATATTCCGATATTCCAAGAACCAATACGAATCTTATTATTTAGGATTAACTTCCTTACCCCCGGCATCCGTCCATATTCAAAATACGGAGACCCTCTTTGAAAATTATTCACTACATTCGGGCGGCAATGTAGCAGGACTAACTTCTTTACCCACACTCGTTGATGATGTGGGAACCCTCTCTACAATTGATTCACTACATTCGGGCGAAAATGTAGTGGCCCTTGCTTACTTATTAATGCATTCGGGCTCTGCACCACGTTGTTAGGCGGGGACGCCCCAAAACAATGCTCATAATTTTTGTAATCCATGTTATAAAATCCGACGAAGTTTTATGGTGGCTGTCGAAAGCCTAACACAACCTTCCTCCTTTATCCGGGCTTGGGACCGGCAATACAAGGGTGATCCCTTACATGGGCGGAGTTCCGATCTGGCATTGTGAAATTCAAATTAAGCTAGAAAGTGTTTAAATTGCTTCTTATCAAAAGCACATAAAAATTCATGGGTTAATGGTCCCTGGTTCTTAGTTGGGTTCAGACCACTCATATCCTCACCATTGTGTTAGGGCCTTGCTTCTTGGTGGAGGCAGGAAATATGGGTTCATGATCTTCATGTCTACCCAAACTTACCGATTTCACTTCAAGACCGTACTGTTATTGACAGTCATGTTGTTTTACCTATTTGTTCCCGGAGGAGTTTATAAATTTCATCGACCTTTTAGTATGTTATTGACAAACCTGCTCACTGCTGGAGTTATTATCATCATTAATCCTTTTTTTGGATAACCCAAATTTCATCTGAGACATGACCAATGCCATTGATTGAACTAAATTATCTAATAGTGTTACCTTCTCTTAAATTTTGCAATTTGTTTCACTCACATGTATTTGTGGTTTAATTCGTGGTTCAGTGATGAACAAAAAGAAAGCTTTATCTACATAACCAACTTCTGAAAAAAGCAAAACAACTAATAGGAAAAGAATTTGGAATTGATCTTTCTCAAAAGAAATGACGAAAGATGATTCATAAGTGATAACAACAGAGATTCAAATGCCTATGTATTTCAGTTTTAATGGGTAAATTCGGTATGGCTAATGCGAAAATAAGTGCCTCTGTGAGCCTAAATGCATAAAGCTTGTGAAAAGTGCTGGCTGAAGGCCGCTGAACTATAAGCAAGTTCCTTTGCTGTGTACATGGCACCTTATTATTTTGCATGTATAGTTAAAATGGAGAGGTGCATCAAGTATTTGATGTGATAATAAGATCAGTGTTGTTCGACGCGTATCATATCGTGTATCGTTTTGGTTCATGATACAATATCATATCATGTTATAGTATATCATAATTTAATATTAAAAAATTGGTAAAAATATAAAAAATCAGAAAAATAGGAAAAAATCTGATAATTAGAAATAATTAATATAATGCAAAAGTTTAGTATATATTCATCATTCAACAATTGAAAAGGAATTACATATTTTGAAGCAAAAAATGAAATACATTTACATTTACACATTGTAATTAGGATCATCAACTAAATAATCTTTATCTTTTCCTTGTTGAAGATCCTCACCACCTTCTGCTTCAAAATCAAAATCTTCATCCCCTTCGTGATGTTGTTGCGCTCCTTCCAAATTAATCAATGCAATGTCTTCTTCAGTCAGTTAGGATCAAATTAGTTTTCTTCTCTATTTAACTTTTTTAATTGCCTACAAGAAAGAAAGAAAACTAATTAATAAATACTAAATAACATTAACAATTGAAGTCAAACAAAATATTGAATTGAATCTTTAAGTAGTAACTAATACAAGATTACCTCTGTTGGAGCCGCATGTTACAACGGATAAAAACTAAGTCATTGAGCTGTCTATATTCCAACTTGGTGCGCTTTTTTGTTTGGATGTGGACACTCCAATTCCTTTCATAACCCATTGCAATACATGTTTGGTTCAGAACTCTTACTCCAAAATCTCCACGGTTTGGGCAATCACTTCCAAACCTATTCTACCAAACATCTGTAGAAAAAGACAAACATCGGGGACTGAATCCATAATAAATATAAGATTTAAGAAACTTAAATACGAAGACAAACAATTTACCTGGTATATATTAGTGCAGTTGCAGATTGCTACAGGCAAACCCATAAGTGAAGAGCATTATCATAGATCTCATCTCTTGATGTATAGTATATGCTCTACTCTCGTGAGGGACTAATGTGTCTATACATTCAATGATGCCTCGATTAACCTCACCGTCCATTTTAAAGCTTGCTGAGTATATGAATGTTGGGTTTAGGTAATATATTGCTGCATGAATAGGCTCATGCAATTGTTTGTTCCATCTATTATTTATAATGTTTCACACGGGCACATAATCCCTTTTTCTTCCATTGAAATTAGTTTTAATGGCTTTTTTTGCCCTATCCATGCATAAAGATAGCTCATAGATGGTTTCTCCTCACTATCAGCCAATCTCAAAACCTTCATTAAAGGACATATAATCCTCAATAGTCTAACACATGCATTCCAAAATGTATTCCTGAATACTGTTTCTAAAATTTGATTTAACTTTCTGTTTCTTCTATTTTTAGTTAACTCTAGAAATTATTGCCACTTATACGAGGAGAACATTCTCTTCAAGACTTGCTTTTGTCTCACAATGTTCATTACAGATAAAAAATTAGTTGCAAACCGAGTTGTAGTTGTACGAAGGAGCTTTGTACCATGTGTATATCTCCTCATCATACGTAATACAAAGGCATGGTTGTAGATAAATTTGGTGATATCTTGGCAATACTTAGTTGTTGCCTTTATCTCATATATCTCACCAATGTTCTCAAGGATGAGATCTAAATAATTAGAGGGCATCTTGTATCTTGGACCAATATTAGCAATTGCATCTGTCATTGCTTGAAAATGAAAACTGTTTGCTGCATTAAATGGAATGCATGCATCATAAAACCATCTGTCCACTGCAAGGTCTGCCTGCCCATGCAGTTGTTTTGAAGCTATAGCAACACGAATTCAAGGTTGATCACCATGTGTAGTGCTAGGAGAAAAAAATGATTGTATGGCAGAAGAAGCTATTCTACTACTCCTTCTATGACTTTCACTTCCAAAATCTTCAACAACCCTCTTTCCCCTGGTTGATGGTCGAGAACTATTACTACCAACCTCTATTCTACCATAATAAGGAATATTATCACCCAATCTAATAACATTATCATCTTCTTTCTCAAACATCTCTAAATCATCTTTCTGTTGTCTTCTCTCATATATGCTCTTAATCATTTGCAGACATTGTCATTTAATGACATTTGACAATTTTCTAACTCTTCCCGTACATGGAGCAACTTCTTTCTTAGTTCGTACTAGGTGATGTTTCAATCGTGAAATTTCACCACTAACTACCTTCTCACAAAACAAACATTTTATCTTCAATATGCTTCCCTCAACTGTTATACTCCATTGATATGCCGGATCATGAGACTGAGATTGGGAGCCCCTAACACCCCTTCCTACCATCTCAATTGAACACATCAATCCACTAAAAAACTTGAAAATAAAAGTACTTCATAAATCTCCAATCTTTAAATATCACTCAAATAAAGTGTCTCCCACTTCACGAATGCAATAAAAATCATATCCACGCACTTTATAACTTCATATTTTGTTATTCAAAAAATGAAAAACGCAAATAACAAAAAAAACCAACAAATACAAAGAAATTTTTTTAAAAAATGCAAAAAATATACCGTAATACGAATTGAGAGCCTTGCACGGACGTCGTAGAGCACTTTTTTTGAGCCTTGAACACCAAGGAGGGAGAGAGCCACCGGAGGGAACCTGGGAGAGCCGTGAACACAAGCCAAAAACCCGCAAAAATGCGGATTTCTGTTTGTATCATACGATATGGTGATACGCGGTGTATCGTGCGATACGCGATGTATCGCATTATACGGTATGATACTTTGTGTAATGCGATACAGATTCTTGTATCGTATCGTGGTACGATACATATCACATCGTATTGTACGATATGGTGCGATATAAATAACACTAAATAAGATACCATTAAAGTTGAAAGGTAAATATTATAGAACAATAATTCGACCCACTATGCAGTGTTGAGTAGTATAAATGAAGATGGTGAGATAGTTGAGTGGTTAGAAAAGGAAAGACCGTATATGTAATGAGGTTATTTGAAGGAAATTGAGAGGGACACCAATAGATGACAAAATGAGAGGAAATCGTTTAAGGTGGTTTGGACACGTAGAAAGACGACTAAAGGAAGCTCTGGTAAGAATGTAAGAAACTATAGTGTGAAAATGTTAAAAGAAGAAGAGGAAGATGAAGTCCGTAAAAGTGTCGAAAGGAAACAATAAAGAATGATTTAGCTTATGTTGAGTTTAACTGTTAGCATAACACACAATTGAGCTTTATGTAAACAAAGAATCTATGTAGCCGACCCCATCTAGTATGGGGAAAGGCTTACTTGTTGTTGTAGTAGTTTTCTCCACTGCTAGCTCATAAGTCTGAGAGCTTGGTCCACAAAATTCTATCTTGTCTCTCATCCTCAGTATCTAGAACGACTTCTCGTGGTAACTATGGGATATTATGGAGATTGCAATTTGTTGCTTATTTTTTTCTGGCACAGCAGATTCTTATTTCTACATGGATACTTCTTAGTGGGAAAAATGAACGACACTATTCTGTGAAGACACCCTATCAAACTGCATCAAATCAAGAGATTAACCAAGACTTGGCAATATTGGAAGGAAGAGAGTTAAGCTTAACTTTATTAATATTCACGATATTGATATTAACCATTTATATATGCGTGACACTGCCTCTAGAATGCTCACAAAACTCTCTTGGCTAAGTGGGTTCTTTAGGATGATTAACTGGTAATTAATAGGACCTGAAAACTGAAAAGAAAAGAGGGCACAACTTAGGATTCCACATTGTAATCAATCAAGATAATGAAGATCATGGATGATATCTCTGTGCTGTTTTTTATAACAATTCTATCTTTTTCAGATTCCACGTTGTACATGATGAGTTCCAGCATTCTCCTTATCTTCCTACGTAAAATTTTGATTTGATGGAATCCATCATGGTAGCCCATACAATCTCTTATCTAAAATAATAATTATTCTTCTTTTCACATTTTTGTCTGCAAAATTTGAGCTCACTGTTTGGTTGCCGAGTTCAATGAGATCCAACTGTTCTGTGAATAAATGTGTTACTGTTTGCAACTCATAGGGCTTCTGAATCAGCATACGTTCTCTGCAGGTATGAGAGTGGTGATAGGTTAAGTACAGAAGATGAGAAAACAATAATCGAAAAGTTGCTTCCTTACCATCCAGAGGTTGAGAAAAAGATTGGTGCTGGAATTGACTTCATAACGGTATGCATAACATGGTCGCCCTCCTCCATATTCAATCAAGGACTGCCAGTCTATCTTTAATGATTCACCCAAAAATGTTACAGATCATGTAGTCTATTGTCTATTGGAGTTTGAGTTGGAATTGAACTTTGATTTTTATATATATATATATATATATATATATATATATATATATATATATATATATATATATATATATATATATCACCATGTAACAATTCATGAAGTGTACTATTGTTCATGCAGATTGGCTATCACCCCGACTTTGAGAAGTCCCGGTGCTTGTTCATAGTGAGGAAGGATGGCGTTTTAGTGGATTTTTCTTATTGGAAATGCATCAAAGGATTTATTAGGAAGAAATATCCGCTGTTTGCTGATAGCTTCATCATCAGACACTTTCATCAGCGCAAACGGATTGGGCAAGCACCAATGTAATTTTGTTCAGGTTCTTGTGAAGATCACTTACATGATGCACTAATGTTTTTTGAGGTACAATGACATTTTAGCGAAGAGGAGAGAACTCATTTGTGTTCTCAAATTTCCTATTGTGCCAAATTATCAAGCTTTTGGTGCAGGCCTATGTTTGCCCCCTGATCAGGCTCTTCCCACAAGCAACCATGACCTGAATGTAGCACAACACTCGTGCCTCCGGTCCACCGGGCTGGTCGTCCTATGTGGTACACCACCCCGAAACATCGAGTGAGCTACCTTGTTTTAATGCAAGGGTTCTTGTAAACATGTTTACTACATCCATGCAAGCAAAATTCTATTTCTACCATCACAACCAATGTTTACTACATCCAGGCAAGCTTTGAATGCACAGACAGGGTGGAGACAGTATGCGGCTCTTACATGTTGGTAGGGACATGCAGAATGCAAATGCATGACCAAGTGTACCCGCTCTAGATTTGGGACATTGGCCTATGATGTCTATGCTTTAGTAATAAATGATTAATATATAAAATACAATAATTTTATTATTGTTGACTAAATATTGAATACAGATTTAATTAATGCAAATCAATAATTAAAATGGAAAAATAATTGACTAATTTTCAGATTATTTAATTATAATTTATTTACATTAATAAATGTTAATTCGATAATCTTTTTTGTCAGTAACTTAGTATGACCTAAAACAGACAATTATTACATTATATTAATCAATTACTTCAATTTACTTATGCATGTTTTACTTAATTAGTTAAAAGTTTTAATTTCACTCGAACACTACTTCATTACTTGATTTTTGTAAATTAATTAAATATCTAGTCAAATGTTCTATTTAGTAAAATGAACTAAAATGTGTCAATAATATTTATTAATTTGCTTATTTAGAGTTAATAATTTCACCTAGAAAGAATTGTTATTAATTTTTTATTTACTTTGATTTATTTAAAAGCATACTAAGCATTGATCAGTTGGATCTTTAATGATGCATGTTTATGTTGTAGTATGATTTTGATTAAATCTTCGTATGCAGAACAACTTTAGGATGAATAAGAATTTTATATCAAAGATGTTTTTCTCCTAAATTCATCACAAAATGGGTGCTTGGACTTATGACATGATCTTGCTTTTGGGTTTAGAAGATTATGGGTTCCATTCTATAAAGCTCCATTACCGTGTGTTGATCTACCATGTACAAAGGGGGTTGTGGTCAAGCGAAAGATACTTATGTGAACTATTTTCGGGCCTTAGGCACACCCTTTTTACTAAGGACACGCTCCTTATCGTAGAAAATTCCCATAGTATTTTGATTGTGTAAATTATATTTTTCTTCTCTATCACTCGCACTTTGGAAGATGCACTTTCTGCACGTCTCCTATAAAGGAGACGCATGAGGCATGGCATAGGAGACATTCATGACGCATTTCTTATGCAAAAAAAATGTGCCGAAGGTGTTTCATCTCCTTTTTAAAAGAAAGAAAAGGAGGATAGGAGGGGAGAAAGAGGGATGATGATCGGCAGATGCTGTTGACAAGAAAAGAGGAGGGAGGGAGAAAGGGGTGATGAGATTTAGTTGCTGGTTTTTGCAGGGAGGGGGGTGACGGTAAGTGGGCTCTGATTAACCCATATATCAAAAGAGAAAAAACACGGTAAAAAGAGAGAGTGGTGAGTTTTTGGTAAACAAGAGCATCATGAAAAAGATGTGTCCTTAGTAATTTGGGGTTGGGATGTATATTTAGTAACTATATTATTTTCCTGTTATTTTATACTAATATGGACTTAATTGGTTAGTATCTAACCACCAATAGATCCAAGTCAATGCAGAAGTCGGATCCAAACTTGGATTCTGATCAATTTTTTGCTTATACTGACTTGGCTCTTGATAAAGTTCCTGGTTGTTCATTAGTTGTTGATCCGATGGTCCATTTGGAAACCATGCTTACAAACCCTTGCAGCATATGTATGATCCAATTCCAGATCAATTCAGTTTTAGTTTTCAACACCAGGGATAAGAAACCTGAGCTTGATCCAAAATGGCCTCTACTTTTTTTTTCTTTCGGGCAATGAGGAAGTTGGACCCAGATGCATGTTTGGGGTTTTGAACTTGTGACCTTCAGCTAATGGGTTTCTTTTAGTACTTAGGAACCAAGACTTGACAAGCCTAGTATGGATATCATTAGTGAGTTTCTCTCTCTCTCTCTCTCTCTAATATAGAGCAATTTATAATGTTTAGAATCTACAATAAATAAATTCAATAAAGTTTTATGTTGGTTGCTATAAGTCCAACACAACTCTTTTCTTTTATGTAAACTTAGAACCCATCATAGAAAGGTGATTCCTTTTATATATATATATATATATATATATATATATATATATATATATATATATATATATATATATATATATATATATATAGAGAGAGAGAGAGAGAGAGAGAGAGAGAGAGAGAGAGAGAGAGAGAGAGAATTTGGAAACAAAATTATTTTGAGGCAACATAGATGACTACGTCTCATCTTTGAAACCTATCCTTTTTCTCCCACTTGAGTCAAATGCTAACTTATCCCGCAGGAAATTTGCGTGGCCATGAAGTCATCAGCGTGATCAGCAAAAGTTCAGATGACACAGATGCCGTTCATGGAAGAAATGAACGGCACAGAAGCCACCATCTCCGCCGTATACCTTTTGTTAGGAGTGACACCGACAATGACGCAAACACGTTTTAATCACGTAGAGGAGTTTAAAGTATTTCAGATGAGCACCAAATCCAAAACCAAACTGGGTCGGTTATAAACTCGGCCCGTCCTAGTATACCGGAACTGGTCTTTCCCAATAGTTGGTTCTTCTTTTTTCTGGAACCAAGAACCGGAACGGAATTGGAACCAAGTTAGTTATATATCTTGTCAGTATGGATGAATAATTGACAATTTTAAACCACTGGTTTTTTTTCCTGAGATCAAGAATCATGACTCAACTTGAACTAGGGTGGTTCCAGTTTGATTCATAATCTGTCTAAAAGCAAAAAAATCAATCAAATAATTTGAAATTTAAGAAAATAAAAAGAACAGAACTGACAGTTTGGAACAATCAAATTTTTGTTCTGGTTTGATGGAAGGCAGAACTGGAACAGAATTAGAGGATTTGGAGTCCAATTTGACCAATTCCTATTCCAGCCGGTTCTTGATCCGGTTCGGTTCCAGTTGAAACCGCCGAGCTCGTCACGCGTGAGCTGCACCGATATTTTCTTGCTGCGGGACGTCATTCCAACATGAGAAGAAAATTCAGAATTGGATTGGATTTCGGAATCTTATCAGGTTATACAGGGGTTCCGATTTTTCTTGGGAATCGGATTCGGATCTTTGTCTCGTGAGAATCAAAATCGCAAGGTCGACATTGTGGCTGTGATTTGTCAGTCTTAGAGATTATTGTCGTTTTCAGAGTACCTCTAACAACAACTATTCGCCCAAGGGCTTCATTTTCCAGCGTTTGAAAACCACACGCAACAAGACTTCTCCTGTTGAACATTTTATACGCATACGTAAGTGCGCACACACACACGCTCTATTAAATATATAAACATTATATATATACACCACCACCTTGATCCGGTACTATGTTGATTGTTAACTCAACACACACGCACGCACACACACACAAACATATATATATATATATATATATATATATATAGAGAGAGAGAGAGAGAGAGAGAGGATCATACCACCATTGAAGCTTGCTTACTTATATATGATCATTACTTTTTGACGATATAAATGTAATAATATTTCTCATAATATATTTTTAAAAACTTTTAGAAATTTTAAATTATACTTATACCACCAAAAAAATAATGTGCTGACATGAGTGAGGATGTTATAGGTAGATAAGATTCAATTTTCTTATATATATATATATATATATATATATATATATATATATATATATATATATATATATATGATCCTATCCATTTGTGATGTGTTCATCCATTGCTTTATGGTAGTATGAGTGTAATTAAGAAAATTTAAGGGGTTTTAAAAGGATAAAAAACAATACTATTATACTTACTCTCTTTTGAAAAGCAACAAATATATGTGGGCAGTGTCAATGGTAGAAAGGATCCAATCACACACACACACTCTCTCTCTCTCTCTATATATATATATACACACATACACACATGCCAATGTTAAGAGATGTTCCACCATTTTAAATCAAATTTCTACTCCTGTTTGAAACAAAAAGGAAAAAGAAAACTCTACTAATTCCGAATCAATCATATCATGTGCATGGCTAAATTACTATGAGTCCATTAGGACCATGTTGAACTATGAGGAAAGTTGTTGAAGACTTGGGTAAATTGCGTATACTTTGAAGAGAATCGGCAATACTAGAGGACCCAATTTATACCCAAAAAGAAATGAAACAACCCGATTGGCCTTATACCAGTAAATACTCCTCCGAAGAAAAAAGCTGTCAGTATCTGACCTACCGTATATCGAGGGTAGCTAGATATGATTTCTGGGCATGGAGCTACCACGATAATGGCGATAGAAAGAAGTCGGGTCCGTGTTACGATTTCTTGGGCAGTTCCTTCTTCATCATGTCAATGTGTTGGACCAAAAATCCATATCCAATTTGGGAGATTCATACTGATATCTAATTTTCTTGCCCAAAAGATGATCTGCTATTAACTATACCAATTATAGACTTCGACGAAACAAGCTTGAAAGCGAGTTTGAGCTCGACTCGTTATGAAATAATGATCGGGTATATGTTCGAACATAAATTGTTTGTAAATATACGAACCAGACGAATATGAACAGTCCATATTTGGTTCGATCGGCCGGTTTACCTGCATTACTAGTCCAGGGTTCAGTATAAACATGGAGGAGAAAGCCCACAGATATCTAAACTTGACTAGACAGATGACAACCAGACCCCTTCCCATTAACCCAATCGTCATGGCGAGTAAATTTATCCTTTGCGTCTTCCTTTTCGATGATGAAATTAATGCTTGAACATCAACCTAGGGATGGCAATATTGACCTGATCCGACCCGACCCGAATGGGCGGAGAATGCCTGAAACTGATCAGGTCAGTTATGGGGATAAGATGGCCCGATTCATAACCAACCCAATTCTTGCCCCGACCCACAGCCGACCTAGAGAGAGAGAGAGAGAGAGAGAGAGAGAGAGAGAGAGAGACCCTTTTGGTTGCTGTCTTCATTGGAACATGTTTACGATGGTTCGTTGTCATTTTATTAGAGGAGCTCAGCCAAGATGAGAGAGAGATTTCCTTAGATATCCTAGACTAAATGCCCCTTATTTACCTGTAACGTTCGATTGTGAAAGTTTAGATGTAATTACCTTTTATTTACCTTAAAAACCCTGATACAATAACCTTGGATACATGTTCAAGGTCAAAGTTAGAAAACATCACCTAATATATATATATATATATATATATCAGTTTTTTAAAACGACAGGAGAATTAATTGAGATATTATATATAAAATTAATGTAAGTTGGTTAAAATGGAGAGGTATTGTATGTGATAAAGGTAAATACTATGAGTAACAATTATTATATGGTTTTGCATAGTAGATAATTAATCATCGTGTAAAAAGATGTTTGTGATAGAAATGAAGATGTTATGATGGATGATTATACAAGAAAAGACCTTAGTTATCAATGTGACACTAATAGATGATAAAATTATTTAAAATGGTTTGAACATATAGAGATGATACTAAAGAAAGTTCTAGGAAGAAAATGTCATTAACTAAATGAAGAAAATATTAAAAGAGAAAAAAGAAAACTACAAAAGATGTTGTAATTAAATAATAAAAAATAATAGCATGGTTCAATATTGAGTTTGATGGAAACAAAGAATCTGTCGACCCATCTAGTAAAGAAAAGGCTTAGTTGATATATATATATTATAAACAAGCCAAGTCGAGCCAAGAAGTGTGGGTTCACTTGGCAGCCGTAGAGAGAGATTGTCACACGCATGGACCAACCTAGACATGCTTCGTTTCAACGCGTTGTCATGCATTTTGATCATGCGTGCTGTCTTTGGCATTGTCTTCATCATAAAAGGAAGTCCCATGCTCCTAGACACATTTTCATCATATATAATTGAGATCGTTTATTCTTGATTTGGACGTTATGCACCCCCCCGCTTACCTCTATTCCAAACTTTTAGATGAAATGATAACAAAATGAATACAAATATATTTTTAGATAGAACTTTGGTATCATCATTTTCTAAGGCATTTCATTGTATATCTATCTATATCTATATAGAGAGAGAGGAAAACTGAATCCTGGCAACCTTTCACCTGTTCACCCATTGCTTTTGATTGTGTATAATTTAAGAAAAAGTAAAGATATAAAAAAAAAAGCTAAAGACAATGCTATTGTACTTATTTTTCAAAAAACAATAATCGGACACCCAGTGAATAGTGTTAGTGATGGGCATGAACCAATCACTCTCTCTATCTCTCTATTTGCTGGTTTTATTGGCAAGGATGGAAAACAGGTTGGTGAGAATCTCTTAGAATAGGTGGAATATAGTAAGAACATACGCAACGAAGTAACATGCTTATCATTGGCTGCAGACAGATATTATGGACCATGTTTCTCAATAATCTCGGTACATATTACACAAGATGATTCGAAGGTTCGAGGTCATAATGGGATCAGGTGTTTTTACTTCTTTTCGTGGTATGGCTGCAAATAAATTGAAAAATAACTCATTTCTTTAATTCCTTGCTTTAGACATGGTGGGTTGTGGGTAAACCGAAACATACGGTTTGAAACATGGAATCTAAATCTTTGTATTTAGAGTTTCTCTCCCCCCCCCCTCTCTCTCTCTATATATATATATATATATATGTTTGAGCAAGAAATGAAGTTTATTTCTCCACTTTGAAAGAAAGAAAGAGAGAACAACAACAACAACAACAAAGCCTTTTCCATTACTAGATGGGGTCGACTACATGGATTCTTTGTTTCTAGCGAGCTCTATCATATGTCATGTTAGCAGTTAACTCACAATAAGCTAGATCATTCATTATTGTTTCATTCCAACACTTTTGAGGTCATCCTCTACTCTTTTAATACTTTTCAAATTTAGTTTTTCATACCTTCTTAAATGTTCTTCTTCTTATCTTCTTTCTATACGTCCAAACCATCTTAAATGATATTCTCTCATTTTATCCTCTATTGGTGCCACTTCTAATTTGTTTCTAATAACCTCATTATGTATACGGTCTTTTCTTTTATGACCAATCATACATCTCAACATCTTCATTTCTGTCACATACATCTTTTTTACATATTGATGGTTAACTGCCCAACACTCAGAACCATAAAACATGATAGGTCTAATTGCTTTTCTATAATATTTACCTTTTAACTTTAGTAGTATCTTCTTATCACAAAGAATACCTGATGCTTCTCTCCATTTTAACCAACCATCATTAATTCTATGCGTAACATCTCCGTCAATTCTTCCATCACTCTAAAAAATTGACTCTAGGTATTTAAAACTTTCCTTCTGGGGGATATAATGTGTGCTAATTTTAGTTTCTGTCTTCTTAAGTAACCAAATGATCAAACTTACATTCCATATATTTTGTCTTTGTTTTACTAAGTCTGAGGCCTTTGCTTTCTAATGCTTCTCTCCATAGTTCCACTTTTCTATTAACTTTTTCCTTAGACTCCACTAACACAATGTCATTTGCAAATAACATACACCAAGGTACTTCATCTTGAATACGTTTTGTTAATTCATCAATAACCATTATAAATAAGTATGGACTTAAAGTTGATCCTTGATGCAACCCAATATTAACTTCAAAGAAATTTGTCATTCCTTTGTGAGTCCTCACACATGTTTTTGCACTATCGTATATGTCTCTTATAAGGTTAATATATGTCAATGGGATACATCTTTTTTCCAAGGTTATCCAAAAAACCTCCCTCATTACCCTATCGTAAGTTTTTTCTAGATCAATAAATATCATGTGAAGGTCTTTCTTTTTTGCTCTAAAATGTTTTATAAGACGTATCAAAAGGTGATAATCCAAATTGGTTCTCTGTTATACTTGATACTTGTCTTAATCTACGATCAATAATTCTTTCCCACAATTTCATAGTATGGCTCATTAACTTGATACCTCGATAATTCGTACAATTCTTAATGTCTACCTTGTTCTTCTATATGGGTATAAGTGTACTCGCTCTCCATTCCTCGAGCATCTTTTGGTTTCTCCATATTTCATTAAATAGTCTTGTGAGCTAAGTGATTCCTATTTCTCCTAGTATTTTCCAAACTTCTATATAGGTATAAGTGTACTCACTCTCCATTCCTCGGGCCTCTTTGACTTCATTCTTTTTAATATGTCAATAGAAATTGTGGTTTATATACTTTTCTGATTTGGCTAACTCTCGTAAACTAACACTAACATCTTTATTTTCATTAAAAAACTTATAAAAATAAATTTTCATCTATTTCTTATATCATCATTTGCCACTATGACCCCCCGCATCCGTCCATATTCAAAATGCGAAGACCCTCTCTGTAAATTATTAACTACATTTGAGAGGCAATGTAGCGGAACTAACTTCTTTACCCTCACCCATTCATGATGTGGGAACCATCTCCGCAATTGATTCACTACATTCGGGCGAAAATGTAGTGGCCCTTGCTTACTTATCACTGCATTTGGGCTCTGCAGCGCATCGTTAAGCAGGAACGCCCCAAAGTAATACTCATAATTTGTGTAATCAATGGTATAAAAATCCGATAAAGTTTTACGATTGTTGTCGGAAGGCTAACACAATCCTCCTCCTTTATCCGAGCTTGGGACTGGAAATGCAAGGGTCATCCTTTACATGAGCGGAGTTAAAGAAAGAGAGAACATGATTTAACAAATAGATTACATCGTAAACAACGGCACGTTTTCAATGTTTAAATGAAACATTGGGTTAACGATTAAAGTCAAACCCACATCAATAGCGTGACACAGAGAATATGAACCGCATTCTTGTTTGAAAATTCTGGAAGACTATAACGGATCTGTTTCTCTCTCTCTCTCTATATATATATATATATATATGTAGAGAGAGAGAGAGATGAAAAAT